>CM053769.1:163323268-163336376 GCA_028658325.1 Potorous gilbertii | reverse complement strand
GGGGGTAGTGGAAGGCAGGGTTGGGAGCATACTTAAATGCTTGAGTTTTTCACTTAACCACTGTGCTATCCATAAAAGTGTTAAACAGTCTTAACAGAATGGAGATCCTCTTTTACTGAACAGAAAAATTGTGGTTATTAACTGATGGCTGCTACTTACTACACTGAATTATCCTTTTTAAATAGGACTCTTTCCAATTCAAAATAAGGAAATAATGAGTGGATGGGTAAATTTTTCTAAAACAGATAGTGGGAGAAGAGTGGATTTAGAGGTATGTCAGTAGTTCAACTCTGGGTTAAGAATGATTTTTCAAATAATCAGTTTTTTGTAAGAGTTAAAATGATTTTTCATCTATTTTTCAAAAGACGGAGTGTTCATACTTGGCTATTTTAAGAGGTTCAGTAGGTGAGATACAAAAAAATGAAGGTAGCTAGAAAATCTCAGGACACTAGGCTCTTGGAGACAAACTTGAAGTAATCAGCCCTTTAAAAATCAACATGAATGTTTTGCATCTCACTCTCTAGAGGGGCAAGAGTAGGAGGAAGCAAACTACCAATAGTCAAGGTGCTAAGGGAGTAAGAACTAGTCAACCCTCTTGTGACCTCTTCTTACTTCTGAGATAAACACAGATTAATGAGCTTGAATTAAAAAAAAAAGTTTGAGATGATTTTAATTTGGACCATAGGCAAATACTTAAAAAAGATTAAATTAATTTTGTTGCAGTAGAATAAGACAAGTCTGAATCTTATTACGTTATTTATTAAACTTAAGATGTGCTCATTTTCCGCAGAAAAACTTATTTAGAAATTTTGAAGTTTGATATAATAAAGAGTGCTTTTATGAACGTTACTTTGTATTCTTTGAAACTTTCTAAACAAAAAATTGTTAAACCTTCGAAAAACTATTGAATGACTGGAGCCTTTAGGGACAAACTTTTGAGAAATACTCTTACTCTTTTAATTGTTCTTGTCCCTGGTATCCGTCTTTGGATTTTAATTGGTCTTAAATATCTTTAAGCATTTTCCTTCCTGAAGGCATGAGGCTAGGCCAGATGATTTAGGTACCTTCAGACTATTTTATATTAGCTTTTGTGTGAGAATTAACTCCTCAGCTTTACTTTAATCCAAATTAATTTCCCTGGTACCCGTTAACTTGGATCTCATTTTAAGCTATATCAATTATGTTTCTTGTAAAAAGGACAATTTTGAGATTGCCCTTGCCACTGTTTTCTCTTTATATATAATTGAGTTGATTGATAATTTCATTTTGTAGACATTACAGAGTTAAAAAGCCCAACCTCTACAGACCCTAAATGGTAGATAGACCTGGTGCCTAGCAACTGTAAAAACAGTGCTTTGTTCTTCCTGCTTGCAGACAATAATTTGAATGCAGGTGGCTGCAGCACTGGACAGCACCATTCTTTATAGGCACTTTTGGGGTGCAGTTTTCCGTAGGTTTCTCAACCATGGTTTGTGTTTTATTCTGGGTTCTGTTCCAAGTGAGTATTCCCTCCTTGCACTCGGATGACCTGAGGTACTAGGATACTTATGTGCCCCATGACAGTATTTAGAATTCACTTTCTAAATTGTGGAATAAGATCCTTGATTACATATTTTTCTGTAACAAGAAATAGAAGAATAAGAAGTACACTCTTTTCAGGACACTTAAATGTGTCATTTAAAAATTTTTTTACTGTATTATCAGTAAATAAACTCTGGGGTCCATGGATAGATTTGGGGAGTGCTTGAACTTGGATGGAAAAAAGATGTTTACATTAACCTTTTTTTTTTTTTTTTAATATTCTTGTGTTTTAGGTAAAGGAAAGATAACTTGATTGTAATGTAATTGAAAGATAACAGATTGTGACAGCCCATAATTGATAGAAAAAAACAACAGTTAAGAATGCCTCATCTAAATGATCTCCCTTGTTACTGGTGCCTGCCCCTTATTACTTTTTTTTCTATTTTACATGTACATTTAAATGTATATTTTCCTCCCAATAGAATTGAATAGAGACTGACTTTTTTGTCCCTGTATCCACAGCATTTATAGCTCAGTACCTGACAATATATAAAATTAGGTGCTTAATAAAGAATTGTTGATTAATGCTGGCATTATCCATGTTAGTTAACTTTCTTTTTGGTCAATAGAAAAAAATCACAGTAAAATATTATTGTGGTAGTCATGCTAAAGATTTGTTTTCCTCTACAGCTGTTGAACTCTTGCACAAGAAAATAAAATTTAATAGCTCTGTATTCAGCAGTCTTTAATTTTGAGAAACAAACCTAAATCCTGGAAGTTGAAATTTCAGAAGCTTTTCTTTTTCTTTTACTATTTTCAACTTTGAAAATAACTCGCACCTCTGCAAGGAACCCAAATTTACATAGTGCTTTTTAGGTTTAAAAATAATTTCACAGTACTTGTTGGCCTGTGCAAAACTTTTGAAGTTAGTAAGACTTTTCTCTCTCCTCTAATGATTCCCTTCCCCCACTCACTTCCTATCCTCTAGTTTTTGACATCTAGGGGAAAAAAAGGGATCTGTTTACTTATTCATGTTAAGATACTGCCCGCTTTCCACAGGTTTTTGTATTTTTAAAAATTGCTGTAGCTATTCTGTAATTATTACAAAATGATTCTGGAAGTGAAATTTCAAGGTGGGGAAAGGGCTTTCCCACCTACTTAAAGCTAGTACAAAAAAATCAAATGGAGTGCTGAGAAATGAGAAAACTAAAAGAATCACACATTTGACCGAGTCGAGTTAAGTAAAGTTGTCATTGACTTGTAACATTGACCATTTTTTACTTTAAAGCTCAGGCCTCTAAGATTCTTAGTATTTGTTGGATTTATTAGCATATCCTAAAGTAAATACTTCTTGAATTATTTGATTTCTCTAACCTCAACCTTGGCCAGAATACAAGGTGTGGCAAGTGGTGTGGGTTAACTCCTCTTGGAGAAGGACATGGCAGACATTATTGTTAAGTAACTTAAATTTATGATTTATGGATATAACCTTTTAAATTGAATTTTGGCCCCCTTTTTTTTTCTTTGTAGAAATGAAAGTATCTTTTTTTCTACTCCTACCATAATACACCTGAATATTTCTATTGTTTATGTAGTGCTTAAAGCACTTTACAAATTTTTATCCTCATGGCAACCTAGGGAGGTGTAGGTGTTATTATCTCTCAATTTTGCAAATGAGATAGACCAAATGAGGTTATGATATTCCCAGGGTCACATGGCTAGTGTTTGAGACCAGATTTGAACTTCTAGTCTTTCAGATTTTAGGGTCAGCGCTCTATTGCATCACCTTAGTTACCTCTAATTTTGGGAGGGCTTCCAAAATGAATAAACTAAGAAGTGAGTATTTTACATGTAATGGTTATAGAAGTCAATAATTGACTTCTTTTTATCTCTAATTTAAGTTATTTTGGCCTAAACTTCTTAGTGATCCAAATGTCCATGTATTTAAAAAGCATTTGTAGAAAGATTCCATCTCAAACTTTTAAATATGTCTGTCTTTGCAGGCTGATCAGCTGACAGAAGAGCAGATTGCAGGTGAGCCAAATGCTTCATGACTGTCATACCTAAATAGATTTTACTAAATTGTTTGATCAGTGGTGTAAGTTGAATTGTTGGTTTATCTTTTGTTTCATCACTTGTAGAAAGGTAATTAAAAATACCTAATTGCAGATAAAATTCCTACTCTTCTTGTTGCATACTAGCTTCAGTTATAGGCCTAGGGACAATTTATCAATAAAAGAAATGTAACTGCATTTGGAGAGGTTCGATTCCATCTGAGCTGCATGACAACAGATTTTTTAGTAACAGCAATTCCTGTAGTCATAGACAGGTTGTAATATGCATTAGTAGGTAGTATTCCCTTAACAAAGTTTTTGATGAATTGAAGTGAGCTTGGGAAGTGGAACAGTGATAGGCGCCCCCCTTCACTGTAAAATGACAGTTGGAAGAGATGGCATCTGAGGTCCCTTGTAGCTCTAGATACATGATCCTACCAACTTGTTTTGGAGAATGAGAAAAGGTAAGCATATGGAAGAGGGTTGGGGGGGGTCTACATTAGTCGTTTGAAATTTGAGCATACTCACGTAAAGTTAATGTCATGATTTCTTTTGTAGGCATTTTCTCCTGGTTATGGAATATCTTAAGTTCTGGACAATGTAGCTATATTCTAACTAAGTAGAATAGGTAACATTCTATAGCAATGTGTAATTATCTTTTGTTGCTAAGAAGTAAGGTCAGGCAGACAGATACTGTACGACTCTTTTGGGAAGACTGTCATACGGGGAGTTTAAATAGACCCAAGATGGGATCATCTGACTTTAGTTTGTACAACAGTCAAGTAAGGAATAGTAATTATCTGAAACATGTGAATACAATGCATTGTTAAAGAATTTACATATATTATCTGTAATGAAAGTTAGTGCCTTTTTTTCTTTAAAGACATTAGAAGTCTTCCAAACTTCAATAAATTGCCATATATTACAGTGTAAACACATTTCACAAATCTGTTGTCTAGTACCACATAAAATTCTTACGGCTCTGAAACTAAATTTGTTACAGAAATTCATTTAGGTTCTAGCAAAAGGCGCATTACTAAGACATCAAAAATTTTAAAAGGTATTTAATGTGTGGTAGATGGCACTTGTGATTGGCATCAGAATAGCTTTGGTTATGTGAGGCTAATTATCCTATTTGGATGCCTCTCGGATCCCCTCTGCCCTTAAATCTATGATCCTGTGATGGTGCTATAACCACCAAACTCTCATGAAATAATTTGAGAGCACAAATATTATATGTATCATTTAATTTGCCGACCTTGCGTGGTATTTGACTGATAGAAACAGCAGGGTGGGTTATTGGGGTATAGTGGAAAGAGTGATAGATTAGGGCAGTCAGAAGGTAAAGGTTTGAGTACTGGCTTGCTTTTTAACAGCTGCAATCACAGGCAAATAACATTTATGATCTTGGATTCTTCATCTGTTGAAAATGGGAATAATTTACTACTTCACAGGGTCGTGGGCATCAAATGAGAATGCCTGTGTTCAAGTGTTTTATAAAATGCTGCTATTTTAATTCTCCTAAGTCCTAAGCATCTATGCTTGGATCAAGTCTTAACAATCAAGAATTGTTATTTTCTTCAAACTCAGTAGATCTAATCAAGCCCAAACTTTAAGCCTGCTGGTAGATTAATGGAATGTGTTCTACTTCACCGAATATTAAGAGTTCGTTCATGAAGGCATCAAAGGGTACATGGCTTTCTTGAAGAACAGAGAATTCTTTTAGGTTTGAAAACTTATAGTGAGGTTTACTGTTGCCTGATTTTCAAGTCCAAACTTCTGATTTGCAAGGTCCTCTTTAATATGATTCCACCGTAGGTATTGTCTTGTTAATGTCCTTTTTGAATTACATATTTTGGTCTACATCGGCTAAATTTCTTTATTGCGCGTGTAAATGCTGTTTATCCTTACTTTTGTGGTCATGCTGCCTACCAAAGTTCTGCCCATCTTGTCCATATGGACTTCTTTTGTGAAGTCCCACCCCTCACTTCGGTACATATTTTGCTATTTATCACTGAACTAGACTGTAAAACACCCTGGAGACAATTTCTGTCTTGCACTTCGATACTAACTACCAGTGTTATAGGTTTCATCTTTTGGTAAGCAAAGATACTGCTAACAAAATGTTGGTCAACAAGTCTAATTGCCTAACTCTAGGCTGTGTTTGCTTGCTGATGGACTGATATAGAATAAACTAAGCATCTACTAAGTGCCAGTCAATGCTGTACTTTTCAAAGTAAAATTTGGTTTCTGTAGATTGAATGTGAGTAAATAACCAAAACAAATCTTATTTGTTCAACTCTGGCACTTTGTATATCTCTACTGCCAGTGGTGTTGGACATATAGGGCTTTTAATATTCTCACATTATACTGTGGAGGAATACTATGAAAATATTTCTTGAGATGGATTTTATTCAGTGTCAGTAAGTAGTAAGCATTGGCAGGATTTTGAATCCAAGTTATTTTCTCATTCCAAGTTCAGCCAGTATTGACCATAATACCTTGTGGTTTCTCTAAATTTAGTGTATTTTAGTTTAGTATTTTATTGTTTAGTAGTTTAGTATTTTATTGTTATAAAAGTGATTTGGTAGTTCTAACATCTACATGATTGAAAGGTAGTGGAAGCGTAAAGTATAGTAAGTTATATGACCTTGAGGGAAATTCTTTCCAGACTGCCTCATATGTTAAGTTGTCAAATAAGTATGCAGATGTCTTACAGCCACAGTGAAAGTCTAAGGTGTTTTTGACCCTATTCTGTAACTTACCTTTTCAGTCAGGGTTCATGCAAATTTTTTAAAATTATAGGCATTTTGATGAGAATTGATATATAATGGCTGTAGAGTGTTAAAGTAAAATTTAGTTTTAAATAGAAATATGAATTGACATATTAAAGTTTCAACTTAAGGATATCTAGAGCAGATCTGATCTTGTTTTTTAATATCAGTTACAGTAGAAGATAGCTATTCTTATGTTGCTGAAGATACTTGGTATTCTATAGCAGTGTGAATGAAAATTGACTCTTGGTTTCATGTTCCAAACCTTTCCTGGGAGTTGTAGCTAGGATTACCTACTTGTGTACTATTTAACTGTAGTTACCTGTTTAGGAATATAGATGAGCTGTAGGCATTTGAACTAGATGAAGTGTGTTTATCTAATCAGAGTTGTTTTAAGTAACTACTATAGCAACTTGTACGTATTCTCTCTCCCACCCCCAAGTTTGACATTAAGTAAACCATAATATTGTATAATGCCTTGTGACACACTGACACTGTCTTCTTTATCTCCTTCAGGTTTTTGTAGATATTTCCAAATGGAAATAGTTTATTTGCACAGTTGTATGATTGCTGTTTAGCTTTTTGTTCTCCAATTTTTTATATTCCTGAAGTTTATATTCCCATGTCACACAGGAAAGCAGAGCTTATTTTCAAATACCTTTGCAGACTCCTGATGGTAATTGTTCTAAAAACACATGTAAAAATAGCATGAGGTCAAACTATTTACTCCCAAGTAGCATGTAGTTTATATAAAGACACATTTCTCTAAAAGTTTGTTCTTTATCAGAGGAAAACTCAAAATAATGTTACCTGCCTTAAATAATTTGGAAAAATATTAAAGTAATATCTTCTCATATCCATATAAATAGAGGAAAATTATATTTCTGAAATAGCTTTAGAATTTAGAGTTTAATAGATTTAATAGTTTAAATTAGAGTTTAATAGGTTTTTTGTGTTACTTTCCTAATCAGGAGAATTTTTAAACTAAAACTGACCAGTGTCAGATGAAATTAATACTACCTGTAGCTTAAAATGTGGTCACTCACATATTATGAATATAGCCTTCTGGAAAACACAATCTGTTGGAAACAATAACTATTTAGTTTATTGGTTTGTCTGACAATATATATACACACAGAATCTGTACACTGCAATATTTCCTTGCAATATGATAAATAACCATTTCTGCAGTGCTGTGCTACCAGGGGCAGGCAAACCCTTTACCACAAGTGTCACAGAGGTAATTGTCAGAAGATGGTGCCTTCCCCTTCTGCTTATTTTTCTTTTAACCTCTTCTCTACCTGAGGCCTGCTGATAACACCTGCAAGCACTGTTTGTTTCATTTTCTTGTCATATCACTTGGGCCCAAAATAGTAATCTTCGGTGCTTTGGATAACGTAAGTGCATTAAGAAAGTAAAGGATGGAAACAGGAAAGTTAGGCCACAAGGAGCTCTTTACAGACTCGCACAGAAGCAAGTAAAGATATTAAGGATTTCTCACGCTAGCATAGCTAAAATTATTCTCTGGCTTAGTATTTTAATCTCTGAATTTGAATTGTGTCTTAGACTTTGGTTAGAACTATAAATTGACAAAGTTCCTTTGGTTCTAAGTGAAAATAATTCTGCAACCTTAAACCAGAGAGTATTAATGCCCCCCAAATCATTAATCTTCACATTACTAAATCTTAGAGTCTTTGCTGTTAGCCTATTAAAAATATGCTATGTATTCTATCCTCTAAGAAATAACCAAAAAGTTCTGAGGTTCTCAGTCTCCATAATTTATGGGACCTACCTGCCAAGTGACTTTTTTTATAGTTTATCTTACCACCAATAATAGAAAATGAAGTCTACTTAACTAATTTCATTAATTTGAAAATTTAGAGCCTTGTCCTTAAATTCGAGGGGGGTGGCGCGCAACATTACAGATTACGAAAAGTTAACAAAAGATGAGATTTCATTTTGACTTTGGGGTGGTTTTTTTCTTTGTATAAACTAGTAACTAGCCAGTTAAGCATTTATCAAATTCCAGATGTTAGAAATAGACAAAAATTAAGCCTACCCTTCCCTCAAGGAACAAGAGTCTTATTTTGGGACATACATTTATATATACCAAAAAGGGATACATAGTAATAGGAAGGCCCCAAGTTTTTGGGTAGATTTGGAGTAGTTTTTAAGTTGAGCTTGGAATGAAATTAGAAACCTAAGAGTTAGGATGGAGAAAGAAAGCATGTATGTATAGTTTAATCAGTTGATTTTTCACACTTTGAAATTTGGTAGTATCAACTTTTTAGTGATCAAAAGCATAATGAATAGTTAATATTTTTACTCTTGTCTTTAGAGCTTTGATAACTGAGGTGGGCATGTGGGTGTATGTGTATACAAACTTTATTTTATGTATGCATGATGTATACTGCTGCTAGTGAAAGCCAAAGTAGAATGCAATTAGTTTTTATTTATTGGGATAACCAAAACTTGAATTATAATCTGTTTTTTAAACAGAATTCAAAGAAGCCTTTTCACTATTTGATAAGGATGGAGATG
Organism: Potorous gilbertii; assembly: GCA_028658325.1. Taxonomy (NCBI): domain Eukaryota; kingdom Metazoa; phylum Chordata; class Mammalia; order Diprotodontia; family Potoroidae; genus Potorous; species Potorous gilbertii. The sequence goes on along the minus strand of CM053769.1, from coordinate 163,327,486 downwards.
GTACTATAACAACAAAGGAACTGGGAACTGTGATGAGGTCACTTGGGCAGAACCCCACAGAAGCTGAATTACAGGATATGATTAATGAAGTAGATGCTGATGGTAAGACAAAACTGCCGGGGAATGAGGGAACAAATCACATTCATTGTCATATAACTTTGAACTTTTGAGCTTGGAGAGTTTAAACCTCTTTCCATAATTCTTTCAGGTAATGGCACAATTGACTTCCCAGAATTTCTGACTATGATGGCAAGAAAAATGAAAGACACAGACAGTGAAGAAGAAATTAGAGAAGCATTCCGTGTGTTTGACAAGGTACGCAAATAACCCTTGCAATTCTAGTACTTTCAGCATGAACATCAACACCTTTTTGTACTTTTAGGGACTTTTTTTTTTCAAGGGAAGGAATGAATATGGCAAGGACAAATTTCTAAAGATGATTCCTTGCATTTGCTTTGTCTCTATTTAAATCTCAACTAAATTTTTGTCTTAGGATGGCAATGGTTATATTAGTGCAGCGGAACTTCGTCATGTGATGACAAACCTTGGAGAGAAGTTAACAGATGAAGAGGTTGATGAAATGATCAGGGAAGCAGATATTGATGGTGATGGTCAAGTAAACTATGAAGGTAATTTTTTTGCTTCAGTCATTTTAATTGTCTTTGTCTTAAGCCAAAACCGAAATATTGTTTGCTGTTCTAAAAACTAAGAAGAAAGTGAATTGAACAATTGGAAATTAAGATGTCAAATTGGAGAAAGGGGACAGGAGGGTGAGGGTGGTGCTACTACTTGCTTAGTAAGCTACCTACTTAATTGGAGAAAGCTTATAAAAACTAGACTTTTCAAGACATTAAGAATTAAACAAATGAAGATACTGGCTAAGTTTTCCGTGTATTTACTGAGTGAGATTATCGGTTGAGATTCACATTCTGCTTTGTAGCAGCTCCAGTTATAAGTTACCTTATGCCACGCTAGAATGTAGCGTTTGGAGCTGTACAAAACAATTTTTATCCCTTTTTAAATAACATGTAAATAGTAGTAGTTCTCCCCTAATTCTATCAACCAGTTCTCGAGTCTTCCTTATCTACTCTTAATTATCTCCTAGATCCATTCTACTTTATTCGTTTTTTTCCCATTTTATAACTTTTGTACCATATGCTTAATAACTCTTTAGGGTATACTGTTTTTTGATGTTAAACTGGATGTATGCTTTCACATAATTAACAAGTGTTGGGGATTTTTCAGTTAAAGAAAAGCTGAGTTGTTTTTGAGTGTGACTTTATGGTAACTTAGTATCATTAAATATGATTAGTCATCAAATCCTTTTCTTTACTTTAATCAGAAGTCCTCTAAAATTCTCCAAGTTCATTCAACTCAGTTTGAGGACACCTTTCTTCCCAAAACTTGGTTTATGCTCCTTCTTCTGAAACTTTTTTTTTAAAGTGTAGATTCTAATTTGTATAATTTCTTTCTATAGTTTTCTTAGGTTCCAGAGGGTAGAAGAACAAAATTACTTGTTTCCAGACTAGCCCTTTATCCCTTCCACTATTCTGGACTCACATCCCCAGTCCTCTGTGATGTGGGTTTCAATTCCTTTATTCCTTCTGGTTATATCCCAAGTACATTCCTAGCCTTCCAGCTAATGTCTCTTGCAAAGAACCTTCTGGAATATTTTTGGTCAGGTCACTTTGGCATGTAACGAGCTGTTACTGTTAGTTTGACTTCTATTGATGTGTACCCCAGGTGGTTCACTTAGTGTCTCCCTAGCCATTCTTCTCCCATTCTCTACTTGTACAGTTGAGTTCTTAGATAGGAGGGTAGGATAGGATGATAGGACTTTGCTTTTATCCCTAATCGTAGCTGGCATTTATTGAGCACTCTGAGATTTGCAAAATGTTTTCATTTGAGCTTTACAATTTTTGAGATAGATACTACAAGTGATAGACCTCAGCTTCATAGAGGTTTTTTGAGTGTCTTGACACCAAGTTCAGCACTCTGTTACTAACTTTTCATCGTAATAGGTTTAGACAATCTTTGTAGTTTTGATATAATCCATGCCTTTAAGTCCTAACTTACAAAATGCTGAACTGGACCAGGACAAGCAGCACAGACCTGCAGGATACCTGCCAAAGCTTGCCATTAAGATAGATTTTCTGTCCACCGATTCCTACTTTGTCCTCGGCCATTCAGTTAAATCTATATCCATCAAAAATACGAGATTTTGCTGTATTTGGATATCAGCAGCATTAGACGGCATTTAATATCCATTCCCCTGATGTGCTTGTCTTAGTAATCTTGTCAGTCTTTGTGACCATCTTTTTGTTGCTGATAAAAGCAACCAAACTTGCTTAAGATTTGCCCAGCAACAAGACAGTAGTCAAACTAACACATTAATGTAATAGAATATTACAGTATCAATATTACATAGGCAAGGAATACAATGAAATCTAGAAAGGCTTTTCTGAAACTGCATAGCCTTCAGCCAAAAAAGAGAGAAGAATGGAATGTTAGTAACTGCATTCTAAAGAAGATAGACAAGAATAAATGGATAATGAATGGATTATTTTTTAAGCATACCCTGTTTTTGATAAACCTGCCTTGTTCCTTCTGGCTGTTGTGATCATCAGCCCTTTCTCTAAATAGTCATAAACTAGTCTTTTTAATACTACCTTTTCTTTTCCCATTTTTGAAAAATAAATCTCACCAGTGTAGTGGTTCAGTCATCATGCTCACAAGTTCTCAGTTGCCTTCAGATATAAAAGTTCAAGTTAAGATTATGGGAAACAGATGTAGAGTCTCAATTTTTTTTGGCTTCAATTCTGTGTTAACTACTTGGGCAAAATGTTTCCAAAATTGAAAATAATTTTCCTTAGAAAAAGTAGACAAAAAGTTGTGTTGAGTAGTTCTTACTCTTGGGTTCATTGTCATCCCTTCTTGACCACTCTTTCCCTTTTCCTCCCCCAAAAAAATAAAATAAAATTTATTTTTTGGTCGTCCTTAACCAGTCCAGTCTTCATTCATTTTGGGCTTTATCTTGTTACTAGTACTGCTCTTTTTGGAACTGAGTTTGGTATGCAGCTACAGCCTACTTTAAATAGTTTCTATTGTTCTTCACTGGGTTTGTTTGTCTTTGTTCATGAATGTATCCCATGGCCTTTAAGAATAACAGCTATTCAAGGCTGTCTGGAACTTGGAAGAAAGGAGTGCTCTTTAAGTCTTAAAATATATGTAAGTAGTTACTTGAGCCTCCAAGTCATAACGGCTTCATTCCCAAGTAGTAGTATAACTGTTAAGAAACTAAACTTGATGGTACTTCAGCTAGTTAAAATTGGTTGCATTAAAGCTAATTCTCTGAAGAAAATAATGATTTTCTTTCACAAGTCTAAAAAATTTTGATGGGAGAGGGGTGATTGTATATCTCTAGTACCTTTATTTGTGAAGTAGTGGAGGAAAAAAAAGTACAGGAAATTTAAATTATTGATGATAAAAGGAAATAGCTTTTTTTTTTTTTTAGCTAATTTCAAGTCTGCAACTTATATCTACTTTTTCTTTACAGAGTTTGTACAAATGATGACAGCAAAGTGAAGACATTGTACAGAATGTGTTAAAATTTCTTGTACAAAATTGTTTATTTGCCTTTTCTTTGTTTGTAACTTATCTGTAAAAGGTTTTCCCCCCTACTTGTCAAAAGGATATGCATGTGTAGTAATTAGGACTTCATTCCTCCATGTTTTTCTTCCCCTTATCTACTGTCATTGTCCTGAAACTTTATTTTGGAAAATTGATAAAGTAAAATATGTTGCATGTGGCTTACTCTGGATATATCTAAGCCCTTCTGCACATCTGAACTTAGATGGAGTTGGTCAAATGAGGGAACATCTGGGTTATGCCTTTCGTTTTTTTAAAGAAGTAGTTTTCTTTAGGAGCTGTCAGCATGTTGTTGTTGAAGTGTGGAGTTGTAACTCTGCGTGGACTATGGACAGTCAACAATATGTACTTAAAGTTGCACTATTGCAAAACGGGTGTATTATCCAGGTACTCGTACACTATTTTTTTGTACTGCTGGTCCTGTACCAGAAAACATTTTCTTCTATTGTTACTTGCTTTTTAAACTTTGTTTAGCCACTTATTTAAAAAGAAATCTGCTTATGGCACAATTTGCCTCAAATCCATTCCAAGTTGTATATTTGTTTTCCAATAAAAAATAATTACAATTTA
>CM053769.1:163117584-163322768 GCA_028658325.1 Potorous gilbertii | reverse complement strand
CCGCCCCAGCTCGGGGTCCCCTGACCGCCCCAGCCGGGGTCCCCTGACCGCTCCCAGCTCGGGGTCCCCTGACCCCCCAGCTCGGGGTCCCCTGACCACCCCCAGCTCGGGGTCCCCCGACCGCCCCAGCTCGGGGTCCCCTGACCGCCCCAGCCGGGGTCCCCTGACTGCTCCCCGCTCCCCACTCCCCTCCGGGCTCAGACTCAAGGTGGTCGGTCCCCCCGCCCTGCACCCCTCCCTGCTCCGTTCTAACGAGGGCAGAGAGGTCCAGGCTCTCCGAACCAGGGGCAGGATTCGGACCCAGGACCCTTCCCGTCCCTGCCTCCGCATCCCCAGGAGAGGATGGAGCTTTTCTTTCTTGTGTAAACCTCATAGAGTGCCATCCAAAAGCGTGTTTTTAAGCCCCCACTGTCCGCCAGGTATCGGAGATACTAAGAAAACAACAGCCCCAGCCCTCAGGGAGTCTCCATTTTACTGGGGGGTGGGAGTGGGGGCGGAAACCTGTAAAGAGATAAGGAACCACCCTCTGATGGGGGGAGGGGAGGCTGGGAAAGCTTCCCCTTGTAGGAGGTGCCACCTGAAGAGAAGCTTACAGGGAGTTAAGGGGGAGGCTGGCAGGCAGAGGGGAGGAAGGAGAGCATCCCAGGCATGAGGGGCAGAAATTGAACCAGTTGAAGAAAAGTCAATGTCGATGGACCCAATGAATGCAAAATCTTGAAAAGCCGAGGAAGAGTCCCCCAGTATTGTTCTTCCTTTGTCGGGATGTAGGGGAGGCATCCCAAGGCTTGGAACCAGTTGTAAACCTTTTGTGGGCTTATTTGTGCAACCCTGAGGACTTTGGAAGGAGGTGTTTGTGTCCATAGATGTACAGGGAAATGCCACCGTTCCCAAGGGATGGGGAAAGCGACTTGGGAGCAAGAGCAGGAAGACACAACGAAAAGGGCTTTGTTGGTAAAGCCTCCCTACAACTCAAGAGATACATGGAGTTTTCCTTTGTAGCCAGTGCTCCTTAAGCATCTTAAAGCAACGATTCATTTTGCGTTTTTTCCTTACTAGTTTTGCTAGTATATTAGAAAATCCAATGATGACTTAGCACTATTACTTGCTGAAGCTAATTCAGTTATTTCAGAAGTGACTGAGGTAGAATTATTAACATTTCAACAATTTTACCTTTATAAATATCTGAGAGATGGTTTTACCAGGATGTATATATAGCATTACAATTTACAAAGAGAACCATAACCAAATATTGCAAAAATATTTGACTTGAAGCCATTGGTTGGGGTTTTTTTAAAGAGCAAAAACAATTATATAGGAAAAAAGTCTATCATTTAAAATGTTAATATTTATACATAAACAGTTTAAAATCTTTTTTAAAACAATTTCACAGCCAGTTTAGCAAGAGAAATTTGATATATCAAATTTGCCTTGACCTTCATCTTCTTGTTTATTCATAGATTGGAAAAGAAAGATGAATTTTCCTGGTTTTCCCTCTTCAATTTTCAAATGATACTCAATTTAAATTAGTCTAAAAGAAGAAAAGATTCTGTCACCAACCTGAAAAGAAGCTGCTGTTGTTGAATTAGAATCTCAAGTGCTAAAATGCCTTCTGCAAGGGTATTGCTTTCTTTAAAAACTCATCAGCAAATATGCATTTCTTGAGTGCTCAAGGGTATTATTTTGGTTATCATATGGAGGCAAGATGACTAGAGGTCTTCCTCGTAGTCAATTTGTTCTGCTATAGTTACAAATTGATCCTGAAAGAAATGAGACTAAGAAGGAAAGGAAGGAAGGAAGGAAGCAAGGAAGGAAGGAAGGAAAGAAGGAAGGAAGGAAAGGAAGGAAAAAGATAATTGGGAGATAAAGTTTATTGTGATCTATAAAAGTTTTTTTTTTAATAGTTATATGACCATGCCTTAAAGCTCCAATGTCATGCACTTTGTATGCCATGGACCCCCCTTGCAGTTTATTGAAACCTATGAACTCCTTCTCAGGATAATGGTTTACTGTCTCCATAACTGAAGGAAATGCTAAATTTCTGTTGAGGTTTTTGCCCATTGTAAGTTCACAGATCTTCTGATTGCCTTCTGAAATCTAATCATGGATTTTAGATAAAGGATCTGTGGATGAGGGAGTTGGACTTCTGTCTTTATGTAGTTTTATTTTTTGAAAGAAGCCTTTTTACTAGAATATTTTAGATCAGATTTTTTAAAAAAGGCATTGATTTAAAAAAATACTCAGCCTTTAGTAAAATGAGGTGTTAGTAAAAAATTACAATGCATAATAATTTGATAAATTATCTGATAATAAATATATTATTAATAATACTAAACATAAAGGTACTATAAAAGAAGTCCTATAAGAACTGGTGAGCCCAGAAAGTGAAGATATTGTTGAAAGAATCTTTACTTTAATCATTGACTTGATAAACTGCCAATTTTGGACATCAGATTTTCAGAATCTCACCAGAAAGTAAATTATTTCAAAACTTTTTACTCAGTAGGAGACACCTATACTAAGTTGGAATTATTGTCCATTCTTAATTACAGTGCTATTCCTAGTTTATCATTGTGTATAGATAGTTATAAAAAGAAACTATCTCCCCAAAGGTAAATCTTGTTGTAGCATAATGACCATCTGGTTATTTATATGTATTTTTCTAATATTTGTAGAAATTCAATAATCAAACATGAAGTATTGAGATAAATAGATCTTGATTTTATTAGATATAGAATAGAAAGAGATATTTTATATGACCACACTTTGAGGTTCTATGAACAGAAGGACTTTATAAATCCAAAGGGATATTATTATTTCATAGCACTGTATAGTGAAAAGAGCCCTTCATTTGAGTCAGAGGGCTCAGATCTGGGTACTGACTCTGATCCTTTTTGGGCAAATTATTTAACCTTTCTGAGGCACACCTTCTGCCTTGTGTTTATAGAGCTACTTTCTTCCTAAGAACCCAAAGCATCCTGATAGTTAAGATTTCCTTCTGTCCTCACAGAATCCCCTCGCCATAGAAACAGAGGCAAGGTTAATTATCCAAATTTTACCAATGGAAATTTTAAGATAAAAAACAATTTAAGATAAGAAAGCAAAAGTGTAAGCAAACATTTCTTTCAAGGAATGTTTTGTGTAGTCTTGATTTTGATATAAAGATTTAAAAGTACCTTTGGGGAGATTATTGTTTTGGTGAAGATATTAATTTGTTTAAATAAGTACATTTTATAAATTATATATAACTTGAAAGATAATCCCCCAAATACATTTCTACATTTAAGTGTACATATATATAACTAATTTGTTTTTATTACTAGAAAGTAAGAATTAAAGAACCAATAGATCAAAGAGAAGCATGGTGGCGGACAACACTAAAAGTATGTATATTTCAATTTTTTTCTTATAATTCTTTTTCTATGAAACTGCATGAAAGGAGGAATTAATTATACCTGTCAGTCATACTGTAAACTCATCATTTCAGTAAAGCCATAGGAATTAGAAATATAATTTTAATTTTTCATGTAAAACTCTGAAAAGTAGAACAAGTCAGCAGGATTAGAGAATTCACTATAACATAGAAAAATGTTATCCTGGTGCTTGGTATTTGGGGGTAGCAGGTGTCTAGGGAGGGGGCGGACCCAGGAATCCCAGAAACACTTGTAGAAAAGCCCACTCATTTCACTGTCTCAGAACACCTAGTTTCTCTTCCCCACTAGCTTTAATGTCATTTCCTTCCTACAAATCCCTTGATGACACCATTTAGTCTCTTCTTTTCCCAGAATTCAGAGAAGACCCTAAAAGTGTGGAAACTTGGAGATAGTGTCCCCAAGGGGACTGCCAGCCAGCAGACTGGCTTGGTGGGGACCTAGGGTGATGGGATGGGGTACAGTGAGGCAGCCAGGTGTATCAGATGGAGGGAAATGGGGAAAGACCTTGGGATACAGTGACAGAACTTTATGGGTCAAAACCTGAAGAAATTAGAGAGATCAGGATCGTGTATTGTGATATTAATTTGTTCTAGTACAGCTGGATTAGAGGGATCATCTCTGAAGAAAAATAATACAAAGATAGAAAGTACAAAGATTGGCAGCTAATGAATTTCTTTACTGCATGAAAGAGAATTTTGATTCCTTAATTTTAGGACTGGCTTCCAGATACAAAACAAATTTAGGAAGACTGGCTTTATAATGTATTAGGATGACAGTACTTCCAGACCATAGCATAACCCCAAATAGAGGGAAGTAGCATTTAATGAAAGGATATTTTGCCCTTGGTTTTTGTTCATATGTTGTATGGTCTTTACAAAATTTTCAGATTGTTTTAGCCATTGTTAATAGGAGCAATTCCCAGTGCATCAAGGACCTGTCATTTTGTTGGCTATAGGTCACCACCTAGGGCTTAGTGAATTTAAGTGCCTCACCCATGATCATAGATCTCCCCTATTCCAAAACCAGTTCCCATCTTCTGCTACTAGATAGTGTTCTTAAGGGTCAATTTGGGTAAACAGAAGAGTTCCCTCTAGAGAGTCAAGATCCTTGGGTTGCAGAAACAACCCCATCTCTCCTTTTCTTCACCTACCTGACTTTGGACAAAGAGGGCCCACCAGGATGAATGTTTCTTATGATGGACCTACAAACATGGAGGTAGAGTTGCCTTATGTCTCCATCAGATGGATCATCTAACTGTTCATGTGATGGTCGACATTTACAGGAGAGGGCACAAGTATAATATGGAAATAGTTTGTTAGCTGTAGAATGGGGTATTAGAGGGCACAGTGTAGGATAAAGTAGGATAGGGACTTGGGAGGGGGCAGCTGGGTGGCACAATGGATAGAGCGTTGGGTCTGAATTCAAACCCAACCTCAGACACTTAACTGTGTGACCCTGGGCAACTTACTTAACCCCTATTGGCCTCAGCTCTTCATCTGTAAAATGGGGACACACAGGAGAAAGAAATGACAAGAAAACCCCCTGGAGTTATCCGTGGAGTCACAAAAAGTTGGACAGGGCTGAATGTTGAACAGCAAGAGGGATATGGGGGAGATGAAACTAATAAGGATGGGTATGAGGTTTGAACAGTGGCCAGGGAAAGGAATTTGGGCTTAGGCAACCTGCCAATAGAATCTGTGGGATGCTAGGGAAGCAACAGGAAAATAGATTGTCATGTTCTTCACAGTAGCAATAATAGTGTTCACTTTAATGATCCCTGAGCAAGAGGTGGAGAGGAGGAGGAAGGTACATACCAGTCTTGTTTCAGGGCAGATGGAGTATCTGCTGAGCTTGTCTTATGGTCAAGACAGGGGTAAGTGGAATTAGTCAATAAACATTTATTTAGTGTTTACTAGAAACCAAGGCCTGTACAAAGTGCCTTGAATACAAATAAAGGCAAAAACACAGTTCTAGTCCTCAAGGAGGGGAAAACAAAATGTAAATAACGAGGCCCACGTGAGATGTATAAAAGGTAAATGGACATCAGTCTGAGAGGTGAAAGCATTCACAGCTAGGGGGACCAGGTACAGTCCCCTCCAGAAGGTGGATTTGGAACTGAGCCTTGAAGGAAGCCAGGGAGCCAGGGAGCCATGGGGCATTTTTATTTGCTCTCCAGCCACTCTCATGTTAAGTAGATGAGGGAGGGAGTTCAAGGGGATTCTTAGCCCCGGAAGGATTGCCAGGACAGATGGCCAGTCCCTCCTCTTGCCTGCTGGTTGCAGTGGGGTTTGGTGGAATATTGGACTCCAGCAATGCTAAAGCTTTTTTTTTGCCAACAAGTGTATCAGAAATAAAATAATCAGGGTCCAGCCGCCCTCAAAGTCTAGTTGTAGCAAGAGCCTTTGGGTCATATCACAGTGGTTCATTAAAGCACTCATTGGAAATGAAGAAAGATGCAGCCCAACTCCAAGGTGACCTCACAATCAATATTGCTTTTCAACAGGAAACTCCAATACCAGGTACCTACACACTACGAGACTTCCTTGAAGAATCCCAATTAAACCCAGTGAACCTTACATATAATTTTAAAAATGAAGGTAGAAAAAAACTCCCTCTTATGGAATTGAAGAGGGATATAACGCTGCCCGATATACCCAAGTACCTGCCTCCTAACTTCATTGACCTGGTCGGTAAGCAGATGGCTTCTTACTCATTCAAAGACACCCCAAGGCAAGGCCCCAGCATGATGTGTCTCAAAGATCAGGTAAAGCTCAATCGAGGAATTATCTCTTGTTGGTGAGATTTGAGGTGGTCCTAGGAGAGCCATCATCAAATCTCCATGGTGGTAGAAGTGAGGCCTGGAAAGGAATAGACCTGTATTAAGCACTATGCCAAGCACTCCCCAAGAGTCTCATCCCAAATGGACAAGCTACTAGATGCCCTGGCTAGATGACCGGTAGTCTCCAAACAGGTGAATCCAACCATCCTTTCAATTTGTTTTTCAGAAAGGATTTCTCAGAATTTGTCAGATAAAACAATTATATGTGTTTTCCTGATTTGATATCTTTATTTGAGTGACATAATTAAAATTATATGTGTATATATATATATATATATATATATATATATATATATATATATGATTATGTCATTGAAATATAGCTTTTAAAAAAATCAGGAAAACACATATAGTTGCTTTATTTGACAACTACACACACACACACACACACAGAGGTTTCGTAGTGCTTAAAGCTTTGCAAATCACTTTTCATGCATTATCTTATACATTACCTCATTTCATACAACCCATGAGGTAAGTACTCTTATTATCCCAATTTTACACAAGATGAAACAAGGTAAAAGGAGAGAAAAATTACCTACTCAAGGTCACACAGGATAGTATCGAAGATAGAATTTGAGCTTGGATTTTCCTATGTTCCAGGTCACTACCCACACTGCCTCCTTATCAATGGATCCATCAATGGTCTTTGTTCAACAAAGCCCTAATTTGATGTTTCATTTTGGCTTCAAAGGTGACTCTCTAGAGCAGTGGTGTCAAACTCACATAAAAATCAGGGCCACTAAACCCTACATGAATCCCTGAGGGCTGCAGACTTGCTTAGAAAACCACAGAGGAACATCATCTATGTTCTGTATTTTCATTCAGCCTCACCATTACAACACTAAGTGTTGCCCTGAGGGTCTTGTGTTTGACCCTTCTGCTCTGGAGGCTTTGGCAGGTCCAAGTTCTATGATCTGAGAACCCTCCTAGCTAAACCTAAAGAGGCTTCTTACCAGAGTGTCAGCAGCCACATGACATTCTTTTTTTTCATCACAGCATGGCTACTTCTTAGTAACAACCCTAAAAGGGTCTATATTAGGTGACATGAATTAGATATGTGTTTGGTGGGAGAATATCCATACTGAGGAAATCACAGAGCCTTAAAATACTGAAGTGTTATCTAATGGGGATGGAGCTTCCTAGATATTCAACTCACAATCTTTCTTTCCCCTATACGTAAACCACTAAATATTTTGACTTTGTTAGCAGAACTCAAAAGAAATAATAACTTGAGTTAAGGTGAACATTTATAATTGAAAAAGTCAGGGTTCATAACAAGTAAAGAAGTTTTCATTAGCATTACCAATTAAATCTCAGATCAGTCAATCAATAAACATTTATTAAGCACATACTGTGTGCCAGAACTATTCAAAATGGTGGGGTACAAAGAGAGGCAAAAGACAATTCCTACCCTCAGGGAGCTCACAATCTAACCAAATGTTCATCCTGTGTAATTACTGGATGATTTAGATCAGGGAATGTATTTATTTTATTTTAATTTTATATTTTGTTATATATTATTTTATACATAAAGTTTATATTATATATAAAATACATATTTTATTAATACAAATAGAAAAGCAAATGACAAACACAAAATATTTGGGATATTATAATTTCAAGAAAAGCATGGTAATATATACCTGTAATACCAGATAATATTTGACTAAGCCTAGACTGGTGGATCACTCAATTTGTATTTCTGAGTTACAGTAGAGCTAAAGTCATTTGGGTGTCCACACTAAGTCTGTCCAACACCAATATGGTGAGTCTCCAGGAGCTGGGAGCAGCAAGGCTTGCTAAGGAAGGACAAGTCAGATCAGGTAGGAAGCTTCCATGCTCATTAGCAGTGAGATGGAGAATGGGAGGGGCTGCAACATTTCCAGCATGGGTGACTTAGGGAAATCCAGTCTCAAAAAAAAAAAAGAAAAGAAAAGAAAAAAAATCATCATAATTAATTGAAATTCAGGGTTATGAAAACGTAACTCCTCTTTGCATTGCAAGTTCATCTATGTCATGCAGTGCAGGCATCAACTCACTCTCCTTCCATTATTTGAGTCTGTATCCCTTCCTACTACCTCTCCTATCCTTCTGTCAGCTTAGTGGTTATCGTCTTTGAAATCTTTCAAAAGTTTAGTCTGGGGAGAACTTTTCCTTGGTTGTAGTGACTCAAAAAATGGCCAATTTCAGTGGCACTTATATTTAAGGTTAAACTATTGGGCCACAGCTTGAACCTCTCCGTGTCTTTCCACTTGATGTTAACAAACTTTTTGTCTTAAACTTCTAGATATTGTCATTGGGCCATGAAGACCCTTCTTCCATTTGTTGAATGGGATTATATTATTTATCTCATTTAATTTTATGCCTCAGTGATCTGGACTCAGCATTTTGAGTCCCACCGAATATCTTTTGAATGTCTTGAGTGACTCTTCGTTCTCCAGCCAGGGCTGAGTTCTGGAATGACCTCTTAGCTTTCTGTGGATCCCCTCTTGTTCCCTGAACCACCTCCTCGCTTCCACCCAGTTGTCTCTTCTTTCAGACCCACTGTGAAAGAAGAAACAGTTTTCACATCTCCTCCCTAAGCCTCAGGTTGCCATTCTGTTTTGTATGTGTGTGTGTGGGGTGGGGGGGAGGCGGGGGTTGTGCCCATCTTATTTCCCTCACCATAAAAGACAAATACAAAATATTTGAAATGTATTAATGTAAAATTCAATGTGGCACGTGCTTTTGGAAAGACAGAGGGTCGAGGATTCTCTATGTTCACATCCCCAGAACAGAGCCTGGCACCCAGTAGGAACTTTATTAAATACTTTTTGATTGATTATTTGATTTACTAAATTGTCAGCTCCTTGAGGACCTGGATCAAGTCTTGTCTCTGTCAGCGTCTAGCTAGTACATTTCCTACAATAAGTGAGTGCTGAATAGATAAATGTTCGTTGGACAGATATTATTCCAAAGCACCTCTACAGTTAGGCCTCTCCTGTATTCATATAAACCCAAGGGGATTTGAGAAGTAATGACTGACCCTGAGGTCTGTGAACACAGTTAATATTACTTCATTAATTATCTAGGTTCATCATGGATTCTGCTATGCTTTATTTATGATACGCAGTTACGGCAAGACCTCTGGGTATCTGCCTGTAAAACCTGATTAGAAACATTAATTAAATGAGACAGAGTGTTTCTATGGTCTACACTTCCTTATCATCATTGGACTATGGAAGTACAATTGTGATAGGAAACATTCTACAGGAGAAGCCTTACCATGGAAAATTCCATGCCAAAGCAGGAAGTTAATACATACAGTCACACATATTGAAAATACAAGCATGATACTTAGGGAGATGGTCTCTGTAGTCAGACTTTGGACTACGCAATACACCATGAAAAGAGAAGGAAATGAAACCATTTTTGTAGCCAATGCCCAATAAAAGAGCAGAGGTCTTTTATTTGTCAGATGCTCTAAGGAGCCCCAGTGTTCTTAATCAGGTTTAGCCAAGTTATCTAAAGCCCTGGCCCATATTTCCATGGTACTTCGTTACAAAAGTCTAATCTGGATCACTCACTGAATAAAGAGTTGCTTTATCTTTAGGGCTCAATGTTTCAGCTCTAAATTATAGTGGCCACAACCAATGTTTCTTTGGAGTTTAAAATATCAAGAAAACACTGAGCCAGAACAATGGTGCAGCTTTTAAAATTTTAATTAAATTTAATTAAAATTAAATTTAAAAAGTAAAATTTAAAATTAATTCCTATTTACTCCCACTATCATTACCACTGCAAAATCTGCATCTGGGGCCAGAAATTCATACCACTTTATAAAGAGCAACTATGTAGTAAGTAGGGTAGTGCCAATCATGTGTGGACACTGCTAGCACATATTTGAAAACCTTAGAAGGGGGAAAAAATACCTTAGGGGATAATTTTTAACTTTAAATAGATTATAACACCAATGCAATACCCATAGTAGCCACTATGAATATGCATGCATATTTCCAGGGTAAATTTGCAAAATATGATAAATTCTCTTCCTCAAAGCAAAACCAAAATATTTATCTGGGACATCATTAGAATGCCAGGAAGTTAAGATTTAACAGGATACTTTTCACTAATGCAGGGAAGTACCTACATCTTAAACCTTCTTTCTGTCAGGCCTCCCCACAAAAACAAGTTCTCTAGACAAATTCCTCCCTCCACCCACTCACAGCTTGCTTCTCTCTCTCTACTCAAGTTCTCTCTTTCCCTGATTTGGGCAAGCTCCTCCCAGTCTGAGCTCCATGAGATCACAGGCTCCATGTGTTAGGCCTGTTAATGGGAGGGGAAGATCTTCCTATTCTATTAACATTACAAAGATAATTGACCGTGGAATCTTTAAAATGTGGTAGACTTCAATTAAACAACCGCAAAGGGGAAACATAGTGTAGTGGATAGACTTGTAGACTTTGAACCAGAAAGAACCATGTTCAGATCCTGCCTCTAGTTCATGGTAATGGTCAAACCGCTTCACTTTTCTTGGCCTCAGATTTTGAGGTTTCTCTGCTGTTCCATAGAGACTCTGTAATGTAAATTGGTGAAGGGAGCTCCCATGCTGATAAAAACATAGATTATTAGTCACATGGAACAGTATTTTAGATACCTATCTTTGAGAATGTGGTTTGAAACAGTTAAACACAGCTTTCTTAAACAGAAAAGTAATTATATAAGAATTAGGATTCTGAGCTAAAAAATGACAATGACCACAAAATGATGTCGACCCATGTTGAATCATATTCTATTGTAATATCTCGTCTGCTATAACTATGTTATCATTAGCAGAGTGTTGTTAATCTGTGTCCGTGTCTTGCAGAAAATTGATGTTTCACCAGGGCAGTATAATATTGTTCCAGCACCAGTTCCCAAGTTCCTTGCCAGGTAATTGTTATTTATCATCATTAAATTAATTATTTAATTTATATAATTCCCCTCTAAAAGCTCCCTAAGAACAATTATAAGGACTTTAAAATTTCATTTCTGCCAAGAATAATATTTCTTCAACCCTTACTATAATTATATGAAGGAATTCTAATATTTCTCAAGAAACATAAATTAATAAAATATTGGCTAAAATAAAAGTAGGTTGAAAAAATGACATGTTGCATTTTTTTTAAATACAGGCACTATGTGTTCCGTTCTACAGTTCAAAGGTTTCCAACATATTATTTTATTCCCGTAAGTACATTGTCAATAACTATTAATTACTGATTTTAAAAAGAGGGACGCTTGGTTTCCAATATACTAACTGGTCCTTTTGAGGCATTGTCATAAAAATACTAGAACTGAAAGGGACCTTAAATCTGGTCCAACACCTTCATTTTATATTTGAGGAAACTCGAGTCCCCTTGAGAGTAAGTGGCCTGAAGCACACAGAGCCAGTAAGTGGAAAAGCTGGCTAGTAGAGTACTTGTCGTTCATGCTATGTAAAGAAAAATACTTTGCCAATGAAGCAAATTAGCAAATGGATGGCAGTTTTTGATTTAATGGTGAAAATAAATTGAAGATTTTATAAATCTCGAGTCATTTGTAGCCAGTTATGAGGTTAAGCAGAAACGATTATTCAGCAAGAACGTCTGATTTCTTCCCTTTCAGGGTTTAAAAGTGCTTTTTCTGTCTCTTAAAATTTCCACTTATGTTAGTGAATTGTGGCTAAAATAGACAGGTTCTCCCGAAGATGAATAAGGAGATGTAAAACATTAATATTCATATGGGTAACTCAAATAGAGGAATGAGGAGAGCAGATTAGGAAGTTAATAGAGCCGTAGTTTTTCTTATTTGGGGGAGGGGAGTGCTATATTTATCTGAATATGTATGATCTATTAGAACATTCAGGGAAGGATAGAACAGATTTGAATTCCAAGTCAGGTAAAGAGAAAGAACATGGTTGCTTTAAATAGTAGCGGGTCTGCTGGGATGAGCTTTATCATAGGGCCCTGAAAGAAACTGCGTAAGTTGTCACCGAGTCACTCCTGGGAATCTTAGACAAATGATGGCTATAGTGAGGAGGGAATGAGCAGTTCAATCCATGATCATCCCCCATAGACATATCCTTGGTGAGATTCTAGAATGTAAGGGGCAAGTCAAAGAGACACAATGGGCTCAGATGAAATGAAAGACTGTAAGGGGCAGGTCACAGAGATAAAGAAGTTCAATCAGACTTGATGGAATTATAGGGTGCTTGTCATTGGTGGTGATGGCAGTGGGGACCAGTGACATAGCTGCTAGCCAGTGATTCTCGGGGGCAGCTGGGGGGCACAGTGCATAAAATGTGAGGTCTGGAGTGAGAAAGGCTCATCTTTCTAAGTTCAAATCTGGCCCCAGACACTTATTAGCTGCATGACCCTGAGGAAATCACTTAACTTTGTTTGCCTCTGTCTCCTCACCTCTAAAATGAGCTGGAGAAGGAAATGGCGAACCACTCCAGGATCCTTGACAAGAAAACTCCAAATGAGGGTCACAAAGAGTCAGATGTGACTCAAATGACTGAACAGCAGCAGCAAAAGCCCCTAATTACCTCTAGCCTTGTTGGCCTTTAAAAACAAAGCAAGACACTCTCTAGGGAGTCAGTTGAGGCAGGAGACATCTCTAAGAGTATGAGCTCTGGGACAGTCAACTCTTGAGAGGGAATCATCTCGCACTTCTTGGAAAGAAAGAGATTTCTCTGTCCTCCTCTGTGCCCCCCATCATCCATGTCATCTTACACCATCAGGGAGAAAGCCCAGGGAGCCCCAGAGAGAAACAGAACCATCAGAGATGCTTCACCCAGAGGACCTTGTAACATCAGAAGCATGACTTGCCATGTGTTCCCTATTGCATACCTCTCTGCTAGTGTGTTCCATGTGTTTGCTCACTCTGTGTGCATCTAATGCCTATGGGGGGGATGGAGTTAATATTTTGTAGCTACCCTCTCTGTGTTGTTATCTTGGTATATGCCTTTTCAGTCAACTGAATACATCAGAGAGCTTCTTGTGAGTTTTTGGTGTACAGACCAACAGAATACCTTCATACATACTGGAGTTCCAGCCACATGGGACTGCTAGCTGTTCCATGACCTGGCTTCTGGGCATTTGTATAGGCCTTCTCACCCATGCCTGAGCCATACTCCCTCCCCATCTCTGCCTGTTGAAATCCTTGTGTTTCTTCAGATTTCAGCCCATGTCCTCCATGATGCTCTCCCTTCCTGTTCACAGCTGGGAGTTCACTGTCGCTCAGATTTCCTTAGAGTGTTTTTCTGGTTGTCTCCTTTGTCCGTCTTACATTCTGCCTTGTGGTGCACATGTACCCCACCTCAATTAGAGAGTAAGTTCCTTCAGAAGGGAGGCTCTATCACTTTTCAGTTTCTTATTCCCACGCCCTGACACAGTACATTACACACAGTAAGTGCTTAATAAATGTATTTGAGTTGGTTTCATTTGTTGAAAACAATTTATAAAGTGAAAAACACTATATAAAGTGTTGTTGTAAGTTGTTATTGTTTTTATTGTAATGTACTTTCAGAAATAGAATGGCAGTTGAATAGGATCCCAAAGTAACCTTGAAGGTACAATTCAATTGTGTTTGTGTACTCATGGGAGGAAAATTTAAAAGTTTATAAGCACAAAGTTATTTTTCTTTTTAAAATGGGTCAGACTTTTCTCCAACTATTCCAGTTCTTTGGATCCAATTTCTCCTAAATATAAAGGAGTATAATAGGAGAACTGACTTTTACTATGTGGCATTCCCACCCCCACCTGACCATTTAAACTGCACTATTTCATAACCTTGTACAGAAGTGCTCAGGCACGCTTGCCATTTTGTTAATCTCCACAAAGAGACCTCCCCTGCATCCATCAGCTGCTCTGTAGGATTTTCTGAACCATAAACGTTACTTTTGTCCTTCCTTATAGACCTGGGGAAAGATACTGGAAACCCAGTTCCCAACCATTTCTCACTGTCATTCGTGTGTGGGGAAAAAATATATCCAAAATTGCTCATGTGAATTTTTAGTTCATTCTTGAAGGGTATTCCTTTAGTGTAAAATAGATGTTAACCTTGAATTTGAAAGTCCTCTAGGCTCTCCTTTGCATCTCTGTGACCAGGACCCTCAGGGATGGAAAATCCATTTTTTTATTAGTTTGTAAGTAACTTCTTTATAGTACAGTTGCTAAGCTATTTAGTTCACAAATGTGCAGCAAGATTTTATTAGGAGCAATTGATGCTTCCGTTGTTTGTTGCTACTTGGAAAATAATCTCTCATTCCTTGGGTTATACTGCCTAGGTGACCCTGGACAAGGCATTTATCTTTTCACTGCTCTGGGAAGCTCTCTAAGACTTTATTATTATTTTTTTCAAGTGCCAAACTGCTTTGTTAGAAGGAGTTTCCTCATTTGGAATTCTTATTCAGTTGTGTCTGACTCTTCGTGACCCCATTTGGGGTTTTCATGGCAAAGATACTGGAGTGGTTTGCCATTTCCTTCTCCAGCTGAGGCACACAGGGTTAAGTGACTTGCCCAGGGTCACACAGCTAGTAAGTGTCTGAGGTCACATTTGAACTCAGGTCTTTCTGACTCCAGGATCCAGGCCCGATCCACTGTACCCCCTAGCTGCCCATCTAGTTCTCTATAACATAAATGAAATGACCAGTACAGTCCCTATTCTTATCCCTAATTTGGTGTTTGTCAGTGTCATGAACATCCTGTGTAGGGAATTATGAAACCCAAGTTTGAGAAAACAAGTTGATAAGCTGAAAATAATGTTTGTCTTCACTCTGGGTTTGTAAAGTTAGCCCATCAGAACTTGGTTTTTCTCATAAGCTGATATGGCAGCTCTTACAACAACACTCTGTACCTTTCTTATGAACCCTCATAATATATACCTGCCTTATCTGTTTTACAAAATAATGAGCTGTTTGGGCATAGGACCCATTTTTTATTCTTGTAAGGTAGGATGATAACATGAATTTATCAAAAGATCTGAGTTCAAATCTTGACTCCAGCAATAATGAATGACCTTAGACAAGTCACTTAACTTGTCCAATTATTAATTTGACATAAAACAGAGAAATATGGATACTCTTTACCTAACAAAATTCTTGTGAATTCTGAAACTGTAAAGTACTCTATTAGTGTAAACCATTACTTATATCCCCCTCAGTGCCTAACATGTTATCTTACATATTATATATAGGAATCTTATAGCTACATCTTTTTTTCCCAAGGCATAATCTTTTATTTCCCCAAGGATTTAATCTTACAAAGCCCCAAAACACAATAGTTTTCTCTCTCTCTCTCTCCCTCCCTCCCTCTTTCTTTCTCCTTCCCTTCCTTCCTTCCTTCCTTTTTAGGTTTCCACATCCACTTCCATAAGATTTTGAGTTCTAAATTTTCTCCTCCTCCCAACCCCCCCCCCAAGATGGCATGCAATCTAATATAGGCTCTACATATACATCCATATTAAACATCTAATAAATATATCTTGAAGTTAATTGAGAGAATACAGTTGAATCATTTTTTTTCCCTTAGAAACTCTTCATAGTCCTTAATCAGCAGGACATTCTCTTTTCCATTCCATTAAGTCACGTTCCTTTCTTTGTGGGACTCAGGGAGTAGTTTCAGCCTTCGTGCACCTTGTAAGGCTCAACCTGTGAATATGATGTATGAAAAGTAGTTCTCCCATCTTGTGTAGGGTGCTCTTGTTCACTCTGTGATTAGAACCCAGTTGGGCGTGAAGGTGCTTCAGGGATTTTATTCATCATTTTTGCTGAGCCTAGTTGTCATAACTGATACTTTTCCAGTTACTTATTAAGATAATAAAGATTAAGATAGTAAATGTGTGACATTCTTGATGGGGAAGGGAGCAAAACCTTAAGATTAAAAACTACTTTAGTTACATACAATAAATTGTAATGTGGGGTTCCATATGTTTCACAATAATGTGTTTTTAAAAACACATGTGAAAAACTAGTAATAAGGAAGATAGAATGAGATAAACAGAAGTTTGTGCAAAGCTATAAATGGGTTTTATTTGATTTATTACTTTATAAAATTTATAAAGAAATTGTTTAGAAACTGGATATGAGGTCTGTGACATCCACTGCAAATTTAAACTGAGTTAAACTCTAATAATGTGAAAGACAGATAATATAAGTCAGGTAGAATGTAAAGTGTTTAAGGGAAGGAGCAGTTTCGTGTGTGTGTGTGTGTGTGTGTGTGTGTGTGTGTGTGTGTGTGTGTTTGCATATCCAACACCTAGCATAGTGACTAATACATAATAGTCACTGAACAAATATTTGTTGAATTAAATATCTCATTTCACTTATCCATTAACAAAATGGCAGCAAAGTTCCATGAGAAGAAAAAGCTGTCAAAATGAATTTGCTTGATAAATTTAAAACTAAATAAGAAACATAGATATTTCTCTTCCCTGCATGTCAGAACATGGCAATGCTCTTGGAGAATGATTTCTTAAATCGTGGCAGATCAGAAAGGGCTTTGGGGCTCCCATCACTTTCAAAAAAGAGGCAGTCCATTTGAGATCTTGCAGAAGTAACTAGCCATGATTTCTTATAGCATCATAGGACTCAGATCTGGAAGAAACTTTAAGAGATCATTTCATCCAACTTCCTGTTTTACAGATGCAGGAAACCAAGGGTTGGTTGAGGTTAAGGGTCTTACCCAAGGTCACAGAGACAGTGAGTAGCAAAAGTGGGTTTCAAAGCCTGGTCTCTGACTCCATTTCATTTGCCCATTTCTTCCTTAACAATGGGGTGTTGCTAAAGAAGATTATTGATACCACTGACTGATACAATGACAAGATCAGGGTAAGTGATCTAGGAACTCTTTACAGGAGAAGGTGGTGGTAGAGAGTTATACGGCTTCCCAACCTCCCCCATTCTTACCCCTAGACTAAAGGTTTTTTCCCCTCTTAATCAGACCAACAAACACAGTCACCTTCATCTTATATTACCAAAAAAAAAAAATCATCTGTACTCAGGGAATGCAAATTAATTTTAATATCAGTGAAAGCAAAACATAATTAGGAAGGCAAATTTCAGGCCCAAAATATCACACAATGTATTACAAAGCCAAATGAAACAATTTCTAGATTATTTGCCATTCAGAATGAGCCATATGGAGACTCTACTCTACTAAAGTGGATAATGGAAAGCTGGCGATATTTGGAGTAAGTGGAGATACGTTATTTGACCTTTTAAGGATCATTCCAGTTGGATTTTTCTAAATGAAAACACCTGAGGATCCAGTATGAATAATTCAGCATGAAGAAGGAGGAGTTTAGAATGACCACCTGTTAGACAGATCTGAACTGAGCTATGTTTGTATGTACATCTACATATAAATGCAAGTATTTGTGTATATGAAAGTAGATCATTGTAAAAGTCTTGATATAAGGTAGATCATTTTAAAATTCTCATATTATGAAACTATAGGTATATGCTTGCATATATGTATAGTATGCATGGATATATAGGGTACATGTGTGTATATATTATATATATATGTGTATATATATATATATATATATATATATATATATATTTTTTTTTTTTTTAAGTGGACACAATCTTATTGTTAAGGTTGGCATGTCCTATGAGAAACCTACAATCTCAGACCCTGCAGAAGAATAGTAAAGGGTCTCACCACTTTTTGCCAGTAGATGATCCTTTAAAGTCCAGTTGTTGGCAATTAGAAATGCTTTTTAAAAATACTGAAGGTCTTGAGGAGGTCAGAAATATACTTGTGACATTTAAAAAATGTGTATGACTTCAATCAAATTATAAAAACCATCTTGACAGTTAATGCCAACACAAGAAATAACCAGATGGTAATTGTGTGAAAAAGTTATAGTTCTAAATTCCTAATTGTATTTTTGACAGGAGCATATGCAAACATCTTGTTATTAATATAACCTCATGAATCTTGGTGCACACAGCTTGAAGTCTGATCAGATTTAATTACCAGCTATTGAATTTCCCAGTCCTGAGATCTTTGAAAAGAGAAAGAAGATTGAGTATGAATTTTTTTAAAAGATTTTTTTAAAAAGAAAAGTTGTTTTCAGTAACTTTGTTACTGCACATAAAGAATGTAACTTCAAAAGTATTGCTTTCTGATGGATTTTTTTCCCTCCAGGTTGTAAAGGTAATCCCAAGCAATCATTTGTTTAACATAAATAAAGGAGCTATATGCTGTATATATTGTACAATGGAATGGGTGCTGGGTTAGGAGTCATCAATTTGGGGTTTTTTAGCTTACGTAATAGCATTATCTTTCTGTCTGAGCTTAGGCAAGTCAGTTAACTTTTCTAGGTTCAATTTTGCCCATTGATAAAATGGAGTTGGAAAGAGTTTGAACTATCTTAGGATCCCTTCCAGCTATTATAACATTTTATGATTGGCTCTGTCTAGTAGGATAGCCAGGCTGTTGTTCAGTGACGTCCAACTCTTTTCGACCACAGACCATAGCACACCAATGCCGTCAATACTGTGCCAATACTGGGTTTTCTTGGCAAAGATATTGGAGCGACTCACCATTTCCTTCTCCAGTGGATTATGGCAAACAGAGGTTAAGTGACTTTCCCAGAGTCACACAGCATGTACAGTTGATTCTCATTATTGGCAAGAGTTATAGTCTAGAAAGTCTCCAAAACCCTTTTATTTGTGAATGCTGAACCATTGCTCCTAGCAGTTCCCAAGAGCCTCAGGTCACAACATTTACATTAGAGCTTTCTACAGCAGCCTCATGCATAGATTGATGAATTTCCTTTCCCTTTTCCTAAATGTAGCATATTGTCCATTTGTTAACATAGAATTCAACAGCCAACAGCACTAGAACTCGCAGTTGAATGAAAGTCATCTAATGTGTATTCTCTCTGTAAAGCTTCCTTGTGCTTAGGAACACTAGGCAGCTCTTCAATCCGATGCTCAGGGAACATTTTAAACAATAAAATCACCCACGAAAAGTACAAAAATGCAAAAACCATGGCACTAAGTAGACTGCAAAAAGAATACTTGTTTATCATATGAGATCTGATTTTTTTTTTTTGAAGTTTGAAATGAGTTTTGCTACCTGAAGTGTTCCTGTGAACTCTGGCAAAATCACAGTCTCTAGTTCAATACAAGGAATTCTTATTGACTGCTACAAAATTACCTGCTTGCTGCAGTCCCCTTGGTCAGGCAGCACCTAGTTTGACTTTAACTGGGAACATCCATGTCCCATCACTCAGATTTTATGTCCATGAATTAATGGTAGCAGGAATCTCCAAATAATGCCAAAAATAAAGATTGATTATAAGTGTCTGAAGCTGGATATGAGCTCATATCTTTCAAATTCTAGGTCCAACCCTTTAACCACTACACCATCCAGCTTAAGTATCCCATTCCAAAACTGGTCACCATCATTTCATAAACTAAATCGTTTTTTAATAGATAGAAATGCTGATGTGATAAGGATGAGGAGCTCCTAGAGATACCTAATAAACTAAAAGCGGATCTGTGTGGATCCATTTAAGATGGAAACCATATTGCAACAGAAGACTCTCCCTACTGAGGAAGACCTGTAATAGCTTCTTTGCTCCTTGGGGCATCTCCAACTTGTCATTATCAGATTCTTCATCCTGATGGCACTTCTTAATGGTCTGTCAAAAAAAAAAAGATTCACTGGTGGATATCAGAGGTGAAATTCATTTGATAATCTGGAGAACTTTGTTTTCTCAAAATGCCTGAATTTTCATAAGAGATTCATCATGGAGACGAATGCATCCATCCTGTCACAGGCTTCACCATCCTTCTTTGTCCTTCTTTGTGTACCTGGTCCTGCACATACTTTTCTGAGAAATGGACACATGGAAAAAAGAATGATATAGAGTAGGATCTACTTGCAATCAAAACTGCATTTGAGTGGTATAGGGGCATCTTATGGAGGAAATGCCACTAGCATCATCCACTCTGATTTAAGGACCTAGAACGCCTTTAATTCACCTGGGCATTATTGTCAATAGCTTTGACTTCATTCTCATTTGAGCTCCTAGACTTAATGTGTGGGCAGTGGTACAATTAAGAAAAGTCAAGTTTGAGAAGCTTCTAGGTCATTTGTTCCAACAGATTAGAGCTAATCTGCCAGCATTGTATACAGGGTGCCTATATTCAGGCCCAGCTTTCAATCCTCTAGGTAGACATGATGCTCATAAAATAGTGTCCATTTTTCCATAGTTCTTTCAACATAAGAGGGGACAAGGTGAGACCTCAGTCAACTGAGCTAAGTAAGGCCTCCATGTTATCAAGGGAGACTCAAAATGTCTCAAAATACCATGACAAGAAAAAAAAAGGCTGAAAATTCAAGGAGCAGATTGAGTTAGACAGTCAGTTCATTGGCAACCCTTGTATCTCCTAATCTGATACTGATCTTACTGGCCAGAACCTTTCCTTTCCCTTGGATTTTTGTACCCCAAGGATTCCTGGTTCTGGTTCTGTCTATTTAGCTGTATTCCAATTCAGGTCTTAATTCTTTTTTTTCCTCCAGGAAGTGTGATTACCCTATCCCCAATAGGGCAATCGGGGTGATTGCCCTAATTAGGCAGTATTCCCTAGGGTAGGGAGTAGAGGGAGGGAGGAATATACCAATACTTCACACTGTAGAATCATTTTCAATTTGCAGTCCATTAATCGCTACCCTCCCACCCCCAAGGTCTTTTCACTTGAACTATTGACTAGTGGCCCCTTCCACCAATGAAGGGGACTAATGAAAGACTAGGCTTTTGTTGTTGTTATGCTGAGGTCTTTTGGTTTTGTTTGGGTTTTGGTAATGGAAGTGGTTTTGGTTTTTCTAACAGGATGCTCTTAAATAAGGTAAAATAAGATCTTAAAGAAGGTATTAAATAAGTCTGGTATTAAGGTCTTTTGCAAGCCCCCTTTCCAACTGTGTTTACCACTCCTGCCTCTCCCCACTCATCCTGACTTGATCTACTCACTAGCCTCCAAACCAATCCTATCTCTTAGCCATAACTCCCAGTGATCCCCTTACCTAGAACACCTTCCCATGCATCTTTCAAAGTAATCTCAAGTTCAGATCCATAGTGGTGAACCTCCATGATTATTGGTTAAAGAAATTCAATTCAGTCAGTAAATATGTACCTCATCTATGCCAGGCACTGATTCAAAGACGAAAGCAGGAAATCGCATCTTGAATTGCTACTAACTTTATTTTGTTATTCAGCCTTGCCTTGCCTCCCACAGTTACCCTAAGCTCTTTGAGGGGAGTGAAGGACTGTTTATTTTTCCAGAAGTCTAGCATACATAGCCTTGCGGGCACACAAGTGCAGAAGAGATATGTCTGTTGTATTTGATTGAATATACTTTGTAATAATAGGATTTTCCCAGACCCAGACCTGGGACCAGCAGTCTCTAACACCCTGGAGACTTTTCATGTCAAAAGGAGAATAAAATAGAAGAGAATCCCTACTCTCAGACTTGATCATAACAAAGAGAATCTCAAAACTCAATGATAATTTGTTTTTTTATTTCTGTACCAAATGGCATCAGCATAGGTCAATTAGTTTAATGAATAAAACATACAGGCACCCTTCAAGCAATCAGAATGCAGCTGCCTCCCAGATTTCCTCTTAAATTTTGAGATGCACTTTATAGATTGGATATTGGAGTCTCATGTAAATCTAGGAGGATAAATATATAGCCAAGAGCAGGCATGTCCCTTGGTATCCAGTATGTATAATGATACTTGGCAAAAGGTCATAAGAGACTATGATAAAGTGATTAAAGTCTTGTTGGTATGAGAGAAATAGACTCTATCCCTGCATTTGTAAAGCCAGGGTTGAGGTAGAAGAGTTGTTCTGTTTCACTGGAGCCTTATTAAATGAGCCTTAAACTACTGCCTGATTCAGAGCGGAATCTCAGAGATTCCATCTTTGTAGTGGATGCAGGGGAAAGATATTGGAACTGAACCCCTGCCCCCATTCCTGTTCACTTCAAAGGTACCTTCCCAGGAATCTTCACATCATCCTCATTCCTTCTATTCTCCTCAGAGGCTGAGAATAGAATGCGTTTGTATAAAAATTAGTCACCGGTATTCAAGGTTAAATGCCTGTAACAAGCTCCATTCACACACACACTATGCCACTCTTTCCAATGAGCCTTCCCATCTTTTTTTTCTTTTTTCCTTCTTTTTTCTCCAACCTCTTTCTCCTTGAAATCCACGTCTGTCTCTTTACCCATGAAATAGTGTAGTGAACTAATATTATTCCCCAGCCTTTTAAATCTTGAAATTTGAGGACATCCTTATTTCGTTAGGTCAGTTTTGATGGGATTGTACCTGATGGCAGAGGGTGTGATAAAATGATCCTTTGAAGAATTCATTTATTTCTAGGATTCTGTGACTCTGGGAAGGCGCTTGTCACTTCATAAGAGGTGGCATTTGTGTGTTATGATGGGTGCCTTTCAAGAAACACACTGTCAACAACCTCATCTAAGCAACATTTTCTGAGCCATCCTCCGTGGCAGTTTCTGCTAAAATCAATCACTCAAGCATTTATTAAACACCCCTTATATTCCAGATACTCTGATAAGTGCTGGGGGATAAAAATGAAACAGGCTGTGCCCTCAAGCAAACTTATAATCTAGGGAGGGGGCTGACATATGCACATATAAAGAAATATAAAATATATATACATTTTAAATGCAAGGTAATTTCATGAAAGGGATCAAGAAAAGTATTACAAAGAATGTGGCATTTGAGCTGAGCTCTGAAGAGCGCTAGGGATCCTAACAGGTGTCAGTAAGGAGGGAAATGCATTCCAGGCATGGGACAAAGGCACAGAAATGATGGGGAGATGGAATGCCATGTGTAAGGAACAGCAAGTAGATCAGTTTGTCTAGAACATAGAATAGGTGAAGGGGAGAATAATGCATAAAAAGCCTGGAAAGGTAGCCTAGAGCCTGTCTTCATGAAGGACTTTAAGTGCCAAACAGAGGCGTTTTGTCTTTTATCTTAGAAGTAGGAGGGAGCCTTGAGAGTTTATTGAGGAGGGGAAAGACAAGGCCAGACTTGTTATTTAGAAATATCCATCTGGCAGCTAGGGGAGAATTACAGCGACATGAAAGGGGTGAGGGAAGGGACTTAATTAGTTGGCGATTTGAAATAGTGTAGGTGCAAGGTTAGATTGTGGTTGTACGAGTGGAGAGGAGACAAATATCAGAGATTTTGCTGGGGCTAAAATCAAGAAAGCCTGGAAACTGATTAGCTATGGAGGATGACGGAGAGTTACTTGAGGGTGTCCCCCAGGTTGTCAACTGGAGTAATTGAAAGAACAACAGAAGGACAGAGAGATTGGGAAGCTAGGAATTGAGCGGTAGACTTGGGAAGAAATTAGTAAACAAATATTTATTAGGTGTTTTCCTATGTGTGGGGACTGTGTTACCAAAGATAATGAGTTCTGTTTAGGACATGTTGAATTTGAGGTGGCCACAGGACACCCATTTCAAAATGTCTAGTAGTTAGTTGGTAATGAATAGAGCTCTGGACAGCTAGGTGGTACTAAGACAATACTAAGCCTGAAGTCAGGAAGACTCATCTTCCAGAGTTCAAATCTGGAACACTTGTGTGACCCTGAGAAAGTCACTTAACCCACTTTGCCTCAGTTCCTCATCTGTCAAATGAGCTGGAGATGGGGTCATGAAGAGTCAGATATGACTGAATGGCAGCAGAGCTCAGGAGATAGATTGGAGTTGGATTTGGGAAGTCATCTTCGTAGAGATGGTCCCTGAACCAGTGAACAGGGGAAATCACCAAGATGGAGTACATAGAGAAAGAACAGGATCTGAACCGAAATACAACTGACTAGATAGGACCAGAACCAGGAATCCTTGTGGTACAAAAATCTGAGGGGCTAAGAAGAGGTTTAATAAATTACCCCATAATTAAGGGATGGGGTATGGATGATAAACTAACAAAGGCACCTCAAGAGGAGGGTAGAAGGAGACCTGAGAAAGAGGAGCGTAATGAAAACCTAGGGAGTAGAGGATGGCCAACAGAGAAGTTAAGAAGGATGATGACCAAGAAAAGCTTAAGTGTCTCCACTCCCAGCCCTAACATCCATCTGAGTGTTGCTATTATTCTGTGGTTGCTTATCCATGATGGCGTAATCCCTGGTCTTCACTTTTAACAATTAGCACGTTTGCTGGGTTTATAAAAAGGTTTGTTATTTCCTTTGTTTCTTTGGGTTTTTTTATAGCTACAACTTGCTTTACTTTTTAAACTACATTTCATGTATGTTGTAAGGTCTGGAATTCTCCTGGTGGGGGAACCCTGTATCTCCCCCTTAACAGATTAGATTATAAATAGTAATTTTAGTCCATCAGTATGTATACTTACAAACAGGGACAATTTTCAATCTGGGTGGCAACCAGACAGTTCTGTGGATCCCCTGCTAAAGAACCCCCAACATCCCCATGGTAATTATAGACATCAGACAAAGGCAGGAGGAGCTAAGAGAGCTCATCATTACTGATTGGTGGATATCTTTGGTTTTCTGCTTGGCACTTAAGCCAGTGTTATGTCAAAACATGAGTTTGTGTATTGATCCTGTCCCGGTCACAAAGAGGTCACAATATTCTTGTTTTGACTTTTATAGGTCAAAGTATCTTAAGTGTCTAGACTCAGTGTCTAAAATATAATTCAGTATCTAAGTTATGATTGTAAACATACAACATTCCACAAGAATGTTGACCTTTATTCATAAAAGAAAAATAGGATGTCAATTTGTTTTATGACCAATAGATTCCTTTGAATATATAGAGAAAAAATAGACATGATAAACCTAATTTACAAAGTTCTTTAAATTTCTCTAATATGCTTTCTCTACAACAACCTAGTAAAGTAAAGAGTGCAAGGGTTATTATTTCCCTTTTACAAATGAGGAAGCAAGTCCTGAGTGAGGAAAGAACTGGTACAACATGACACAGATAAGAAGCAGCACATCAGAAAATGCCTCCAAATCTAACTTCCTTTCTTTTTAAAAAAGTATTTATTTGTTTTTAGTTTTTAGCATTCACTTCTATAAGACCTTGAGTTCTAAATTTTCTTTCCCTCCCTCCGCTTCCCCTTTACCAAGAAGATATGCAATCTGATATAGGGTGTACATGCACAATCATATTAGACCTATTTCCACATTTGACTGGAAACTTTTGAAATCAGAAATGTCAGAATAAAGTGAAATGTTAAACAGTACATGCAAACAATTAGAAAGGACTTTATAAAGTTGGAATTCTTGCCTTCTAAGGGAAAGGGTGGTAGTGGTTCAAGCATCCCCTAAAAACCTTAATGTCATTGGGATCATAGAATAAGTCAAATATGATGAAGGACCTGGGAGAGATTTTTATTTTGTTTGGTGATCTTGAAGAAAAAAGGAAATGGGGATGGGTGGTGTTGATGGGGGCGGAATGATACACTAAGGGAGAAAAGAGGAGAAATGGGAGAGACAACTCACATAATCAGAGTGTAAGTGGAAATCTACACAAATGAGAGATACATGGTAACACATACAGTTTTGGACATGACCAGTGTGGGGATTTGTTTTCCTGGAGTTTGGATTTGTGGTTTATTATGGTTGCAGAAACCTGCCTTCTTTCCATACCCCATATCCCCTGTGGGAGGTGGGGGAGAGAGAGGGAGATGCTTGTTAATTGAAAAAAAAAATTGATTAAAAGAAGCAAAAAATTATTGTGGTCATAACAAAACAAAACTGACAAATAATTGTTCTTGTCCAGTTTGAGCTGGCGTTGCATTTTTTTGCTCAGACTTCTCCAAGATAAGTATAGTGTTCAAAGTATAGGTGATACAGGTTAAAAATATAAATTACTTGAAGAATCAGATAAATTCATAGTTGATAACTTCCTCATGGGAAGTACAAGGAAATTGCTCCTTAATGCCAATGCTGTAGATAGACTCTTGGGTTGCCCGATCCAACGTGGTCATTTTTATTATTCCAGCTGATTAAATGGTGCCCTTTGGCACCTAGAGGTGTTTATATGTTCCCAAAGTGCTTCACTATCAAAGCACAGAATCTGATCCAGAGTAAAATTCATATCCATCATCTTCCCATGGAGTATTACAAGGCCTAAAGCTTCTTGAAGGGGACCATGACATCAGGAAGGTGATGTCATGACTTGCTGGTTAATTGGATTTAAATGAGACAGGGCTGTACAATGTCACCAGCCTCACTTTCTCCTCTGGAGCCATCTGGGTTCAGTGGAAAGATAGAGATCAGGACGATTGGAGATGGTCTCCATGGCCATGCCTATGTGCCGCCAGATGAATGTTCTGAGAAAGTAAGGGAGCATCTTACTGTTGGAACTAGTCTCTATTATCTGATTTTAGTCTCTCACTGGGGTCAGTCAATTGCATTGAGTGGCATGCATTTATAGGCTGATTATTTGGTAATCACTTCTTAAGACAACTCAGAGGATATCAAGGAAAGGGTGACAGTTACTTTCAGGGATACTGTGTTGGTTATTCCTGAATAGTGTGGTGAGTTGAACTAGAGGACCTCAGAGAGTACTTACCAACTGCAGATTCAGGTATATGGCCAGTTTGGGCCAACTGCTGGATGGATTGAAAGTTGATTTTTATCTTCAGTCAGTCAAGAAATACTTACTGAGCCGCTACTGTATACAAAACCTTTTGGGGGATACAAAAATGGTATAAAACAACAGTTTCCATCCCTAAGAAGGGAAAAGAGAATATTCATCCGTAGTGTGAATTCATACATATTGAAGAGAGTATTCACATAGAGAAAGGTAACTAGCAAGAAATATACTTTGTAATGAGTGTACAGTGAGTTCAGAAAAGGAAAGATGACTTGGTTCATCTGAATGGATAGAAAAGAAAATTCATAAATGAGGTGAGATAGGCCTTGAAGGATGGGTAGAACTTCCTTTTCTTTGCCTTAAGGTTAATTCTCATTTATCTGTTTGCTTATTTTGTTTTTGAGTAACTTGAAAGGAGACTTAACTATTCCCAAGTGGTTGGTTTGTTTAGAAAACAAAATTTAAGAGGATATAGGAGTTGACATCCTACCTAGCTATGTGACCTTAGGCAAATCACTTCATTTCAGTCTCAGTTTCCTCATTTATAAAAAGGGGGAAGGGTTTTAACCTTGATGGCCTGTAAGTTCTCTTTCAGCTTTCAGTCTATAATCCTTTGAACTTCTGAGGAAGCTTATGAGAGTGATGCATCGTTCACTGTTCGGTGGGTGGGGGTGCATGATTATCTGAGGATAGAGATTTGCAGTTGGCTTCTGTGTTGGTTGGGTACACCCAGTGGTGGTATGTACACATGACCCAGCTTTAGCATCTCAAGTGTCCAGATATGCATGCTCAAAGCCAAATCAACTCCCAATCAGTGACATGGCAAACATTTTATTTTATAATTCTCGAAGGTTCTTTCTGCCTTGAGTTATGATTAGTGTGCCATGTGTAAAAAGTATCAATAAAACAATTTAGAAAGAGATATGTCTGCTTTAATTGAATGTGCTGCATATAACCTAATTATCTAGCAAGAAGATTGAAAAATTCTCAATAATCCCAATAATGAAAAAACGCATTTTTCCTTTAGAAAGAAGGCCCAGGACCAGCCTATTATGATGTGAAGGGATCAAAGATAAATCCTATTACATCCTGTTTCCAGTCAAAAGTGCCTAGATTTCTGCCAATTCGTTCAGTGAGTATTTGAGAAAACAGTGACCAGTGAAAAAAAGACAGGGCTCTCTGAAAGGGGCAGCTTTAGTGACCAATGTAGTGTGAGAGTTTCAAAGAGTAGTGATTAAGCCTCCCCTAAGTGGTTTGATGAGGATAAGGGACTAGACGACTTCTAATCAAATAATCAATCCATTAACCAGGAAGTATTCCCTACCATATGCCAGGTACCATATGAGGTGCCGGGGGTGGGGGGTGGGGTGTGGAAGTACAAAGAATGACATAATCTCTATTTTCAAAAAGCTTATATTTTAACAGGGGAAATGACATGTCCATGTAAAAGTATATACAGCATAAATATGAAGTTAATAAATACAAATATATACAAAACAGTTAAATATGACACAGTTTGAAAGGGGGGACAGCAGGACTTGGAGGAATTAGGAAAGGCTTCATGTAGAAGACAGTGTTTGAGATGTCCCTTGAAGGAAAAGGGAGACACTTTGAGACAGAGGAGAAGAAGGCTAGGGGACAGTTAGTACAAAGGCTGAGACAGGAGGAACAGAAAGAAAGTGAGTTAGGCTTTAGAGTTAGGTATGCCAACCTAGCATAGACTCAGGAATGGCCTTGAATCCAGACATACTGTATTTCCATTTCCCCAAAATATGGTTAAAAAATAATGTTTCAGAGCACTGGCTCTGGAATCAGGAGAACCTGAGGTCAAATCCCATCTCAAATACCTGTGGAATCCTGGACAAGTCACTTAGCCCAGATTTCCTTTTATAATCCAGAAAAAGGTAACATTTCACATTTTTTAGCAATGCCAATCTGACTTCCACTTTGGATTTGATTTAATTCAACAGTGTTCCTTACAATGGATTAGCTAATATATGTGTCAGTTCTTTAAACTTTCTAAATGTTTTCAAATCTATGATCTCATTTTATGGATTTGAAAATAGGTTTTTCTTATATACATTTAAAACACAGAATCTTAGAATGGGAAGGGACCTTAGAGCCTCAGACCATCTAGTACAAATTCCTTTCAAGAGTTGGGTACAAAGACCCAGAGAGAACTATAGTCATGGCAGAGCTAGTGCTAGTACTTAGGTCTCCTGACCTGAATTCTTTTCTTTCCTCACTTATATCTTTATCAAATTAAAGCATTTGTTATTTCAAGAGAAAAATAACAGGTTTTATTCAGCTTTTCTCCTACCCTTTGCCTATGCAAATTCCAATGAATCTTCAACTTTTCTGCTTCCAACTGATGTTTTGTGTGCTACTGAGAATCTGCAGTTGTGGTTCATTCCCAAGAGAATAAGGGGAAAGGGGGTGGGGAGGAGAGAACAAGTATTTATTAAGCACGTACTGTGTGCCTGGCATTGTGCTGCGTAACTCACAAATATTATCAAATATTATACAAATATACATACATGTATCAGAAGACTTGAGGGCTTACAGCTTTTGGTGGGCATGGGGAATGGATCCTACTTCGCAGGTTGGTGGGATCAACCACCTACATTTTTTTTCCCATGATAAGATAAGATACTGCCTTCCATGTCTCATAAGCACTCCATTGAGTTTCCGTCTTTCTTTTAAGGGAGCAAAATGGCATTGTGGATGGAGCACTGGGCTTGGAGGCAGCTGAGAAATTGTTTGATCATTTTCCAGTCATGTCTATCTGTGACCCTATTTGGGGTGTTTTTTTGGCAAAAGTACTGGACAGGTTTGCCATTTCCTTCAGCTCATTTTACAGAAGAGGAAACAGAGCAAACAGGGCTAAGTGAATTGCCCAGGGTCACACAGATAGTTAAGTGTCTGAGGTCAGATTTGAACTCTGGAAGATGAGTTTGACTCCAGGCCCAGCGCTCCATCCACTGTGCCATCTAACTGCCTCTAGGCAGGAAGACCCAAGTTCAAATTTACTACAAAAGAGTTAAAGAAAGATAGGGATAGGGCTAGAAACCTAAGGTTTCTAGAAATTAAAAGCTAAACTATTCAGATGGATGTCAGTCTGTTGAGAAGTATTTTATTAGGAGCTTAAAATGTGCCAGGCCCCGTGCTAAGCACTGGAGAGATAAAGAAAAGCAAAGACAGTCCTCAAATT
Organism: Potorous gilbertii; assembly: GCA_028658325.1. Taxonomy (NCBI): domain Eukaryota; kingdom Metazoa; phylum Chordata; class Mammalia; order Diprotodontia; family Potoroidae; genus Potorous; species Potorous gilbertii. The sequence goes on along the minus strand of CM053769.1, from coordinate 163,292,661 downwards.
TGAAATGGGGAGACAACATGCAAAACATTAGCCATGCATGCTATATATACAGTGTAAATGGAAGGTTGTTAAATGCCTGAGCCCAGAGGAAAACATGAAAGAACTCTAGTGGTTATAACATTTATAAATGTAATTTTTTTAATTGATAAAAGACAGTTTTGAATACCTGAGACTAATTTCTTTCAGATATCAACAAATTGAGCTCTCTCAAGCTCTCTCCTTGTCTCTCTCCTCTCCCTGTCTCTGTCTCTCTGTCTGTCTGTCTGTCTCTCTCTCTGTCTCTCTGTCTTCATCTCTGTTTCTCTCTCTCTCCTTGTCTCTCTCCTCTCTCTCTCCCTGTCTCTCTGTCTCTGTCCAAGGCTGGGGAGGTGTAAGGGTGACTTCCTCATCTCAGAACATATGGCTCTGTTCCCAAACTAAAATACATGACTAGATAGGGGTCAGAAATAGCACACATCGTGTTTGTTAAACTATGCTTTGTTGCTCCAGGGCATTTGTTGACACATTTTCTCAAGGGGGTGGGGATTATTGAAGATGATCTCATGTGTAGACTTCAGAAGTTTTTAATTCATCTACTGCTATGTCACTTCAAAGTAGGTTAGCTTTCATTATAGTTGTATAGACCATCCGTTGTGGTTTTTATATTTATATTTTTTCAGAAAACACCGGGCCCAGGGGCATACGCAAGTGCCCTACAGATGCCTAAGCAGCCACGGAGTGTTGCCAAGATGGGGCGAGAACATAGCCTTTTGTTCAACAACACAATTGGGTATGAGTAATGTAGCTGTGGTCTGTGACAACTTGTTGAGTTTAAGTAAAGCCTTATATGAAAAAGAAAGATCTTGTTCATTCTTTTGGGGTCAGGAGAAGAGTTGGGATAGGGAGAAACTATGATTATGATGATAATTTTTTTTTTGCCATATAATGGCAAATGCCTTTAATGCTCAATGCCTTTTCACAGAGGTGTGCTGGTGCTATAATACTTTTAGGATCATCTCTTAAGTGTCATGAGACAAATTGTAAAGGGGTCCACTTACTATCAAGCCTTTGTTATATTATTTGATGTGTTCGAATTTTGCAAATTCTGTACCACACAGACTATACAATAGAAGACAAACTTAGGCCATGCTAAACTTCCATCCAGAGAGGCAAGGATCCTACCAAACAACCCCAATTCAATTCAGTAATTATCTATTCCTTGGCTTTTTACTATACTCTAAGGCTTCTGTTAGAGGCAAGGTGAGTTGGGGAGGGAAAGTGATTGGTTTATGTTCTCAAGCAATAGCTTACCATCCATTAGAAAAATAGAATATTGCTCTGGGTGGGGGATGAATCAGACCAGTCCCCTGCTAGTTTAGGTTTGACACTGGCATAAAATGAGATTTATTTAGCCATAGCAGAAGAAGGATATTCAACAAGGATAAGCACTGGAGATACCTCAAACTGATTCAGCTAAGGGAAGCTCTCATCTCCATTATCCATTGTGGTCTGCCAGCCAAACCTCTGAGAATACCTTCTCATGGCTGCTTTGGAGATTCAAGCATGAGGATGTCAACAATCTGAAGCCTTAATCACAAGAACCAGTCAGGTCTCAGGGAAGATCTCAAATACCTTTTAAGGAAAAATTAACCTAACCTGCATGGGGGGAGGGGTTAGGATACAAAGACATACTCCAGAAACAGCCAAGTAGCAATAATAGGTCACAAAAATGTTTTATTTGCTTCATCACATTTGATTCGAAATACTGATGAATAGAAAATAGTGGGTGCTCAAATGAGTAGGACCGATAGGAAATACAACAGGAGTGGTGGAAATCAATCTGACTTGAAGTGATCTTGGAGAGAAGAAGGGAAAAGGCCTAGGGAACTTCATGATCAAGGTAAGACTAGTTATTGCTCACTGATTTTTCATTTGTGTCTGACTCTGTGACTCCATTTGGGGTAAAGACTAGAGCTGAATCTTAACCAGAGGTACCATTCAGATGGAGAGTAGGGGGGAAGAAAACTCCAGACAGAAGAAGCGGGTGAGTCAAAGGGCAGAAGTGGGAATAAGCATGGCATCTGGAGGGGTGACAAAAGTGACTTGCTGGGATTGAAGGGAAATAATGAGAAATAAGATTGGATTGGCAAGGTAAGACTACATTACAGAAGACACTGAATGCTAGGGGAGGGAGTATAGAAGACTGCCCCTCAAAGTGTTTAATTCTTCCCCGATCTGGAGTCAAGAACTAAGTTCCAATCCAACCTTAGACACTTAAAGCTGTGTGATTTGGGGCAAGTCAACCTCTGTTTGCCTCAGTTTTCCCAACCGTAAAATGGAAACATCATAGCACCTACCAGCCAGGGTTATGGTAAGCATCGAATGAGATCATCTTTGTCAGATTTTGAGGCTCATAGTAGGCATTATATATTTTGTTATTGTTATCTAGTTCTAAATGAGCTTGGTGGAAAGTACTTCATCAACCTTTATGGCTATTTTAAAGAGAAACCTTTTATTGCATATTCAAAGAAATGTCCAACTTTGGTTTAAAGAAAAAAGAAAAAATCATACTCTCTGTTCTAGGATTATAAAGTTCTTGTGGGACAAATGTTGGGGGTAGGGACAGTGAGAGGAAACTGGAAGGAAGAGTCACTTAGCCCTTTCCCTGAACATAAGAACATTTTTCATGAATTTTCAACATTTTCAAAATGAAACATTTGATTTTTTTCTTTTTTACAATAGACTTTGTATGTTTATTAGTACTTGAAAACAACCATTTTGGGTAGTCAGGAAAATATATTTCAGGGTTGGCAATCACTTGTTTTATCTTGCATCAAAGATGGGTATAGCTAGTGACATTGCTTTTTTTATATCTTGCATTATAATATGCTCTTTTTAAAAAAGCATTTTTATGGACAAAGTAGCCTGACTTGGCAAAGTTCCTTAAATGATCAATAAAGTAGAAAGCAGGTATGGGTGGAGGGTTGGAGGAGAATCCTGATGGAGGACATGTCCATTATATATAATGGGTCTCTAACTATTTGCATCCCTGAAGGATGGGGAGGGGATTGAGGGGGCAGGTATTCTGGGAATGTTTGCACTGGTGTGAGGAGTAGAAATCCCAAAGTGGGAGATGGAAAGTAAAGTATAAGAAAGTCATAGAGTAGATGAACACTATAGAGATTTCCTCTTTTGGCACACAGATGGAAAACGGAGCTTTGATGGGTCATGACTGCTTTACCTATGAAGAATTTTCAAGATCAAAGATTGCACCTACAGGGACATACCTGTGTAGAGTTCCACCCTCCTTCCTTCAGTCATTCCTTTATGGCAGCAAGGAACAAGTGATTGCTCTGGAGGAAGGGAGAGAGGGCCAGTGGTGGGATATTTGACCCTCATCACCCAATTCTGCAGAGCTCTTGAAATCTGGACTGGCTTCAATGTTACTTTTCTTTAGGTATTGTTTTGGAAGGGGGCAAGGGAAAGTGGACAAGACTTATGATTTTATCTGTGAATAGAACTCTGAATGTGGGAAATTCCTTCTGCGGTTGCAGATCAACAGGGTTCTTCAACCTTCAGTCTTAGAGAACTGGGAGAGAAGGGACAGGAAGAAAGGACAAAAAGGGGATGGGGAAGGGAAGGTGATTTGAGTTGAAACAAACTGCTCTTCCTCTTTCAGCCAAGGTCAAAGGCCTTTCCCATTCTTCCAAGTGTTTAAGCACATTATTTTAAAAAATTTAATAGCATTTTATTTTTTCCAATTACGTGTAAAGGCAATTTTCAACATTCATTTTTTTAAAAAGATTTTGAGTTCTAAACTTTTCTCTCTCCCTTCCTTCTCCTCTCCCTCCCCAAGATGGCCACAATCTGATATAGGTTATACATGTAAGTACGTTAGTAATTGGGTTAGATTTTAGATCAGCTTTGATTTTCAGCACAGAGAGAATGTGGGAGAATGAAAGTTTTCTCATGGTTTGGAGGAAAGGGAGAGAGGTCTCTTTCTTGGAGGGAATGAAATCTAGCTTATTTCACCCTCTTTCACCCTTTATTTCATCCTTTCATCCCCTAATTGTAATAAAAATAATAGTAGCCATTGGGGGCAGATAGTTAGTGTTGTTGAGAGAGAATTGAGCCTGGAATCAGAAAGATCTGAATTCAAATCCAGCCTCAAATGCTTACTAGCTGTGTAACCCTGGGCAAATCACTTAACTGTATTTACCTCAATTTTCTTATCTGTAAAATGAGCTGGAGAAGGAAGGGGCAAACCATTCCAGCACCTTGGCCCAGAAAACCCCAAATGGGGTCACACAGAGTTGGACAAGACTGAAATGACTGAACAACATTTGTATATCTCCTACTATGTGCCTGGTACTGTCCTAAGTGCTTTACAATTACTATCTCATTTGATCGTCACAATTCTGGGAGATAGATACTGTTGTTATCCCCATTTTATAGATTAGGAAACTGAGGAAAATAGCTGTTAAGTAACACAGCTGTTAAGTATATGAGGTTGGATTAAATTCAGGTCTTCCTCACTCTAGGTCTGGTGCTCTTTCTACTGAACGACCTAGCTGCCACCTCCATACTGGATGTCCCAAAAGACTTTAGGGCTTTGGGCCACCAAGAGCTACTTGAACTATTAACATCAAGAGATGCAAAAAAAAAAAATGTCTTTAAATGTGGAAAAGAAAATTTCAACATTTACAATTTTCTTACGTAAGCCCTGCAGCATGATGTATATGCCGAGTAATATCTACGGGAGGAAGTCATTTCTACGTCGACATAATAAAAACAGGCTTTGTTTCTTTCTTAAACATCTTATTGTTTTTACATCACTTTTATTTCTGGATTTATCTTTCCCTTGTTCCCCACCCAGCCAATCCTCTCTTGTAACAAAAATTTAAAAAGAGACAAAGAAGTTGAGTAAAATCAACCAAAACATGAATTAAATCTGATGGTATATGCAGTATTTCACTCCCTTGTGACTCTACATCTGTAAACAAGGGAATAAATACTTTTTCTTTTCATTTTTTAATCAAATGAATGAGAAAGCATCTATTAAGTGCTTACTACTTCCTGTCCAAATACAGAGTGCCTGCCCTGAAGGAGTTTGCCTTCCTTCCTCCCCACCCAGCTTCCAACCTCAACCAATTGCATAGTCATACAGAACAAGTTCTCATATGGGTCATGTTCAAGAATATGTCATTCTGCACATTAGCCCATGACTTGTCAATCAGGAAGTGGGTAGCAATCTTCATCATCGGTCCTTTTGAGATCATTGCTTTGATGAGAGTTTTTGTCTTTTAAAATTGTTTTTTACAATGTTGATGTTATAGGATAAACTGTTTTCCTGGTACTGTTCAACTCACTCTGCATCAATCCATACAAGTTGTCCTGGGGTTCTCTGAAACCACCCCTTCCTTTCATTCCTTACGGTACAATAGTATTGCAGTATATTTACATGCCAAGAAAAGGGTTGTTGTAAATATTTTTGTGCACATATAGGACCCTTTTCTCTTTCTTTGCTCTCTTGGGGGCATGGGAAAATGGACTTTTTTGTAGCAAGGAGTATCAGTGCTTCAGTCATGTGCTTTCTACTTGTGGGGACAACCTCTCCTGCCCACCAGAGGGGTAAAGGGATAGACGTGATAAAAATGTCACCAGGAACATTCTCCACCTTCTCCTCTGCCAACCAGTTGGAATCTTTGTTCATCTCTGGTCTAGTCAACTTTCTATGACTGTTTTTACGGAGGACTCTCTTCTTCCCAACCTTCCAGGAGCAGAGGTGATACAATGGGTAGAACACCAGTCTTAGAATCAAGAAGACCTGAGTTAAAATCTGGCCTCAGACACTTGCTAGCTGTGTGGCCCTGGGCAAGTCATTTAACTTCTGTTTGCCTCAGTTTCCTCAACTATCAAATAAAGATCATAACAACCCCTACCTCCCATGGTTGTTGTAAGCATCAAATGTAAAGTGCATGGCATACAGTAGGACCTTAATAAATACTTGTTTTTTTCTCTCCTCAATGCCCATTTAATATTTGTATAATTGACCCTCCCTATCATGAACTGATCTAGCTATTCTGGAGAGCAATTGGGAACTATGCGCAAAGGGCTATAAAACCTTGCCTAGCAATACCACTGTTGAGTCTATATCCCAAAGATATAAAAAAAGGGGAGGGGACCTAATTGCACAAAAATATTTATGGAAGCTCTTTTTTGTGATGACTAAGAATCGGAAATCGAAAGCATGCCCTTCAATTGGGGGATGGTTAAATAAGCCATAGTATATGATTGTAATGGAATATTATTGTGCAATAAGAAACAAACAGGATCATTTCAGAAAAACCTGGAAAGATTTACAGGAACTGATGCAAAATGAAGTGAACAGAACCTGTTGCTGTACTACTGTACTGATGTACACAGTAATAGCAATAATGTACAATGAGGAACTGTGAATAACTCAGCTCTTCTCAGCAATACAGTGATCCAAGACAATCCCAAAGGACTTAATGATGATGCAGACTATCTGCCCCCAGTGAAACAACTGATATTGTCTGAATACAGAGTGAAGCATGCAATTTTTTACTCTTTTTTCATTCTTTTTTTTATTTGAGTTTTCTTGTACAAGATGACTAACATGGAAATATTTTACATGATTGCACATGTATAATCTAGACACCAGATTGCTCAACATCTCATGGTGTGGAGAGGGGAGGGAGAAAGGGAAGGAGAAAGAATTTAGAACTCAAAATTTTATTTAAAAAATGTTAAAAATTGTTTTAACATGTAATTGGGGAAAAAATAAATTTAAAGGAAAAGACTAAATGAAATGAACAAAAAAAATTGACCCTCCCTCCTTTCACTTGTCCCTGATAAGCTTCCCACTTCTAGTTTCAGACCTTTCTACTACCTTTCTGACATTCTGTCTGCCTTCCCCAGATCTTGCCTACTCCATAAACCATCCTCTCCTACCACCATGTATCCTCTTACGACCCTGGACCTTGCTAGATCATAGGAGCTAATCTGAAGAACAACGTTAATCTTGTCTCTCAACTAGACTGCTAGCTCCACCATCACAGGGACCGTATCACAGGCAGCATGGTAGGATGAGGTGGAAAGAACATTGGCTTGGGATCAAAAGATCTGAGTTCCATCTCTCAGATAAATTTCTTATACAATGTGCCAGAACTCTAGGCATTTGTCTTTTTGCATGAAAAATAAGCAGACTGGACTAGAATCTGAGTTTCTTACCCTGAGACTTATTTTTTTTTTCTATTTTAAACACTATTTTGATAACTGCATTTCAATGCAAGTTTTCCTTTGTGATCACATGTATTTTATTTTATTTTTATTTTTTAATGTATTTAATGCATTTAAAAACATCATTCTGAGAAGAGGTCCATAAGCCTCATCAAACTGTCAAAATGATCCATGATTAAGGCTAAAAACCTCTTTAAGATAATTTCTATGGTCCTGTCTAGTGTTAGCATTCTGTGGTTCTGTTTAGGGAAGGAACCTTTCTTTCTCTCCATCTCCCTAGCTACACAAGACCCTACAGATAAACATTTCCAACATTGCAATCTGCAGATAAATCATTCATTCATTCATTATTTCTTAAATACCTACTGTGTGCCAAGTGCTGAGTTTGGGAACACCAAGACAAAATCATTTAAAATGTGTCCTACTTTTATGGAAATACCACATCCATACAAAATAATTTTCTGGGAGAGATGGCAGCAACAACTGGGGGCACCTGGATAGGCCTCAGAACTGTATACCACAGTCTCTGCAGGCCAAGGGCAGCAGGCTATCTAGGTGACACCCAATCTCAATCACTCTCTGTAACCCACTTCCAGTGACTCATATATAAAACAATGCTGTTTGTGCCAGGCTTACTTTCTCTTATATCACTTTGAAAGGTACATTATCCTAGAGATAGAGTTCAAAGTCTGTGGACTCACCCCTGAGCACTTGTTACCAATCACAGATCATGGCACCGGGGGTTTCACACAACCAGAGCCAGGAAGTTAATCAGCTTAGTAAGCACCTACTCCTGTGTGCCTAGCCCTGTACTAATATGCACAAGAATCATCAAGGGTAAAGGGGACCCAAGAGATCAGTCAGTCACTCAATAAATATTTAATCAACACCACTGATGTGCCAAGCACTGTGCTAATTGGTGCAGAGCCAAAGAAAGTCAGAAATAATCCCAGTCTCCATGGAGCTTATCTACTATGTAAAGGTGAGATATATGCAGCGTAACCTAGAGATGGGTAGAGTCAGAGGGAAGGCACAAACATCAACAGGGACCAGGATCCTGCAGAAGGTGAGATTTTTGGTTGAGAGCTGAAGGCAGTCAGATAAACCAGGAAGTAGAAAGAGGGAGCGGAGTGGGGAATACACATTTATATGAGATCTATAATGTGTCAGGCACTATCCTAAGAGCTCTACAAATATCTCATTTGATCTCACAACAACTCCGTGAGGTAGGTGCTGTTACCATCACCATTTTATGAGGAAATTGGAACAAATTAAGGGACTTCCCTAAGATCATACAACTAATGAGTATATGAAGTTGGATTTGAACTCAACTCTTCAGAAGAGTATTCCAGGCATGACGGACAGCCAGAGAGAATGCCTGGACTCAGGTGATGGAGCATCTTGTTTGAGAAACAGCTAGGAGACCAATGTCACTGGATCACAGAGTACTTGGAGGGGGTTAAAGTTGAAGAGGACTAGAAAAGGCAGATTATGAAGGGTTTTCAAAACCAAACAGAAAAGTTTGAGAGATTGATTTATATAAGATGTAAAAACAAAACAGACCATTAAAATTTATTTTATATTAAATTTTAATTTATTTTATATTGTATTAATGTAATTAATATACTATATCAATACCTTTTATTTTATATTAAATTTATTTATTTAAAAAACTGTTTTTTTGAAAAGAGAATATAAGGGGTACTGGCAATAGTTCTGTTGGTCAGGAAAACCCAGAAAGAGCCATCCTGCTCTGTTTATTGATCCTTACACTATGACTGGGTCTCCAAGAAAGCAACCCAGAGAACTGAAAACATTTCAAATGTAGAAGTGGGTGACAGTGGAGATTTTGGGCAGGTATGGAGTTGGGGTGGGGGTATAGCATTAAATGTCATCTCCTTGACTGCTAGGAGGAGGGAAGTTCAACCATGATCTGAGGTTGTGAGGTGAAATTAGGGAGGAAGAAAAGATAATGAATGGAAGGTAATGAAGAAGATTGTGTTTGGAGGAGAAATAGAAAGGTAGAAGAAAACATTTTGATCAGGGAATTTTGTGACCTGAAAACAAAGTTTTAGGTGATTATTAAAATTGTGCCTTGGCAACAGGAGTCCAGAAAGGTGCTTCTTTCTGAATCACAGAGAAGAACCTCACTGGTATCCTGGGCAGAGAAAGAGAAATGAGAGCTTGTTGGTAACTCTACAGGAAAGAGTGCATAGCCTTGGGGAAGAAAGTTCAATTCTTGAGAAGTCATTGGTCTGGCCCCATGTAGGACTTCATCTCCATAGCAGACATCTTTGTGTTAGGGGTACGTTCTCTAAGAATATTTTAAATTGAATTGGATTAAGGAGGTGAAAGAGAAAACAGAATATGGAAACTGAGGGGATGCCCTTCAACTGGGCAATGGTTGAACAAGTTATGGTAGATCAATGTGATATGCTACTAATGTGCCATAGGAAATGTTTAAGGGAATGGTTTCAGAAAGATCTGGAAACACCTATCAACTGATGCAAAGCGAAGTAGAACCATGACACAATTTACCAAGTAACAGTATTGTAATGATAACCAACTGTGAAAGGACCTGGTAGCTCTGATCAACACATGATTCTCTCCAGCTTTAGAGGACTCATAATGAAGTGTTATCTACATCCATATAGAGAATGGATGGACCCAGAGTGAAGATTGAAGCATATATTTTTTCCTTTTGCTTGCCCCTATCCCCACCCAAAATAGAGCTAATGTGGAAATTTGCTTTGTGTGGCTTTATATTTGTAATGGGTTTTTAAATTCTTGCTTTCTCAATGGGTGGCGGTAGTGAAGGGAAAAGGGAGAGAATCTGAAACTGAAAATAAAATAAATTTTAAAAAATGTATAGAGGAAGACAGAAGGAAATTTAGAAGGAAGTGCAGAGAAACAGGACAGTTTTGAAAATAATATGTAGAATTTATTATATAATTTTTCCAAAAGCAAGTGGTATGAAATGGAGACTCATTTAGAACCCTTTTTGTGTACAGCTGGGTGTATGGAAATGCTCTTATTTGTTGTTTAAGCTCCAGCTTTCCATTCCATTTGGATAAATCAAATAGATGGTGACTTTCTATGAATATTTCCTCATATATATAAAATGAGAACACTGCACTAAATGGTCTTTAATGTCCCTTCGATCTCTGAAATTCAAGAACTCTAAGAGAGAAAGAAGAGAAGAGAGGAGGGGAAGAACATGGAAAGAAAAAAAGAGGATTATGAAGAAGGGAAGGGACAATTAGAAGGCAAAAAGGTGAGAGGAAGGAATGAGAAAAGAAGATGGAAGGATGAGGGAGGAGGGATAGGTGACAGAGGTGATAGTCTCTAGAATAGAAGAGATCCTGTGCTGGAGCCCTGTGATTTCCTCTCATCACAATCACCACCCTCTGGCTAATCGTGGGGCTATCAGTCACCACCAAGTAGAAGCAAGAGAGACAGAGCATGGTGGTCATTTTTGTCTTTTCTTTAAAAATAAGAAATAAAGAAGGAGAGAGGAGCACTGGAGGGAGAATTCCAAAATTAATTAGCTTGCAGTGTATCAAGTACAAGTGTATTCAAGTTGACAAATAGGAACAAGTACAAACTGTACTGAGTTGGGTATAAATACGCCCACTCCCCCTCACATTCATGTGGCTGTGAGTTCCTATCAGGATAAGGATATTTAGAAACCAAGCAGATATTTGAAAATCTTTTCTTAGAAGAGAATGAGGATTTTCTAGGGGGAATTGCCTTTAAACCTTTCTGGACTCCAAATGAAATCAGGGAGAGTGGGCTCAGTCAAGGAACTTGGTCATTTGTGAAGCAGAAGAATGGGGTGGTCATGAGAGGCTGTGGAGTGTCCATCCTTGGGGAATCTTTAAGAAGGCATGATAGAGGAAGGGCTAACTGTGGGCCATCAGTGCTTTCAACTCACCTTCCCTTCTCCTTACTGGCAGATAAACTTACCCAACTAAGATGATAGGAATGGAATTGTTGCCCTTCTCAGAGGGATTTACACATTTTAAAAAGGCAACTCTAGAGGGTAATGCTTGACCCAAAGGTACAAATCCAATGGCCACTTCTCAGTTCTCATCCTTTACCAGAATTTTACCTTTTACCACCTTTTCCTTCTGGGGCATTCTTTCCTCTGAGTTTTCATGACAATGCTCTTTCTTGGTTCTTCTCCTACCTCTCTGGCCATGTCTTCTCAGTGTCCTTTGCAGGATCACCATCCATGCCTGCCCCTTCACTTTGGGTAGATCCCAAAGACACTTTCTTGGGATCCCATCAGTTCAATTACTTTCTCTATATAGATGATTCCTAGGTCTGTGTCTCCAACTCTACTATCATTCAATCAACATGTATTTATTGAAATATCTGTTATATGCCAGGCACTGTGGTAGGCCTAGACATTCAAGTATAAAGAATGAAACAATCCCTATTCACAATGAACTTTCATTTCATTCCTATATCACTGTTTATCGTATATTTGGAACTAAACCTGGGCATCTAAAAATCTAACAAGTCTAACACAGAACTCCTTATCTTTTCCCCTAAATCCTGCCTTCTTTCCAATTTCCTCTTTTCTGTCAAGGTCAGTTAATTAATAGTTAAGAAGCATTTGTCAAGTGTGTACTATGTGTCAGGCAAGCACTGGAGGTACAAAAAGAGGGAAAGATCCTGCGCTCAAGGAACTTAACAAACTAATGGGAGAGAGAAGCAAACAAATAAGAAAAAAAAAGATCTATACAAGATAAATAGGAAATAATTTAAAAAGGGAAGGCTCTAGAGGTAGGGATGATGGAAAAGGTTTCCTGTAGAAGATGGGATTTAAAGGAAACCAGGGAAGCCAGGCTGAGGATGGAAAGAGATGAGGAAAGAAAGCATTCCCTACATAGGGAGCAACCAGAAAATATGCCTGGAGAGAAGAGATGCTTGGCCTTGAATTCCAAACAGGTTTTTGTGTTTGATCCTGGAGGTCCCCCTCCAAAACATCCTCTGCACAGCTAACAAAAATGATATTCCAAAAGTGTCTGCCATGTCAATCCTCTTTTCAAAGAACTTCCAGTCGCTCTTAGGATAAAACTTTTAAGATATTTAAAATCCTTCCCAATCTGGCCTCAGGTTACCTTTCCAGGCTATTTCCCCTCATTTCCCTATCACTCATTTTTTGGTTTAGACCACTGGAGTCAAGCTCAAATAGAAACATGACCACTAAACCTTACAATGAGGATCCTTACAGGTTGCATAGTGATTTAGTTTTAAAATGTAATATCTATGTTTATTTATTTATTTTGCTAAATATTTCCAAATTACATTTTAATCTGGTCTGGGCCTCAGTGGGAGGAGGGAGGAGGGACACCTGTACCGATGTATTTGGTATCGCCAACCGACTTACAGTTACTCACACATCTTCCATCTCCCATCTCTGTGTTTTTGCACAGGCTGCTGGTCAAGTTAACAAGCACTTATTGTTTACTATGTACCAGGCCCTAGGCTAAGCTCAGAGGATATAAAGAAAGGTCCCAAACCTCAAGAAACTTAGATTTCAAATGGAGGCAACAGGTAAATAATTAGATACATACAAGATATGCAAAGTGCAGTATATACATATTTGAAGTGTGATATGCTGTGCAGATTAATTGGCAGGCCTTGGTCAATAGGACTGCCCTTCAAATACTCAGTTACTTTCCGCGGCACCCCCCCCCCCCCACTTCTCTTCTCCAAGGTTAAACACCCTTAGTGTTTTTAGTGTCTTTAATGGATATCCATGTTGCAATTCAATTCCAATATAATTAATCCAATTCAATTTAGTATATTCCTAGAGAACTCAAGCCTAACACCAGGATGTCTGCTATGGCCAGACCTTAAGCCAAGGCTACACCTTCTTTTCTGTAGTGCTGCCAACCATAACTCTCTCTCCTTCTCCTCTCTTCCTCACTGAGGCTGGTTGCAAGGTTCACACCTGCCATTAGGAAAGCAGCTTCATTCTTTTGGGTTTTTGCTGCCAAGGAACATCTGCCTAAAACTTTGATTACAAGGTAATAAAATGTTCTTCCCCAAGACCTTTCTCCACCTCTCCATCTTTCAGCACTCTCTCCAGGCTGCCAGAGTCCCCTAAGAGATCAGATTGGTTTTCTAGTATTATTGGCTTGAGTCCCCCATTCTGGTGTGTTCTCCTTAATATCAATCACCAATAGTTACCTCCATTTCCTCCTCCTATCGCCATGGTTTTGACCCAACTTAGCTGCCCATTCCAGCCCACCCTGCTCCCTCCCCAATCAAGGTTAAGTGACTTGCCTGGGGTCATACAATTTATAAGTATCTCAGGTTGGATTTGAATACAGATGCTTCTGACTCTATCCACATAGCTGCCCCTATAACTATTGTCTTACTGCCACCTGGTGATTACATTGCATTGAAGATCTTCTCATGTACGCGCACCTACGTTGCAATGATCGAGTAGCTTATCTGATTCTCATAGTAGCCCTGTGATGGTAAGAGGAGCCTGAGACCTCCTGACCCCCTAGTCTTCGAGTCTTTGTGTGATATGTTACCTCAGCCATCCTGGGGGCGCTGCAGCTTCAGATCATGAAAGGAAGGAAACAAGCATTCATTAAGGGCCAACCATGTGCCAAGTGCTTTACAAACATCTCATTCGAGCCTCAAAATAGTCTTGAAGCAGTTGGCTATCATTACCCTCATTTTACAGTTGAGGAAACTGAGGCAGACAGCAGTTAAGTGACTTTCCCAGGATCACATAGCTAGCAAGTGTCTGAGACAGAATTTGAACTTGGGTCTTTATGACTCTGGTCCTAGTGTCATGGGGAAGGGGGAAGTCACTGACAATAGCCTAAGGTGTGAGATGGACACATGAGAGTCCTTTAGTTCATCTTTATGAGCATCATACCTTTTGAGTCGGTAGGGACCTTAAATCTTTTCATCTAGAATGGGGGTTTTAACCATTTTTGTTTCATGGATCCCTTTGGTGTTCTAGTGAAGCTTATGGAACATTTCTCAGAATAACGTTTTTAAATGCATAAAATATATAGGTTTACCAAAGAAACCAGTTATGTTGAAATAAAGATGAATGCTTTTTCCCCATCCAAGTTCAGACTCCCTGAAATCCATCAACCCCAGGTTAAGAAACCTGAAACTTCCCTCCATTTTAAGGGTGCCAAGGCTTGCTCACTGGAAATGAGTAAGAGAGACCTAGGTTTAAATTCTAGCTCTTCACTTACTGTGAAGCCTTGAGTGAGTCACTCACTCATTTCTTTGGGGCTACTATGAACTTCCTTTCTGGCCACTTCCAATATTTTCAATGCCCTGCACCTAACTGGAGATGAGCCTTTCCAAATCAAGCAAGGTTGGTCTTCCAATGACACCCCATCCATCATCTCTTCTTGGGCTAGGAGTCTTTTCAGATAGGACCCTATCTGCCAGAGGTTGCCCTGTCCTGCTGACACAGCCCCAGGTCAAAGGAAGGCCTAGCCTTGGACAGAATGAGAACTTTGACCTACATTTCTGTTCTCTTGGCAGAATTCTTCAGAGTCCCAGCTGAATCTCTGAAGCACTCTCCTAGTTTCTCACAGCTTTGTCCCTGAAACTTTAAACTAAAGTATGACTGATAACAGCTTAGAGTAAATACTCCTCACCAGGATTTGGTATTTTTGTTAGCTATGAAAGCCTTAAACTAAAAAGAGATGGGGGGTTGGGGAGGAGAGAGAGAGAGAGAGAGAGTTATTAGGCCCAATCAGTAAATATATGAGGGAAGAAGGGTCTCCCCCATCTTCCTAAATCAGATCACACTGAAGGAGGCACACAATCCATGTACATGAAAAAGAAAGACTGCTGAAACTCTATCTGGTGCCCTGGGGTGAGTGCTGTGGGAGAATGAAGAAGTTGGCTTATGCTCCTCAAATGAATGAGTAGGAGTCCTAACATCTTGGCGTGGTGACCTCATACTAGTGCTGGGCTGGCTCCTCTAACTGTGTGATAAGGACTTTGGTTGGGGGTGTGGTGTGTAGAGGGAGGTTTAGAGTCAAGAATTCCACTCGTATTTAGCCTGAAGATAAAACACTTAAGAGGGATGGTTCCCTTACAGAACTCCAGGGAAGGGAGTGAGACAAAAAAGGAATTTCGCCCCAGGACAGGTGATGCCAACCCAGTAGGGTGTGGAGTGGAGGCTGGTTAAGGACTTGGGAAACAGAAGGAATTTCTAAGCCCCTTTTAGCTTAGCTTTGGAAACAATCATTTCACTCTGTAAATATTTATTGAATGCCTCAGAGGCAAGGTAGTAGAATGAAAAGCACATGGAGTTTGAAGTCAGTAGACCGTGTCAATCTGGATCCTGCTGCTAGCCTTCCTTTTTAAAAATCGTAGTACTCATGTTACCATTGACAGAGGGAGATCCCAGTTAAAGATGTTTTCCCACCACTGCAGCTTTGCACCATCTCTATCAACTTAATCTTAAGAGAACTCACTGCTTGGTGGGATTCAGGATTAAAGTGCCCATATGAAGCCAACATGGATCAGAAGTAGGATTTGAACTCTGAGGCCAACTTCCTTTCTATGACCAGCTAATATTTACTACCATTAGAATATGAGAGTGTTGCACTAGGTGTCTCTAAGGTCTGATTCTAAATCAGTGTGTCCTGTGGGTAAGATGTCATCCTAGCTTCTTGGGAGGAGGAGGAAGCATGATGATCTTTGCGGGAGATGATATATACTAGAAAGGGGAGGCCCAAAGTGTCATGAGTCTTAAACATAGTTGTGGCTATCGGTTGGGGTGAAGGGAAATAGAAAACAGCATGAGGAGAGAGGAAGTGAGGTGAAAACTTTAATTTTGCTGTACCTTAGCTGAGCTGAACAACAGAGAATCCCAGAATCAGTGAGTTTTAGAAGGGATACCAGTGACCAACCTGTACCGCAATACTACATTCTCTGTTGGAAACCTAATTACCTCCTCAGGCACCCATGCAATTTTTGGACTGTGCTACTTGTGAGGAAATTGTTTTCCTGACTTCAGGGATAAATTCACCTCCTAGATCTAAGTTCTTTATATGGTTAACCACACAAGTCTTGATTCTTCTTCCCGATATCTGCTCTTCAAATACCCAAGCCTGCAGTGTCACCCTTCTTCCTTACCTTTAGGGTAAATATTCCCAGTTGCTTCCATTGGTCTTCATATGACATAGACTTAAAGTCTTATTTCATGTTGGTTGTCCTTTGGAATCCAATATTCTTCCTAAACTATGGTTCTCAGGACTAAACACAGAACTCAGATGTAGTCTGACCAGGGTTGGATGGTTGGTTGTTGTCCCTCGTTTTCACAGAAGATTGCCTACCCCATGTGAGTTCTCCATAAGATAGTCATTTTGGCGAGCATATGTTTTGCATTCAAATAATGTGGCCAGCCCATCAGACTTGTGCTCTCTGAAGCATAGTTTGACTGTTTGGCATTTCAGCTTGAGCAAGGACCTCAGTGTCTGGTGCCTTATCCTGAGAGGCGATCCTCAGAATCTTCCTAAGACAGTTCAGATGGAAGCAATTCAGTTTCCTGACATAGCATTGGTAGACTGTCCATGTTTCACAGGCATACAACAATGAGGTCAGCACAATGGCTCTGTAGACCTTCAGTTTAGTAGTCAGTCTAATACCTCTTCTCTCCCAAACTTTTCTTTAGAGCCTCCCACACACTGAGCTAGCCCTGGCAATGCATTCATCAACCTCATTGTCAGTGTATACATCCTTGGAAAGTACACTAACCAAGTTAAGTGAACATCCACAACATTCAAAACTTCTCCATTTGTTGTAACCAATGTATCCATGTATGGATGGTGTGGTGGTGGCTGATGGAGCACCTGTGTTTTCTTGGTGTTAATTATTAGGTCAAAATTAGCACAGGTAGCAGAGCATTGATCCATACTTTGTTGCATCTCAGTTTCAGAGGCTGCACTGAGTGCACAATCATCTGCAAACAGAAAATCATGCACCATCACTCCCTCCACTTTGGTCTTGGCTTGTAGCCTTTTTAAATTGAAGAACTTACCATCAGTATGGTAGTTGACCTTGATGCCATGTTCATCCTCATTGAAAATATTTGACAACATGGCTGAAAACATCATGCTAGAGATCACGCAGCCCTGTTTTGCTCCATTGGTTACTGAGAAGGCATAAGAGCATTGCCCAGTATCCAAACCCTGGGCAAACATGCCATCAAGAAATGGATGTACAAGAATTGAACTTCTCCGGGCAACCAAATTTTGACATAATTTTCCATGAGCCCTCACGACTAACAATGTCAAAGGCCTTGGTCAGATCTACAAATGTGTACAGACCTCTGTTCTGCTCCTGGCATTTCTCCTGGAGTTGTCGGGCTTTGCTGATTTCTATAAAGGTAAAGGAAATAGATTTGTCTTGCGACAATCACAGGGGGGTCTCTCTCTTAGTCATTGCTGGCAAAATCCTTGCTAGAATCCTCCTTAATAAGCTGATCCTTCACCTGGAAGATAATCTGACTGGGGTAGAATGTAACGAGGCTTTATCACCTTGCTCATTTGGAAGTTTAATGCAGTCTAAGGTCCCAACAGTTTTTTGGCTGTTCTACTGGTATTAATTTAAACTTTAAGTCCACCCAACCTCCCAAGAATCTTTCAGAGAAATTGCAAGACAACTGAATCAAGGAAGGTCACATTTCAGAGTGGTTTGTTTCAACGTCTGCTAACCACTGCCATCCCTGGGATTCCTCACAAATTCAGTCCAGGTAATGTGCTAGGGTTTTTCTCCATCCTACATTCAGTCATTCAACAAGCATTTATTTGATGCTCAGTCATATCTGACTCTTCATTATGGTCCATGGTTTTCTTGGCAGGTACTAGAGTGGTTTGTCATTTCCTTCTCCAGTAGATTAAAAATAGAGTTTAAGTGATTTGCCCAGGGTCACACAGCTAGTAAGTGTCTGAGGCCAGATTGGAATTCAGGTCCTCCTGACTCCTGGTCTAGGACTGTATCCATTGAGCCACCTAGTTGCCTTAAGCATTTATTAAAGAGCTAGGCACTTTGTTAGTACTGGGGATACAAAGAAAGGCAAAAGACACACCTTGCTGTCAAGAACCTAATGGTGGAGACATGTGATCAACTGTCTACAAACAAGATATGGACAGGATAAGCTGAAGATCAACAGAAGGTTGACACTAAGATTAAGGGGTGCAACCAAAGGTGAGAATTCAGCTGAGACTTGCAGGAAGCTTAGAGAATTGAGGAGGCAGAGATGAGGAGGGAGAGCATTTCTTTATCACTCCCAAGGCAGACCTGTACTCCTTGGAGAGATTGTTCCACTCTATCCCTGCTCTTTGTTGTTGGGTTATGAAGATGGTGCTGTATTCATTTCACAGATGAGGAAACTTGAGGTGTGGAATGCAGGATGACTTGCCCACAATAAAACGGCCTATAGAAGGGAGACCTGAAACTGGGACCTTGGACCCAAGGCCCTTTATACCATACACATATTTTTTTTTTTTTAAATCATACACATATTTTTTGTTTTATTCAGTTACGTCTGACTCTTCATGACATTGGGAGTTTTCTTGGCAAAGATACTGCAGGGGTTTGCTATTTCCTTCTCCAGCTCATTTTACAGATCGAATAAACTGAGGCAAATGGGGTTAGGTGATTTGCCCAGGGCCACACAGATAATTAAATATTAGAGGCCAGATTTGAACTCAGGAAGATGGATCTTTCTGACTTCAGGCTTGGCGCTCTATGCGCGTCACCTAGTAGTCTTATACTATATACCACATTGCTTATCAGTGTAAAGACTTGAAGTCAAAAGGAAGTCAAGGTAGGCAAAGATAGGGCTCTTCATTATAATAGATGAACATAGAAATAAGTCATGAGACTGGGGACTTCATGAGTTGGCATGATAGGGGCATAAAGAACAACACTAAGGAAAGCCCACTGGACTGAGTCCAAAAACCTAGGTCTGAGCCCCTTCTCCTACTAACTGTGTGACCTCTCTGAGCCTCGACTTCAATCTGTGAAATAGTTATATACTACATAATTTCTGGGGTAGGTATGAGGGTAAAATGAGGTAATGAATATAAAATATTTTGTGAAATGCAATTTCAATGTGTCAATAATTTTATCAATATAACACACAAAATATATACACATATGCATATATAACACATGTTGTTGGTCCTTCATTTTCGAAGAGCACCATGACATCAGGGAAATGATAACATGACTTGCAGTTGACTTTGATTTGAGTGAAGAAAGCCTGTGCAAGGTCACCAGTCTCACTTTCTTCTCCAGAGGCATCTGGGTCCCATGGTCAGATATTCATCATGATGACTGGAGTTGGAATGGGAGACCCTGGCCCTTTTAGGGTAAGGCCTTTTCAGGTACTCACTTAGAGTATATATGGTTATTATTAAGGAAAGAATTTATCTCCAAAATACTGGAATGTGAAAAGTTACCTGTGAAAGTTACCTATGAAAAGTTACCACTGGCAAGGCTGAATGTCCAAACCACAGTAAATGTCAGAGGCCAATCTCATCAGGTCCAACCCACTTCCTCTCCTAGACAGCATGATTCTATTTTTTTGTTTCTTTTTAAATGCCCTTTACTCATCCGTACTTCTCCTTTTGTTGTATATCCCATTCTCTTAGGGTCCTATTCTCCCCTCAATGGTAATCACCAAATACAAACCAATATTTGCTTGTGGGTTTGAATGGGTTAATGGACTACCCTACCCCTCTCTGGGATCTCCTCTGCAGATAATGCCTTAACCCAGTTGGGATTCCCGGACTCCTTCAAAGCACAGCTCACAGGTACCCCAAAGTTTTTGTGGATCAACCCCCTAGTTGTTAGGGCTTTCATAATCTTGAAACTCCCAAGTCCACACAGGGGATTGCCACACACACACTGCTGCATGCTGGGCTCTAATGGGTCAGTCCTCTTATCTCTCACACATACACAGACACACACAGTTTGTATTTACTCAACTCTGCATATGTTGTATCCTCCCTACAGCATGTAAGCTTGAGGACAGGTGCTATTTTCCTAATTCTTTACACCTTCAAGGATCTAGCACAGGGTAGGGCTCATAGTTGGAACATAAATATTTAAATTGTTCCAAATGTAGGTCAAACAAATGTCTACAAACTCAGGTTTTTCAGGGACCAAAAGAACTGCTTTGTGGCACGTTATCACCTGTGCCAAACCCAACCATGCTCATTTCTGTCATCCCATACATGGAATCCTGCTACCCAGACCCTGTGCTCTTCCCTCCCCAGTGCAAACTCCAGCTCAAGTCATTGCCTTCTCTGTAGTTTTCCCAGCCTACCCATCCCTTCCTTTTGTCTTTCCCATTTTCACTCATTTTCATATTCTATTACAATGCCATGTTGTTTTATCATGTATCATATTTGAGAGTCAGGGCCCTAAGGAGATTGACTGTATGCCCATTATGGGGTAGGTACTGCCCACGCTCAGAGAAGACTTCACTGAAAAGCGCGTGCTGGCTTCATCAAAACAGGGGAATCACCTGTCCCGTTAGAGACCTGTCAAATGAAAACACAACAACATACTGGTGCTTTTCTATTTAATGCCATGATATAATTATCAGCATCTCTTTGGAAAGCCCAAGGTAAATCAGTAGTACACTTTTTCCTTTTTTTTTTTTAAACAATAGAATTCCAAGAACAAAAATAGATCTCTATCTCATATATATATATACACATATATATGTATATATGTACATATGTATGTCTGTATACAGGGTAGTGGGACAGGGAGCTTTTAACCAAGGCCAACCTGAAAGTCAAAATAATGACCTGCCCTGAGAGGTCTCTGTGTCTCTTACCTCTGGGCAGGATCAGGGGTCCATGCAGGAAAGGCTGAAAGATTCTTCCTCTGTGTCCCAATATTTTCTGGGCAGGAAATGGCAAAGCCTCTGATGGGGTTTATTGGTCAGTGATCACCCATACCCTAGAGGCTCATCCTATAACATTTCTGCTCCTGGTGCTTTGGTGGGGGGGGGGCTGGGAGGTGGGAAGGGAAGAGCTGGACTGGAAAAACTCAAGGCTCCCTATGGTTCCCTTATTAAAAAGGAGAGGAACCATACCTCTGATTTTTAAAAAATTCCCTCCACTTCTCCTCCTAGTGCTTATAGGAAATAAACTTACTGAAATTTTCATCACTTAGGGGAAAACTGGGTCTTGCTGGCTGCTGAGGTTGGGGGTGGCGGTGTGTGCATGGCCTCCAATCAACAGTGATGTTCAAGGTGAGGAGAGCCTTGGGTCAGAGGTAGCCTGTTGACAAGTCATCTTGGGGAGTTAGCTAGCAGGATCTGACACAAGAGCTTGGCTGGGATTGAAGCAGGTCCTGGGATGTCCCTGCCCCTGGGCTGACTTAGCTGGTCGGGAAGACATCCAGTAATGTCTCCCCACTCACCTCCTCCAAAAACCTCTTGCCCTTCCAGTCTCCTAAGTACCTGGCTTATAATAAACAAGGGAATATTCTATGTACATTAAGGCACTAATCCCCCAGAGAAAGCTCATAAAGCTTAAGTCTGGGGACATGGTTTAGGGAGCCCCCTTCCTTGTGGGGGTAGCTTAGGTCTTTTCAGGCACCCTTGGAATGATTCTATCAACACCACTGGCCATGGGCAGGGGATGCTGCTGGGTTAATTTAGCAATATATGGGAAATGCTTGGCCCTACACAATGGGGCTTAGCTTGGAAAGTCTTCAGCCAAAGAAATTGCCCATGGACAATGGGTAGACCTGGGATAGGGAGCAGGGCAAGGGGTGGGTTGTTTGCTCAGAGCCAGACCACAGTTGGGTGAGGTAAGGGCAAAGGTATCATCTCAAAAGGTCCCGCTTTTCCCTTCTCATTGTGTAGGACACCCCAACTCCCTCTGCTTGAGGGTTCCCAATCTTACATTCCATATTCCTTAGCTTAGATAAAGGCCTGGCCCTGTTATGGCATCTGTCAGTAAACTCAGCCTCTCTCTGTAGGTCCAATAACCCTGATTTTGGGGGCAAGTGAGGCTTCTAGGAAGAATACATCCCATCTGAGCAGTAGGGGAGGGACAAATGATACTTCTGGTAGGGCCCTTGGGGTAAGTGCATGTATGATAACAAATATTAAGGATACCAATTATCCAAAATATGATTGTGCAGCTGAAGATTGCACCCAAGAACATCTCTGGGGAACAGAAGG
Organism: Potorous gilbertii; assembly: GCA_028658325.1. Classification (NCBI taxonomy): domain Eukaryota; kingdom Metazoa; phylum Chordata; class Mammalia; order Diprotodontia; family Potoroidae; genus Potorous; species Potorous gilbertii. The sequence goes on along the minus strand of CM053769.1, from coordinate 163,270,193 downwards.
GAGGAGGAATGGACACGGTCCACCTCATCTATTGTAATTTTAATGAGACAGAAGGAGGATATCCTGAGTAATTCCAAGTCCCAAAGGGTTCCAATTTCTAATTCTCTTCCCATTTTTTAATCATAGAGGGGCAGACTCATTTTAGAGGCAACATGGCAGAGATCTAGCCCTGGGAAAGACCTGAGAGCCAAGTTTCATTACAAAGTATCAGGGGAAAAAAATCATCTACCTTGGCCTCCACTTGTGGCAGAAGGAGAGAGTGTAAACACCTCTTGGACCCCAAGACAAACATGGGGGAAAACAGTACAAAATGACTTAAACCCAGCATTTAGAAAAGAGAATACTTCTGATGCTCATGGCCTCCAAGACAGTCCAACTTACACAAACCTGTGTGGACTGAAAGGTCAGAATACTCCTCCTAATATCTTCTTTTCCCATTCCTGACTCCTAGAGCAGCAGGTTGGGGCAAGTGAGGGGCCAAGAATGAAGAATACTAGCATCTCCTAAGGTCTGATGGTGCCAGACCTTTCAGCAGCATCAGGGACTATGGCAGAGATCTCTCCTACCAGGCTTTCAAAGGCAGGAAAAATAGAAAAAAAATCATCTTCCCTTTCAACCACAGAGGTCTTCTGGGATATATATCTTTGGTCTTCTCCCACTTTAGAAAAGGAAGAAAGCTAAGCTTTGGAACTAAAAAAATGCTTTTGCTACTGAGTTGGAAATCAACGTACCGTGGCTGTTTGGGATGGATTCCTGGGGGTGGGAGAGGATGGAGGAAGATGGTGCCAAGGACTTTTATACACACTAAGTACAGACACAAAGAATGCACATGCACTCCCAGCACACACCCACCAAATACACAGACATACACTCCCAGTGCACACATGTGTGCATACACACGTTGAATACAGACACCCCTTTCCCTCTCCCCCAATCATATAGACATGGTGGCTTCAGCTTTTCTCTCCTACAAATGTCAGGTTAAATCTAATCTTTTTCCTTGGAGTCCAAAGGTGCAAGGAATTTGCTTTGGATGCAAATATTTGCAGCTTAGCTCTCTGGGCAGCACCAGCAGACATAGCAGACACAGGAGACAGGGAGAGTGATGTTCCCTAAGGCTATATTCTCCTTGCCTGCCTGTAGCCGGGCACCAATCTCATGGGGCAGCCTGTTGGTGCTTGGGTAGAATCAGAGCTCCCGGGGGATGACGGTGAAGGGCACCACAGGACTGCTGGCCTCCAGGTCCAAGGCAGTGAGGAAGCACTCCACAGCAGCTTCATTGTTGCCCTGGGCCTGGAGGACTTCACCCAAGCTCTTCCACGCCTCATGACTGGTGCTTTGGATCTGGATGGCATCTCTCAGCACCTTCTGGGCCAGGTCCTGCCGACCCAGTCTGCTGAGCATGAGACCCTGCAAAGCAAACACATGACACTGTGAGGCAAGCGAGTGGGCCCGATGCAGGTGCAGAGGCATGCAGGGACCCCAGGACTGTGGGAAGAGCTCTTGGTCTCTGGACAGGACCCTGCAGCTGGCCTAGCACACAGCCTCCATACAGTCAACTGCAACACAAGCTATTTCTGGAGCCCGCTGCTCTTCCTCCAGCCTCCTTGTCTTTGCATAAGCTGTCCTCCCTCACACCTCAAATACATTCTTCCTGCTGTTTCACCTTTCAAAATCCTTTTCTTCTTTCAAGGCTCCATTCAGCGCTGTGGGGGTGGGAGGTACACACTGGTGGGAACCATGGATGAGGGGAACCCTTCCTTTGACATACTAGTTGTGTGACCTTGGGCAAGTCACTTAATCCCAACTGCCTTGCCTTCCTCCCTCCAAAAAAAACCCCAAAACAAAACCTGATTCTAAGAAGGCTTTCCTAGACTCTTGCCAAAGTGGCACAGAAAGGCTAAGATGTCCTGACTTCATCTGGAGGTTCAGATCAGGTTTGTGTCCCTGATCTAGGAAGACCTATGACTCATAAACTGGAAAAGACCTTAGAGCTCATCCTAAATTCTGTGTTTGATTGGGATTGTGTTGACTTTTTGGACAGAAACAGAAAAGACTGGACCAGAATCCCTTCTTGGATCACTTACATACTCAATATGTGGTCATTTTTGCCTGACGACCTCCAAGGAGGGGGAGCCCAACCCCTCCTGGCCAGCTCATTCGGTTCTTGCATAGCTCTAATTTCCATCGAGTCCAAGCTGGTCACTCCCACCTGTTGCTCCTTGTTCTGCCCACTCTGGGGCCAAGAAGAACAAGACCACATGCACCCAACATCATCATCATCAATCACAAACATTTTAGGTTTGTCCATGTAAAAATGCATGATCTTATAAGATGGGAACTACAAATATTTCTACTTTTCGAGAGGAAACCAAGGCTCAAAGAGGTCTCCAAGGTCAAAGTCACAGAGTTATAGTAAGTGCCCAAGGCTGGATTTGACCCTTAGTTTTCCTGATCCCCAGGCCAGCACTTTCTCCATCATCCCATGCTGTCAATGGCTTTCATGCTTGGCCCCTTAAATCCTCTCCTCTCAAGCTGAAATAGCTTCTGTTCCTTCACCCAATCCTCATGTGGCATCCTCTCAAGGTTCTTCACCTCCTCCCTCTCACTCACACCCCTCTGGATCCTTTTCCTTTCTATCAATAACCTCCCTAAGCAGAGGATTACAGACAGGTTCAAACCAGGGCAAAGCATATGGAGAGCAATACTTGACTAGTCCTGCACATATATAATATCTCTCAATGCTGCCTAGTTTCTTCTGGTTGGCTAATCACACTGTTGACCCATATTGGGCTTGTGGTCCACTAAACTCCTAGACCTTTCTCAGAAGTCTGCTGCCTAGCTAAGGTCCTCCACCGCCCCCCCCCCCCCCACGGGCCCCGGCCACTGCCCATCTCTCAGGAGGTTGACTTTTTGAATCTAAGTTTAAGACTTCACATTTATCCCTATTAAATTTCCTTTTCAGATTTTAACCAAGACTCTAGCTTCTTAAGATCTTTCAGGAGCCTGCCACTGTCATCTAAGGTATTAACAATCCCTCACAGTTTTGTATCATCTGCAAATGTTATAAAGCATGCCATCCATGCATGCATGTAAGTCACTGGAAGGAAGCTGCCTTCAATTCACCCAGAGAGAAAACTCTTCTGGTAGCCGCCCACTGATGGGCAATGTACATTTTTAGCTGGAACATTTCACCCCCTTCTTCTTTCCCTCCCCCTACCCTCCCCATTTCCCAAAGCTGGAGTTTTGGCTCCTCTGTTGCTATAGAGACCTGTCAGGGAGATACACAAGTATAATTTCATAAAGCCTTCTGAGATCTTATGAACACAGCCAATTAGCAGAGAGGATGGAGCCCTTGGCAGTCCTTGGAAAGGCTCCTGAAGGTACATTTCAAAATCTGTATAAAAATCCTCCTGTCAGTCTTGGGTGGGTAGTCTCATTTTGACTGAACAAACTGGAAAGAGGTGTATGGGTTAGAATACCATAGAAAGCTGTGCCCAGAGCCCAATTCAGAGTGTCCAGGGCAAGCAATCACCTCAAGGTTTTGTGCACATGGTGACAGGAAGGCTGAGCTAAAAAATGCTTATTAACATCCTTTTCTCAAGGTTCCATCTTGTCTCCATGACTCACTGAAGTCTCAGGTGACCTGGTGATTAAGTGAGTTTCCCTGAATCAAGAGTTCAGCAAGCCTTTACTGAGCAAGGACTCAGTCAACCTCCCCTAGGGGGCTAGGGCTGGATTAGGTCACCCTCACTGCCCCCTCCCTATAAGACAGTGACCTCACAGCTGTAAAGAGATACTGCTGCTGGGGTCAAGCTGAGGCTCCTGAGGGAACTGAGAGCTTGTAACTGGATCTGGGGCCACCTGCTCCTGACACCAGCTGAGGTTAGTGTTTTTGGAGCAAGCTCAGAAACACCACCACCTGACAGATGAGCCAGGCTGCTGGGAAGACATCCGCTTCCCTGCATTCCCCTCCCCTGTAAGGGCTGACACCTTTGCTGGAGTCCTTTCCTCGTCCACTCTCTTTCTTACCCCAAGCTTGGCTGGAGTTCAGGATGGGCTTGGGTTGGGTCAGTCTTTAGCTGAAGAGAAGAATGTTTAATATAAATCCATTAATCCAACATAACCAGCACAGATCTGAATTGTGCTGGCCTGGCCGGCACTCCTCTGTGGATTTGCTTTACATCAGGCACAGCCCCTTTCCTCCTACCTTGCATGCGGGTGAGGGTAGAGGTCTAGACACCGTCTGTGTGGTGATTTAGGGACATCACATTCAAAGAGAAGAGATTTTGTTTCTCATTTTGATTACGCTGCTAAGTAGCTAGCTGTGTGACCACGGGTTGTGGGAGCAGACAAGAACAGGACGGAGAGGAGAGGCCGGGGTGGACAAGGGGGAGGAGGGTGCAGAAAGAAGCACTGTCTTTGTCCCCAGCCCTCCCTCTTCTCCATGGATGTCTACCATGTAGTTACATCCTTCAAGGTTCAACACCAGCCCTCCCCACTCCAGAAAGCCCCCGTGATTACTGAGCTTTCCCTCAACCTGTAAGCACTGAATAAATGCTTTTTTTCATTCATTCATCTCCTGGGGCATTTAGAGCAGCAAACAAACTTTTTGTTCTTAATTATACAGTTTTTTGTCATTTATGATCATGGTCCCTGCATGCTGTTCTTCATAATTTATCTAACTTCTCTAGGGCAGGCCCCGTGGCCCCGTTCTGCTGGGACCCCTGAGAACGTAGCTCAGGCTGGGTAGCGGATGGCTCACTGAAGGCAGCCTGAGATGGATTCTGGCTGACATCCCCACGGGCCTGCACACCTTCCGGATTTTCTTTTTTGACCCTCACAACAATGTTATGGAGGTGGGACATTATTGGTATTACCCCACTTTCACAGAGGTTGGGTGACTTGCCCATAGTCACAGTTAATAAGTGTTAGAGGCAGAGTCTGGATCTAGATCCATCCAGCCTTCTCACCATCAGGCAATGTCACCTCTCTCTCTATTTCCTGTGAGACATGAGGGCAGGGTGGATGAGGAGATGATGGGAAGTCACCTGAAGTCTCAGAGGAGGGTTGGGCCTGGACCTGGCTCTCCTCCTCCCTTTCTCAGTCTCTTTGGCAGGTTCACCTTCCATCTCAGGATAACGGCAGGTGTTACCCTGTACTCTATCCTGGCCCCCTCTTCTCTAAAATCTCTCATTTGGGTATCTCCTCAGCTCCTGGGGGGTTTAGCATGTCTATGCAGATATCTACCCCCTGAGTTGCAAGTGCCTACTGCTGCAGCTGCCTACTGAACATTTCAAACCAGATTCTTCCCCAAACCAACCCTCTTCTGAACTCCTGGAGGGCCAACTACTGTCCTTCCAGTCACTCAAATGTGCCACTTTGGGCTCATCCTCGATTCCCTGCTCTCCCTCATCCCATAAACTCATTAGCTGCCAAATCTTGTTGTTTCTCCCTCTACATCTCCTCTTGCATCTGATTCGTTCTCTCTGCTGACAGAACCACCCCTTTGGTATAGGCCTTCATCATCTGTTTAGGTTACTGCAGAAACCTCCTCATTGGACTCCCTGCTTCCAAGTCTCTCCCCTATCCCGCCCATCCCCCATACAGCTGCCCAAGTGACTATCCTGAAGTATGGGGCTAACTGGGTCCTTTCCCTACTCAGTATGGCACCTTTCTGCCATCAGGATCAACTATCAAGTCCTCTTTTGGGTCATTAAAATCCTTCACAACTTGGCCCCAACCTCCATTTCCAGGCCTGTTCACTCTGTGATCCGCTCCAACCAGCTTTTTAACTATTGCTTATATACATAGCACTCCAACATCTTGGGTCTGTTTCCTGACTGTCCCCCATGCCTGGAACACCTTCCCTGAGGTCACCTACATAAAGCCTTTCCTGGCTCCTCCAGCTGTGAGAATGATGTGTTTTGTTTATGTCTGCACTGTCACCTTGGCAGGATGTAGACTCCTTGAGGGCAGGACAAGCTTGCTTTGGGGTTTTTAGTGCCCAGATGAAATAGGCACTTATCAAATGATTTTGCCAGGACTTAGAGGTCGTTAAGGCTGGAACTCAAGGACTCTGACTACTGCTTCTGTGGAGTACTTGGCTGGAAAGGAAGGCTGCTGCAATCACTGAGGTGGCCACTGGTGTGTTAGGAGCTATCACAGACACAGAGCTAGGTCTTTCCTCCTGGGAACTAGAGAATGAGAAGGCACGCCTGAGCTGTGATGAAAGGCAGAGGTGGCAGTGCTGCTTTCATGGCATCTTCCTCTAAAGGGGCTCTCGTTTAATCCCCTTGACCCCAAACCCCTCCCCCATTTGCCTGTCAACTTCACTAAATTTCAGTTCCATTCCTCTGGGTTAAGTACTGGCCTCTCCAGGCTCATTTTTTAAAATGTAATGAGCCCTGCATGGGGGGAAGTGAAAACCCATCTAATAGCTGCCCCTTCCCAGTGAGTTCTGTTAGATGCTTTCCTCTCCTTAAAGGGGCCCAGTGGGGGCAGGATAGGTGCACTGAGTCTAGGGTGGGGTGGGTGGGTGAATTCTGAAGATAAAATTCACCTGCCTTCACAGGTCTGCTACTGGAGGAGAGGCTGATCCACTGTCCACTGGGGCTGCTGGTGGGCAGGGTTGGGAGCTGCTGCCTTCCTTGTGTCCCCTACTCTCTTGGTTATTTATAAAAGTTATTTTGGGAATTTTTTCTTCTGAGCTCAAGGCACATTCCTGAAATTCTGTAACACCCTCTCCAGCTGGAAAATGGGATCTGCAGGAGACTCAGAGCTGGTAAAAACCTCCTGCTTTGGGACAGAGGAGGGTAGGAGAGGTCTGGGTTAGGAGGTCCTGGTGGGAAAATGGGGATTTGTGACCCCATGAAAAATACTTTCTGCCTAACCACATCCTATAGAGTTTGTTTAAGCGCCACCTTTCTCAGTTCCACCAGTTCACACTCCTTAACCTGTCTCCATGGAGCATCCAGCCTGCCCCACTCAATTCAGCACATAACAATGGGACATAACTCGGAAACCCTTCTGCTCCTACTGCTTCACAGAAGCAGATCTTTCCTCAGCAACTAAACTGAGCTCCTTGAGGGGAAAGAGCCGTGTGGATTTCTCCTTGGAAAGTCCTCCTGTGGTCAGACCACAGCCAATGTTTATGGTGGGATGGTATGTAGTGGGTCAGAGCACTTCCTATGGGGCTTAGCAACTTTTGGGGGCACAAATGCTCTATGCTCCTGCTAAAGGACATGCCTGACCAGAGACTCCCAGTTATCAGTCCCTTGGCCCCTTGTAATGAGAAAGGCTGTGTTCGAGGCAGCTGATAATACAATGGATAGAGGCTTAGGCCAGGAGTCAGAAAGACCTAAGTTCAAATCTGACCTTAGACCCTTCCTCACTTTTGTGACCCGGGGCAAGTCACAGAACCTCTGTCTCTGTTTCAAGTGTAACATGGTATAATAACAGCACCTACCTCACAGAGTTGTGAGGATTGGCCTGGCACAGAGTGGGTTCTATACTAATGCTTGTCATTTAGTCATTTTTCAGTCACGTCTGACTCTTCATGACCCTCTTTGAGGTTTTCTTGGCAAAGATACTGGAGTGGTTTACAATTCTGAGGCAGACAAGTCTAAGTGACTTGCCCAGGGTCACACAACTAGGGAATGTCTGAGACTGGATCTGAACTCAGGTAGTGTTGTCTTCTTGACTGGAGGTTCAACACTCTATACACTGTGTCACCTAGATGCCCATCTGTATAAATGCTTGTTCCCTGTCAAAGAGGACTGGCAACTAAGCCAGGAGAAGCTATTCCCGTAAGCAGACCAGATAAGGCAACCAGCAGAAAAGCTCTCTTCTTTTAAATCTGGCCTCTCTGCTGGGACACAGGCTCTTCTTCCTGTCACGGGGACCAAAGGACCGACCAGGTGACCTCTCTTATCACGTGCAGCTTGTAGCAGGGGGCCACAGCATAGGCTACATTGGAAAGGCTCCAACTGACCCCAACCCCATGACAAATTAGTAAATGTTTATTGATTGGCTGATAAATTTCCCAGAATGTTCTGGGATAAGGCAAGGACAGGATCTGCAAACCTCTCTACCCTACCTGCAGGCTTCAAAGTTGCATCCTGGTTTGGGCCACAGTCTGCCCTTCCACAGCCTTCTGTGAAACGCTCAGCTTTTCCTTAGGAATTCGAGTCAACTAACTAAAGGAGTCAGTGCAAGCAGGGCCTGCTTCTTGGTCCTATTACAGCACTTCAAAGCTGGAGGAGACCTTAGCAATCATCTAGCTCAACTTTATCTTGGACAGATGAGACCCCAATGACGTTAAATGACTTCCCCAAGATGACACACACGTAGTGAGCAGAAGAGCTGGTGTTTAAACCTAAGACCTCTGGCTCTTAAATAGGCACTATGGTACAGTGGATAGGGAGTTGGCCTTTGAGGCAAGGGAACCTATGCTCAAGCATAGATGGTGCAAAGTCAGCTCAGAATTCTATGCAACTAAGACCCCACATTGCAAAGAAAATGCTAACCTGCACTGGTAAAATTCCCTACATCAATGAAACCACACGACAGTCCTTATCCTGTTCTAAATTCTCTTTGCTCTGGAGGGTACCCTGTGCAGTTAGCAACTTCCTACCTCAAATTGAGAGAGGAAGTTAGGGGGAGTGGGAATCATTCCTCAGGCAGGGATCAGGCATAACTCCAGCAAGAGATGTTTCTACCACTATCTCAGAGTTACAAAAAAAAAGTCTTCTCTTGTTTCCTCCCTTCTAATTGAAGGCCTGCCAGTTTGGGTAGGCTGTTCATAGCCATCCTCACCTGCCCTGGGAGGAGATCCTGTGGGAAGACTTGTGGCCTGGGCATTGTAGGAAGGGAAGCTCACTACTTCCCAGAAAGCTCACGATCTACCTCCCATTTCTCCTCCCTGCCACCTTTGCATAGGAGATACCTTCCACTCCATCACAGGAACCAGGACTTACAAATATAAAACTCACAAAAAAAGAAAAATACGCAGTAACCACTAAGAGTCTGACCAAGACAGCGGCACTTGAGTAAGTCTTTATGTGACCAAGAAGAGCCAACTGACTAAAGCGCTGCCCACAACCTTCTATTTCTAGACCCCTGGGTAAGAATCTCTGCTGTGATCTGCTTTAGGCCTACCTAGATACGAAGCTGAGGTCACTGAGAGGTAAGAGATTTAGGTAAGACAAAGGCTTCCCAATTCTGTTTTCAGCAAAGCCAAATGCTAGGGTCTAGCTAAGAGGGCAGGGTCATTGCTTTCATCAACAGTGAAGACAGTGGGGTCCTGTCCCAAAGAAAAGAGATTTCTGTGTGGGGCAGTGTGATGCATGTTGGACCTGGTGTCAGAGAACCTGGGTTCAAATTCCAATTGTCATTTACTATCTACATGACCCAGCCTCTCTGGCTTCAGTTTTATCTATCAATTGTAAAATGAGGGGACTGGACAAAAACAAACACAAACAAACAAAAGAAGCTTTCCAATTCCTTTTTAAAGCTGTGTCGGTCTATATGAAATCTGCATCCCTAAGAGCTAAGTAAAGCCAGGCAACCAAAGGAGATGACATTTCATAAGCAGGGCCCTACAATCTATTATTTGTTTTCAAGGTCCACTGGCTCAGTGTGGCGAGGGGGGAGGTGGAGGATACTCTGAGTTTATTTGCTATGGGTAGATGCCAGAGGGCTTTGAATTGGAGATGATTAACATGGAGACCCAGGGCAGGCCCTCTGAAAAATTTCTAATGAAACATTTGTCTTCACCAGCCTCCTACACTTCTCTATTCCCATCCCCCTTTTTTCTTTTTGCTCTAATGGCAAGCCCTCCTGAACAACAACAAAAAAAAAACCTGCCTTCATTTATATTAAAGTATAAATGCCTGATGAAAGATATTTGGGGGCATGAAAGCCTCGCCTATGTCCCTGAAATTCTACCACGTAGGCAGCCACCTACATGGCCTATGTGGAAGGTTCGACTTAAGAGTCAGTTGGATGTAATGATTCAGGGATGGGGGAGGATGGAGGGTAGACAATGAAGATGAGGCTAGGGCACATCTTTTCTACTGGGCATGTCAAGCACTATTGGGGGTGCAGGTGAGGTCACAAAGGCTCACTCTGGAGCTGGGGGGAGCATGGCATGTGGACCACTTCTCATAGGGCAAGCAGGCCTTGCCCCTGTGCATATCTCTTCTCATTTATAGCTGAGGGCCAGGCACACAGAATGACCTTGATGGCTGATGAATCTGGAAGGCGAAAAGGAGCCAGGCTACATTCTGACCAATCACTAACTCACATTCCATCTCCCTACCACTATGGATAGCAGTGTGGTACAGCGGAAGGGGTCCTAGCTCTAGTCAGAGGGCTAAGGGTTTGAAACTGGGATTTACTCATGATCTCCTTGTAGATGACTCGGAGATCTGGTATCCAAGCCCACTCTCTGCATCTGGGTTCAGTCCTGCATCACAAATGGCCTACTGAACATCTCAAATTCGATGTTTCCCCTCAAGCCTACCCTATGTCCACATTTCCCTGCTGCTGCTGAAGGTACATCCTTATAGTTCAAAATGTTGGCATTATTTTTAGCTTCTCACTCCACATACCCTACCTATACAAATCAGTTGTTGTATCTTGCTATTTTTTATCTCCACAAGGTATAGAGCACCAGTGCAGGAGTCAGGAGGACCTGAGTTCAAATCTCACTTTGGACACTTGACACTCACTAGCTGTGTGACCCTGGGCAACTCACTTAACCCCAGTTGTCTCATCCTGGGTCATCTCCAGTCATCCTGAGGAATATCTGGTCACTGGATTCAGATGGCTCTGGAGAAGTGAGGCTGGTAACCTGCAAAGCCCTCACTCACTCAAAACAAAGTCAAGTGCAAGTCATGTCATTATTTCTCTGATGGCATGGTCTTCGGCAACGAAGGACAAACACACACACACACACACACACTCTTTCTCAGGCATATACTCTTAGTGAGGGGGATCTGTGCCACAGGTTGGTAGGGAAGGATGAAAGAAGTTCATGTGACTTGTCAGGGAAGGAGTGATTAGAAACTAACCTGGAAACTTACTGGGTTTACTTTCCCCTGGCTTCACTGTCTCACAGGTGACTGGGCCATCTCCATTTCTGTATTCCTCAAAAAATCTCATACACAGTAGGGGCTCAGTAAGTATTTCCTGACTGAACGAAGATAAAAATCAAGTTTCAATCCATCCAGTAGTTGGCCCAAACTAGACATATATCTGAATCTGGAGTTGGAAGGTACTCTCTAAGGTCCTCCAGTTCAACTCACCACACTATTCAGAAATAACAAACACAATATCCCTGAAAGTAACTGTGGCCCTCTCCTTGATGTCCACTGAATTGCCTTAAGAAGTAAATACCAAGTAATCAGACTAGAAAAACAAATCACTCAATGCAACTGACGTGCTCCAGTGAGGGACCAAAACCAGATAATGGAGACTAGTTTCAACAGTAAGATGCTCCCTTACTTTCTCAGAACATTCATCTGGCAGCACACAGATATGGCCATGAAGGCCATCTCCAATGATCCTGATCTGTATCTGGCCACTGGACTCAGAAGGCTGTGGGTAAGAAAGAGAGGCTGGTGACCTTGCACAGCCCTCCCTCACTTAAATCCAATTCACCTGCAAGTCATGGCATCATCTTCCTGATGTCAAGGTCCTCTTCAAGAATGAAGGATAAACCACAACCACACATAAGTCTCACAAGTGGAGAGGATGGTCCCCTACACACCATGAACTGAGGGGTGTCCAGAAAGGCCTCCTGCTACCAAACATGTCTCCACCAGTGTGGTTGGAGTTGGTGAGATTCTACCATCAGACAGTCACTGTGTCAGGGTTTTAAGCTTTGCAGCCTCTAAAAGTTCCCTATGAAAATATAAATGCCAACTGGGTGGGCATCAATACCGTAAGGCATTAGCAGCTACCATGGCCCTATTGGACATCATCAGTCCATTGGTTGAGGATTACAGGCTCACAGAGGTTCAGTTAGAAGGAGCCTTAGAGATCATCGATTCCACCACCTTTAGCTAATCAACTTGCCTAAAGTCACACAGGCAGGGGGAATTCCAGGATTTGAATCCAGGTCTCTGACTCCTGAATGCAGCCCTCTTTCCATTATACTATACTGAGATCATGACCACGTAGGAATGGAATACAGAAAAAGCTCTGGTAGTGGTGAGGGGCAAATAGGAGACAGGCAGGAAGGTGTCAGAAGCAAACCAACAATTCTGCCAATGCCAAAATGTTATTCCTGGCTATCTCTGCTCTCTGACCTGGGATACCTAGGAGAGCAGGAACCACGCTCATGGAGAGTTCAATTAAAGGGCCTGACTTGTGGAGAGTATGGGAGGGGCCTGTCAGCAGCTGGCACAGCTTCTGGCTTATGACTCAGGCAGGAACTGTTAAAATCAATTTTTTTTTGCTGTTTATATGATTAGCCAGGAATGACTTATAGTAATTAAAAATTAATGGACCACAAATGAACCCCAAATTGTATATAATTGTTAGTAATGGAAATTTTTCTTCCTTCTTCCTCATCCATTACCAAATAAATGCAGGGGTTAAAAAAAAAAGAAATAAAATACAAAGATGGCCACTTCTCAAGATCTTAATCCTCTACCTATTCAACACATTCAAACAAAAATCCCATGTAATCTAGCCCTTTCAATATTGAATCATATAATAATTAGGAGTTGATGAAAAAGTGAGGTTAAAAATAAAAATCCCCCAAACTCATCCTTTGTTCCATTTCAAAGCCAAATATTTTGATGTATCTATTATCAGGGTTTTCTGAGCTCCTCTTTTTCTTAGCATGAGGCTGACAGAGTCCTCCTGGAACAGCATGAACCCGGAGCTCCTAAGTTCTAAATCAGTGTTCTTTCCATCTAACCGAACTGTGACAGAATCTCAGACCTGAAGAACTAGGGGGGGGATCCTCAGGGACTATTATCTGAACAAGAATTGTCTCTAAGCTGTGCCACCCCCGCAGGCGCTGTCTGAAGACTTCTGGTGAAAGGCAACCCCCTGCTTTCCAAGGCAGCCCACTCCCCTCAGGGGCAGCTCTCCATTTTAGGAAGGTTTCTCTTCTATCCAAGCTTGTATCTGGCCTCTCTTCCCTGCAGGGATTCAAGTACACTGAATTCAATCCCTGTTGCTCAGGACAGCCCTTTATATATTTGAAGACAGCTCTTGTATCTCCATAAATTGTCTCTGCTGTGGGTTAAGCTTCCTTGTTGCTGTGTCTGTTTCTCTGCACAGGCAGCTATTAAACTGTTTTTGATTTTAGGAGGCTTATATTCTGCTGTGGGAAAGAATACAACACGGACACAGAGAACTCAACCTAAAAGCAATTGGGGTAGGAGTGTGATGTCTATACCCTCCATTGATGGAGGAAGGACTTGGCAGCAGTAAGCCTTCAAGTCTGGTTCCACCTACCCCAGACCCTGTGTCTGTACACGCTACTCTGTGACCGACATCCCTCACACTGTCTCCTCTAGTTATTGAACTCTGACCTTGGGGACAATTTCTTTCTATCTCTTTGTGCTCATCATGTCCTCCCCTAGCCAAGCAAGGGGCTGGGTACCAACAGGCATCATGAAAAAAGCAAACTAGGAGTCCACCAACTCTAACTGTGGGGGCCAATCACTTCTGCTTTCTGAATTCTGGGTGCTGCCTCTGTAAAATGGGTATAGGAATATTTGCACTAGCTATGTGACGGGGTAAACTCCAAAGTGCTTCATAAACAGGAGCTGTCATCATCCTCATCATCAATGCACATCTGCTGAACGGAACGGAACCACCTTCTGCTTTCCCGCTGTTCCTCAGTTACCTGCCAACCTGGAGGACTTGAAAACTGTAGGCACACTTTGCTTCTGCTCCAGATGGCTCCATTCGAGGGGAAAAGGGGGTGCGTTTGAAAGAAAAGCAAACCCAACAGCTCTGTGCGTTTATTGATGCTGCCCCTTTAGGGCAGCCACTGTTCTAGATGGTGAAGGGTGGCAAGAGGACTAAGCTGGGGACTTTGCTTTCTTCCAAGCCTGGCTCAAGCACCACCCCCTCCACGAGACCTTGCTAGGGCCCTGCCAATTTTTTGTACTCACTAAATATTTTGTATAGCCAGAGTGACTCCAAAGTCTCGGTGCAATTTAAACCTTATCTACATCATTTAACATCACTTGGAGAAAGACAGCGTTTATCATACATCTATAATGTGCTGGGCACGGTGCTAACATGCTGATGGCATTGTGCCCATTTGGAGGATGCAGAAACTGAGATTCAGAGGTGGAGCAAATTGCTCAAGGGCACACAACTGGCCCACCTCCTGTCTTCCACAGCACAGTCAAACACAGCGCCAGGAACATCCTAGGCACTTTAAAAAATAGCTAACATTTATATGATGTTTGAAGGTTTGCAAAACACTGCAAATATCTCATTTTATTCTCAAAAGAATGGGAGGTAGCTGCCATTATGATCCCATGTTTTACAGATAGGTAAACTGGGGCAGACAAAGGTTAAGCGATTTGCCCAGGGTCACACAACAAGTAAGAATCTGAAGCTAAATTTGAACTCGGGTCTTTTCGACTCAAGTCCAGCACTCCATCCACTTCTTTACGCAATTACTTTAATTATTGTTTGCTGACTAACTATTGATTTTTCTGGGCCTCAGTTTCCTCATTTGTATTGTGGAGGTGGGGGGGGTCCAAGACATATAACTTCATTGGGACAGGGGCTCCCAGGAAGGAATGGCTCTATTGTTAGTGACTCATTCAAGGTCACACAGTCAATATAGGGCAAAGGCAAGACTTCCTCACTGGGATGGCTCTCTACCATGCTTAAAGGTAAAATGGAGAGAATAATACCCATAGTCTTTGAGTCAGGAAGGCCTGAGGAGGTCAAACTCTACCTCTTAACACTTAGCAGGGGAACTGTGGGCAAATCACTACAGTAGATTGCTTAAGCAACAGCAGTTTCTACTCAAGTGTAGCTCTACTGTCGGAGTTTCTCACACTGACAAAGCAACAGCTGCTCCTCTGGGTAATACTTGCAATATTGACCTCATTGGGTTGTAATCAAATGAGTCACGTCAGGCACTGTGCTAACAGCATTATGCCCATTTTGCAGATGAAAAACTGAGGCTCAGATCACATAGTTGGGCTCCCCCTTTCCTCCCCCAGTACCTGAGACAAAACTCCTATTTTCTTCTAAGGCTGGTCTCAGGCAGTCATCAAATGAAGCCTCTTCCCTGGACATCCCTGCTCTGGAATCGGCAGGAGACCCAGCTGCTGGGGGCTCATACTGCAATAACAGGCAACAAAAGCTGGGGATGCAAGGTCACCTGAATCCCTTACAAAGTCCCTGGGCCACACAACCGAGCCTGCCTGTCAGCTGCAGGGATGGGCCAAAGGAGGGCTTTGTGTTTTCATGATCCACCGAGAAGGCCTGCCCCGTGCTGGGAACTGAGATGGAACAAATGAGTGGGAATAATTCATCACCACATCCTCATCAGAGAAGGATGCAGGCTTCCAATTTCTCCAGGGGATCTGGAGAGAAAAGGGAGCTGGGAACGCTCTGGAAATTACATCCTGGGTAATTAAATCACTTGCATCTCCCCAGGACAATCCCGTCTGTCTGTTCTTTTGCTCAGGGGGTTTAAGAGGTAGTGAGGGGGAAGATCAATTCTGAAGAAGGGGGATTGGAGCCTGGACATCTCTCATCTGGAAAGGACATCTTCATGGTTGTCATTCTGACAAGTGCCTTAAAGCCAAGGGGCAGGAAAGAGGGTGGGGGAGGGAAGAAGAGGGTTGAAAGGGGATGGGCTAGATTTGAGAAGGTCTGTTGGTTTCCACTGGGAATGAAAGCAAAAAGATACCTACACCCCTTTATGTATGAAGCTCCCACCCTAACAAAGCACGTTGAGTGCCCTTGTATCCAGCACTTGAGGGCAGATGCTCTGAATCACACCCATTTTAAGATACGCATTTGTGAGACTACTTGCTATGGTCAGGGGTCAGTGTATGACCCTGTCTTTGCTCCTGCACAAGTATAAGAGCTACAACCTTGTTCTGATGAATACCATCAATGAAGCAGCCCCTGGTGCACTGGGGAGAACATAAGATTGGAGTTAAACAGGCCTGGATTCAAATCCTGCCATGGACACTTACTAGTTGTGTGACCAGGAGCAAGTAACATAGACTCAGTTTGTTCATTTGCAAAATGGAGATAGTCCTGCCAGTAATACCTGCTATGAGCCTGTTTTGAAGTCCTAATGAGATTATGTAAAGCACTTTGCAAACTTGATGCCACTGGCCTGGTGGTTACAGGCAGCAGTTCAACCTCCCTGGTTGTACAGCCCTGGGACCATGGGCCAAGGCTTCAGGGCCCCCAGGCAATGCTTTAAGAGTGGAAGCCAACCAACTTGCACCCAGAGAAGGGGCTCTTCACTGAGAGTTACTCAGATCCCTGAGGTCGAAGTCTGGTCCAACATATATTACATGCATGTACGCACTGTGTATATGTCATACATGTGTTTATATGTAGAGAGACATGATTATCATTACCGTCATTACCCATAATCAACATGCAGTATTAAGTGGCACTAAGTTTTCTCTACCACTTTTCTCAGCTGCTGTTAAACCTCTGTGTCAAAGCCAGGTGAGTAAAGAGGCGCAGATGAAACATCTTCAGAAATGCCTGCAAGTTTGTTTAAACATCCCACTGAAACAGGAATGGAGTGGAGGCTAACAGTGCTCCTCCCAGCTCTGCTCTCCCTTTCCCTCCTCTGCCCAGGGTTTCCGTGTCACTCAAGTGACAACGCCCTCTGCTTCTTGCAACTACTCTCCTTTTCTGGAGAGAGATGAGCTTCCTGGCAGGAGCCCTGGGAGGCGGTATGCTGCAGCCTTGGGAAAGAGAAGGCTCATTCCCTGGGGGTTGGAGAGCCCACTTGGAGTCCTAGGAAAATGAGGATCAGGCCCAACTTCCTTATTTTACAGATGAGGCCCAGGGGTGACAGGAATTCACAATCTGGTAGTCAGTTGGCAGAGCCAGATTTCAAATCTAGGCACATGGAATTCCAGTCTTCCCTCTTGATAACCTCTTTCTGTTACAGCTGGAGTCCTTGATCATCTTTTCAGGGCCTTCCTGGGCAATGAGCGTTGGAAGAGGTTCCTTGGTCCAGCCACTTGTGCCTGACAATAACAACTGTGTTCAAACACACACACACTTTAAGGATTTTTTTCCTCACAACAACCTGGTAATGAAATTATGATCATGCCTATTTCACAAATGAGGAAACTGAGGCTCAGAAGGTGCAGTCCCCCTGCCTGGAAGGCTGTCTCCTCCTCACCTGCCTCCTGACTTCCCCACTTGGTGCCAGAAGCTTTTCCCAATTCCTCTTCACATTAGTGCCTTCCAATAGTGGCTCACATGTTGCCTTCCCCATTAAAGTGTGAGTTCCTTGAGAGAAGGGGCTGTCTTTTTCCTTTCTTTGTATCTTAAGAGCTCAGCATAGTGCCTGATACATAGCAGAGGTTCCTATTAGGCTGACTGACCAGTGACCTGTCTAGTCTTAAAGTTCACCCCTCTGACCCCCTGGCCTGCCACCCAAGCCTTCTCCCTCAACACGCAGGACTCTTTCCACCCTATCATGCTCTATAAATGAATTTCCAAGTGATGCTTGGCAGGCGAGTGGATTTTTCTGGCTGATTAGATGAAAGGGCTGAACCACAGCAACCAGAGAATGTCAAGTCTTGCTCCCATTATTAGATTTGGAGTTTTCACTTAGACATAAAAAGCCTCTCCCTTTCCATAGTTTACAGTCTCTTCAAGGTAATTCAGTTGTAATTGAGTTCAACTTCGGAAGGAACATGAGGGGATCAATACTTTGTGGCATAAACCCTTCCAAGGAATTGAATTAGGAGTATCCAGGGCACTTCTGTGAAGGAAGGCAGGCAGGCTGGGCCAATGGGGAAGGGGGGGTCAAGGGGGAGAGAGGGAGGAGGTCCTGTGTGAAGGAATTTGCCACCATGGAGCATGAAGCAGCTAAGGCTGCTAACATGACCTTCTCCTCTCAGATCTTCTGACCCAGCCACACAAACTGCCTGAGCCTCCCCCAGTAGGGCTTGGGGCAACTCTTGGGCCCACAGGGACTCCTGCAGTTACATTCAAGGGGACAGAGAATGCCTGGATGCTCCAAAGGAGCCAGACTGGGTTCCTCCTTGGAGAAAGGCCCAATATAGGGGTGGCTGACTGAAGTTGGGTCAAAGAAAGGTGGCAAAGGACAGAAAATGACCCTTAGTTTTTATTTCTTTTAAAAATGATGCCACCTTGGTTCTCTCTGGGAAGCAATCATCTCCCCTTCACCCAAAGATCATGGCTCACTTACCCCTAAACCCAGGCAGCCATCTCCCATCTAAGAAGATGCTGCTTGTCCCCATTCCCTACTGAGAATAATTTCATCCAAGTTTTTGCCTACTGCCAACCCAAAGTGAGAGACAGCAGGAAGCTAAACCAGTTGCCCTAAGTCACCTTACTTCAGATTAGGTCTAATCATGTCCATCCTTCCTGGAGACTTAGAAAATGATGCAAACACAGGGAATGTTATTCTCATTTTCTTTTTCTGTCATCAGCCTCTTCATTATGCTTGGAATCACAGCTTTCTGCTTTTATGGAGAGGACTGCTAGAAAAGGACCTCGTCCCACCCACACATGATGACCTGTGTCCTCAGGGGAGGTGGCAGAGATCTCACAGAGGGGCACCTGTGAGTGAACGTGGGCCTTAATCAGGCCAACCACTAGGAACAAGAGGAGCAGTGGGACAGCTCTGCACCAAGGACCACGAGGAAAAAGACATTTACAAACCTGAAGGAAATGGAGAAGAGGAAGACAGACCGTGCTCACTAACCGCTGTCACTGAGGGTTAGGTGGAGGGCGAGGAAGGGCCGGGCATCCCAAAGGGCTAAGCTGAAGAGGGATCTTTGTTATTCTCACTCAGCACGAACCAGAAACAGGTAATAACCCATCGCACTGGTTCCTAAGAGGGAACATGCACTGAGGATATAAATAAATTCACAGAAGGGTGGGCTAATTTCCTGGATGACAATTCCAAATGGACTGCTGTGATGACTCTGCCATCCCACTTACAGGTCTGCAAAGCATGCTACATAGCTCTCATTCGATCCTCATAGCCCTATGATGGGGAAATTGCTACTATCATCCCTATTTTAGAGATCAAACAAACTATAGTGGAGAGAAGTTATATGACTTGCCCAGGGTCACACAAGGAAATAGGAGATTCCCGGACTCTCCAGAGTAATGCTCTACCCAGGAGGCCACTTAACCACCTACTACTAACTGTAAGCTGGGCATGTCCTGGAAGTACAACCCTTACCACTAATGCGAAGTCAGACATGGTGTCAGACACCATATTTCTTGGTGTCCCTATTCATCAGTTATAGAATCCTAGGCAGGCGGGACTTGGGACTGACCCTGGGTGGGGTTCTTAGAAAGCCGAACAGGTCACCCCAGGACACTAGATTTGACCAGGTGATCTCTCTCTCTGAGGGCTAACATCTCTGCCTCAAGATCCTGGGTCAACCAGTCAGGTGAAGGTTTTTGCCTTCATGCAACATGAGGAGTAGGTCAAGAGAAAAAACCTAGTTGGGGGTGAGGAGGACATTTTGGTACCTGAAGTACTCTCCCATGGAAAGGGCAGGCTTGTTCTGCTTGGCCTCTGAGGGCAGGACTGGAAGCAATGGTGGATACTACAAAGAGATCACTGTAGTCTTGATGACAGGAAAAACAATCTAATGCAAAGGACTGTTGTGGGAGATGGGGCACCATTCTCCCTGGAGGTCTTCAAGCAAAGGCTTCATGTTTTTCAGTTGTATTCAACTCTTCATGACTCCATTTGGGGTTTTCTTGGCAGAGACACTGGAAGGGTTTGCCATTTTCTTTTGTAGATGAGGAAACTGAGGCAAACAGGGTTAAGTGACTTGTTCAGGGTCACACAGCTAAGAAGTGTATCTGAGGATGGATTTGGACTAAGATGAGGAGTATGAGTCTTCCTAACTCCAGGCCCTGTGCTCTATCCACTGAGATCTTGTCAAGTATGTTGTAGAGGGTGGTCTAACAGCATGGCTGGGCCATCCGAGAGGTCCTGCTTCCCTCTTCATGGCTGGGCAGCCTCTGTCCCTCCCTACTCTGGCTGCCATCCTCACCCTTAGCCACCCCAAATGCTACTTCTCTCGAGGTCCCTTAGGAGAGCCTCCCAAAGCCGGCTCCTCTGGTCTCATGTTCACTGCGGACCCTTGGCCTGTCCAGCCTCCACTCAGCTGTCCAAATGATTTGACCACAGCTCTCTCTTCCTCAACAATTCCTGAGGCTCCCTAGAACACTGAGGATCAAATCCTAGCGTTTCTGTCCAGCTATGCCCTTCATGAGCTGGCCTCTTCCTCCAGGTGTGCTGGTCTCCTTGGCCCTGGACCTCTCCCCTTCTGACATTGTCCAAACCACAACTTCTTCACGCTATGCTCTGCTCTGTTCAGGTGCACTCTCTCAGGGCAGGGACCGTATCGTTGCCTGTGTTGCTCCTCAGCATCTAGCATACACAAGTGCTTGACAAATGCTTGCTTACTGACCACTTTTGTCCCTCACATTATGAATCCTTTCTATTTGTTCAATACATTTTAGAACATATGTTCCTGAGATAGGCAGGATCAAGATTATCATTCTTGCTGTAAAGACTGAGGCACTTAGGCTTGCTCAAAATCTCACAGCAAGGCAGCACCAGAGACAAACACCTTGGTGTCCTGTCCAGCCACCCTATTCCCATCTAATGACCTGCAGAGAGAGCACTGAGGATAGGGTCAGGGAGGGGCCGATGCAAGTCAAACGGTCCCCAGCTCTTGGGAAGCAGGGCATCATCTGGATTCATGCCATGCTCTATGTATTCTGCCCCTGTACATGTTGAGATGCTGGTAGGGGGTGTGCAGAGGAGAGCATGGCTGTTGCCAGGGGTGATGCCAGACTCTTTGTCCTTTGGGCTGTGCCCCTTTTAAAGGCAGTGAGGCCTGATCCTGTCATGTCTCTTTAGCTCTGTTCAGTAAATATGGTACCCACAAACACAAAGAGAGGGCTGCTCCAGACGCTATCTGCAGGGAGCGGCTACGGATGCATATTCTGTAACCATGGAGACCTATCCTTGAAAATAGCTACAAACAATAAAAAGAACAAATGAAAATGGTGCATTGTCACTCCCAAATTCTAATTATTGGACTTCTCTGGGCTCTTCCTCCTTTAGAACTGAGAAGATAGGCTCCTATCTGTGAACAGCATGAAATAGTCACCTCCCTTGCCTGACTGCAAGGAAGAACCTGCATCCTGTCTTCCATCACTCTTTCCCTCTAATTAGGTTTCTTGATGTAACCTCCCTGGAAGTGTTTTTTTCAGACAGGCTGAAATCTGAAGGTGGGAAGGAGGGTAACCAAGCTGTGATGGAAAGGCACATGTATGTAAGGGGGACAGAGGACATATGTGTATCAGAGGATGAAGCACTATGGCCTTTAACCAGCCGTGCAAATGGGTTCAAGACAAAGCACATAATGCCTTCATGAAATCAAGGAACAGGACAGGAATGAAGTGGGTTCAGATTCTGTTTTCTCTTCCTTGTCAGGTTTCCATGGAAATTTGGACAAGGACTGGAATGAAGGGAGGAGAATTCTGAACATCCCAGACTGTAAGCTCCTAAATAATGGTCTCCTTTGTGACAATTCCTTATGTGTATGGTGTCTTTTACTTTTCACAACGTTGTCCTATCTAGTGGCTTCTCTACAACAATCCTGTGAAGTAGGGAGGGCATTAGCTGCACCTGAAAGGGGATAGGAATAAGGCATAAAGAGGCTTGCTATCCAGGTGATTCAGAAGGTTCAGAGTGAAGCCAGGGCTGGCATGCAGGTCTCTGACCCCCCACACTCAGAGTAACACTACCAAGGAGGTTCCTCCACGCCTTCCCACCACAACTCGGAGCTTTCTGTACTTTCTTTTTAAGCTGCTGCTGTCCAGTGGCAAGCCCTCAGTCAGCTGGTCCATCTATGACATGACTATACCAATGGCCCAAGCCTACCCATCCGAACACTGGATAACCTAGTAAACCCCTCCCCCAGGCACATCTCCCCAGTCAGCAGGGGGAAACGAGTTTTACCTGAATTCTCTGGCTTCCTTAGCATGAGGAGAACCCAGACTGAAGCTGTTGAACTAATGCTGAAACGGTGGCACTATTAACAACTTCCTAAGTTTTTAAGTGGCCAGCGGCCCTACAAGTTATAGGAACTGGGTCCTGCACAGGTCAAGGGCTGCCTCCAATGTCTCTTATCTGTGTGAGCCTGTACAGGCCACAATGCCTCTGGGTCTCAGTATCCTTACCTACAATGTGGGGCAGGGATTAGAGGCCCTTTCTAGCCCTAACTTCCAGGTTCACTCCTGTGGACGGTGTCTCAGCTGCTCTTCACCTTGAGGACTTGACAGACTCTAATGATGAAGCAACTTAGCATCTAACTGCCTTACAGACTAAATCTCAGCACCATGCTAAAGGATGGCAGACTCCAACTTGCAGTGTTCCCAAACCACTCTGTTGTTCCTTTCCAGCTTCAGAGATGGAAAGAGTATTGTCAGAAGAGGGAATAAGAAGCCTGTTCAGAGAGAGAATACTGACTGTGTTTTCATAAGCAATAAAGGAAGTTTGTGCCTGATTTAGGAAAGGAATTTACTGAGCTTGCTGCCCCCAAGAAACATCAGTGCTTGGCTTAAGCTATCAAGAAATTCAACCTCAAGGTGAATGAGGGAAATGCTAGTGTCAGCAGTTAGACAGAGGAACTCTGGGGTTCTAACTCTTGAGTCAAGGAGGGAGTAGAAGGGGCTGGTTCAAGGTCATGCTCTCCTCCCCATAACTCAGAGAATGCTGGGGTTGAGTGCAGAAGAAAGCAAGCAGGGAGCCTTGGTCCCACAGACTTACCAAGCTGTGCATGATTTTCTGCCCATGAGGATTGATGGTCAAGGCTTCATCATACAGCTGTTTTGACTCCTCCAAATTGCCTTTCATCTCTTCCAGTTTCCCCCGCATGTAGAGCACTGAATAGGATGTGGGAAAGAGACCTGCTGCCTCCTGGATGCAGAAGCTTGCTTCTTTGAGGTGATGTTGCTCCATGAAAAGTTCAGCTACAAAAGGAGATAAATGAAGGTTGGTGGGGGGGAGCAAGGAAAAAGGGAAAGACTGCTACCACCAGGCTCACCAGGAAGCCTGAATGATCCCATAACCTCTCCAGGAATCCCTCCCAGCTTGCTTGCTTGAATGGCCCCAGAATTGGGGTTGGCCCAGGTGGATCTGAGGGAGGCTGCCCCTTCTGTAGACTGTCCTGCCTGAGACCTCCCCTGGAGGACAGTTCTTTTTTCAGACCTTCAGCCCTACCCCACTGACAAGGGAGATTGGGGCTAAAGCCCACTAATGGAAATAAATCACAAAATAATCAATGAAAGCTTTACCAATGAATAAATGGCTTCACATCATCAGGAGGGCTTAAAAAATAACTGCAACAAGCCATTCCTCCAATCCTGGGATGTCATGTGCCCACAGATATTAGAACCATAGCTGAGGGGACCCATTAACAAGCAGTTTATTAAGTATTTATGTGCCAGGTGCTGGGCATAGCCTACATTGTATCAGGGTTCTGAGCTCAGATGCGGCCTTAGGCACTTGTAGCTAGCTGTGTGACCCTGGTTAAGTGGCTTAATGTTGGTCTGCCTCCATTTCCTCTTGTGAGGTGCTTAACACTGAGCCTGGCAAGTAGTAAGTGATATATAAGCATAGCTGTTGTAAGTTCTACCTCAGTTTCCTCATCTGTAAGGTGGGGATAACCACAGCCCCTCCTTCCCAGGAATGCTGTGAGGATCAGATAACACAGTAACTGTAAAGCACCTAGCCCAGCGTGGTGGTGGGCCTTCGCCTCCTCTCCAGCCAAGGGAGACAATATGTAGGTATCTAAGGATGTATGGAATAAGTACAATGGACCACCCAGGCAGTTTGGGGAGGTGACCTTCCTGGGATCTAAAACCTTGGGCCAGTCCCCCTTGGTATCTTGCTTCCCTATCTGTGTCGAAGACACCACCTCACGGTCCCTGGTCAGTCTGTTGCCAAATCATGCTGTTTCTGCAGCGTACGTCTCCTTCAGTCTGTGCAGTCAGACTGTCCTGGGCCAGTTCCTCCTTCCTTCTGTCCTAGACCTTTGGCACCACCTTCACAGAGCTAGATTTCAGAGAGACAGCCCGGCGTCCCCAGGTTACAGATGCCAACCCTGAGGCTCAGTGAAGCCTTGTTTAAGGTCATATGGTCTGTGCAGAACCAGGAGCCCCTGATTCTCAATCTTTCCACCACATCTTTTTGCATTTCCTGTGATGTGGTGATTCATTAAGCATCGCAGTATAAATGCACGAACACATGGTACCAACGCATACCACATACACTGCATATCTATCAAGTACATAAAATGAGCATTTTCATGTAGGATACAACTTTGCAAAAAGTCACTTTCTCATTTGGTCTGCCATTTCACTGCAGAGGTCAAGCTCAGTTAATACTTTCTTAAATTGACCTTCCAACGAAGGCAGAATTATGTTTAAACACATCATTAGTTCTGATTTAAAAATCAAAAGGGACTTTGTTGTGTGCTTGCAAGCACTGTACCGAGTGCTGGGAATACTTGTCCTGGAAGAATAGGGAGCCATGGGAGCTTCTTGAGTAGGATGGATGACATGGTCTTTCTTATACATGCTTTAGGAAAGGGACTTTGGCAGCTGACTGTTGGATCCACTGGAGCCAGGAAACATCTGAGACTGGATGAGCACTGAGAAGGTCCATGTATAAGTTGAGGTAAGAGGTACTGAGGGCCTGGTCTAGGGTGGGGGCTCTGGGAGGGATGCTGCCAAGGTAGGATAATAAGATCTGGTAGGGTCAAGAGCTAGCTCATGGTTTTCCCAATACCTGTTCTCAGCTAAGGCTACCAGCCCAAGGAAACACTATGATTGAAGTCACAGTCTAACCCTGGCCTAACCCAGCTCGGCCTATGTGATTTCAGGTAAATTTCTTAATCTTTGTGGGCCTCAGTTTCCACAGCTGTCAAATGAGGTGGCTCGACTAGATGGTCTCTAAGGTTAGGTGGCACAGTAAAAAGAGAAAGGGTCAGAGTTGGAGTCAGGAAGGCCTGCCTGAGAAGCTGTCTGGGCAAGTCAAACCTCTCTGCCTCAGTTTCCTCATCTGTAAAAGAGGAGAATAACAGCATTTACCTCATAGGTTTGGTGTGAGGATATAATGAGATACTACATGTAAAGTGCCTGGCAAATCTGAAAGTCCTGTATAGGCGCTAGCTCACATTCTAAGTTCATGATTCTCTAATCACATGCACCCCCAATCAAGGGTCATAGGCTTGGTCACCTCAGCTGAAGAGCCAGACAAGAACCACATACTGTGCCTATTTAGGAAAAGCTCTTGGAAAGAGACGGAGTTGACAATCCCTCCTTCATGCTGCAGTCACCTCTGGACTCATCTTCTTGCCAGGAAAAAAACTGAGCTAAGCCTTTGATGAATTCCACCACCCTCAGAGTGCCTGGGGGAGCGCTGCAGAAAGTTGATTATGCAATAAAAATAAACGACACCAGCCAAAAATACAATACAGGCCTTCATGATGGGATGCTGGGTTTTTGTAAAGGTCAATATGGGAACACGGGAAGTCATAAAATGTGTAAAGGGGGAAAGAAGAGTAAATACATTAAAAGGTTGGTTCCTGTTTCAGGATGAGAGGGTGAAAATACAACCTGCATCCACCCTTCTTGTCATGGCATCTCCCCAGGCCAGCTGACTCATGAAGACAGAGCAGCATTGAGCTCCTAAGCAAGGACTGAAAACTTCTAAGCAGAGAGATGTGAGCATACGGTCACTGCAGTCAACTCCAGTGCAGCCATGTCTTTGCTCTGTCTCCCTCTTATACAATCTTCCAAAGGGGAAAGAACTTTCCACTTCCTCCCCCACCAAATCCACAGTAGGACTCCCTTCTATGACATCGTGGATGTCTATTCACAACCTGTGGATGTCCAGGTACAGCTTGAACTTCTACTGAAAGGGAGCTCACCACTGACAGCCCTTGCCAAACAGCTTGCATGTGGCTTCCACTGAAAACGAGGCTCCCTCATCAGTGGAAAAAAAAAGTAAGTCAGTCATGAGAGAAGCAACACTGGCTTCTAAGCGTCTACAGCCCCATAAAGGCAAACAGGCAACTTCCTCCTACTTTTGAGGCAGAGTGGAGCTTGCTCCTGGCTAAAGGCAACATAAGCATTTGTTCCCAAGCAGTTGCAAGATTTTAATAATAAAGCTTGAGAAACGAACACCACCTTCTTTACTGGATTTGGTGGCTTCAGAGACCGTCGGAGGTTTCTAACACTTCTCTCAGATCCTGTTTTCTTGATGTCTCTCTTCACTGTTGTACTTGGTCATCAAAATCACACTTCCTTAGGAATGGAGAAGCCATCAAGCAGTCAACCAGCCTTGACAGAATACCTACTGTGTGCTCAGCTCTGTGCTAAAGCATGCCATAGGAGGGAGAAGAGAAGAACAGATGGAGCATTTTCAGGAAGTAGAAATGATCGACCACTATTGGCTCTAAGAACAGTGGAATATGGAATCTCTCAGGATATTAAGAAAAGGAGAGGAGGGGTAAATAGTAAGGAAAGGGCTTAGGATGGGGGTGAGAAGTCAGGGATATGGTGGTTAGGGCATAAACTGCAAGCTTACTATGAGTCAACGATATGATTCAGCAGTCAAGTGAGCAAATGTGAGTTTGGGCTGAATTAAGAGACGGGTAACGTCCTCTGCTCTGGTCCCACCACATCTAGGGTTCTGCATTTAGTTCTGGGGACACTGGATAAGCTGGAGAGTGCCCAGCAGGACAACCAAAGTAACAGTGGGCCTCGAATGCCTATTGTGGGGACTGGTTAAAGGAATTGGAGATAACTATCCTGGAGAAGAAAGAGCTTTCAAGACACAAGAGAGCTGTCTTCACATAAATGAGAACGAAATATTTATCATGTGAAGAAGGATAAGACCTATTCTGTTTTGCTCCACACAAGGAACAACTATGGAGACTGCAAAGAAAATGTACTAAATGAAATTTACTTAATTTGATGTAAACAGGAAAAGGAGCTAGGTAAAATTGATGTAAAGGCAGGTAGAGAGGATAGCAGAAAGAGTGCTAGACTTGGACCAGGAAGACCTGAGTGCAAATACTGCTTCACACACTCCTAGCTATGGATCTCCGGCAAGTCATTTACTTCTCTTCAGGCTCAGTTTCCTCATCTGTAAAATGGGGATAAAAACATCAACCTCTTTCCTGGCAGTCTCCCCAAAGAATATGGATACCCATATGTGGGTAATGAGTAACAATAGGCTCTGAAAGTTACATACGGATTATAATTACCATAATACTAGTGAAGATGTTCATCTCAGAAACGAAAGCGACACTGCATTACCCTAGGATCCTCACCATTGCCTGCATTAGTTTGCTGACCACTACAGGTCATGCCTAATCTTCAGGAGCCTCCTGCCCCTCTGATCTCTGAAGAGCAGGATGTAGTGAGTGCATTAATGGATGTGGGGCCCGAACTTAGCTCAGTTACATCCTACCAACACAGAGAAGTCCCTTTCCCTACGTGGTCTTTTTTTTTTTTTAAAGCTCTAATAATGAGTTCTCTCTCCCTTCCCCCACCGTCAATGTATATCTAGTCCCTATCTAGTTATTTAAGGGGCCTAGGTTACCCCAAAGAAGAGAGGAAATGTGAGGAAATGAGGCCAGGGAATGAAGGAGGCCAGCTAGGTTCAGTACTGACTGGAGTTTTCTTTCCTACTGTTTTATTTGACTTTGCCTGGGACCCCAAAGCTGGGATGGTAGATGGTTTATAACAAAACCTAATTTAACAATCATAGCTAACATTTCTGTAGTGCTTTGTGGTACACAAGGTCTTTTATTGCCTCACCTCATTTAGCCCTCACAACAACTTTGGGATGCTGATAACACTATTATCTCCAATTTAGAAATGAAGAGATGAGGCTGGTTCAGGGTCACCCAGCTAAGAAATGTCTGAAGTAGGATTTGAACTTGTTCTTTCTGACTCCCAGTCCAATCTATGATGCCACATGGCTGCCTAGCACTATTTTTATAAAGGCATTCAAAGCTTACATGCAGTTTTAAAGCTATTAAAGCTTAAAATGGGCACAAATAACTTCAGCGCACCTGAACCAGAGTTCTTTCAAGTTCTCATCATTCCCATTTTACAGATGAGGAAACCAAAGCTCAGGTTAAGTGACTTGCCCATGGCCCCATCCCTAGTAAGTACCAAAAGTGGCTCTCTCTCTGTTGCTGCCACAAGGCTATGTCTGGTCTTCAAGACACGTCCTTCAGTTCTTCTAGTCTGAACATATATTTATTCCTTTCAACGCCCCTGGAAAAAAGGCCAGACAGGACTTTTTTTTTTTAAAGGGCTTTACTAATAACAAAGGGAAAGAAGACAAAATAAACAGACTTATGGATTCCAGAATTGAGCCCAGGGTCTAACCTCACTCTAGAGGCCAGAAAAGGGTACTGGGCTAACCAGTCCTACTTTCCTCTCTCTCTTACTTGGCCACATAGGCAGGCTGATGTGCAGCCCTAGGAGGTGAGCCCATACTCTTCCCATGAACCTAAGGCCCATGGGCCTGGCACACCGACATGGATCTATCCACCAGGGGTTAGGAAGAGTCTTTACTGGGGTGTTCTTCTATGGCTGAAGGCAGGAACAGTTTTGTTCCAAATAAGTAAGTGGCTGTAACTGCTGTAGAGTTGGAGTAGAGGTTGCTAAACACTGGTTTATGAAGAGATTTCAGAGACCTTGTGACATTATTATTGCAATTTATAACAGGATTGTCGGATCTTATCTATTTTATGCATTTAAAAACATTTTTATGCATTATAAACATTAGAGGGTTATATTGGCTTCACCAGACTACGGCTAAAGAATCCCATGTCACATAAAAAAATTAACAATTCTTGAATTTAGAGCCCTGGGGGTGGGGTGGAGGTGGGGAAAGGTAGGAAGGGGAAGAGGGTAGGTCCCAGGTCTATGTGGAAGGCCATATGTCTTCTCCAAACAGGCTGAAATTCTGATATCTTAGAATGAGTACATACATGCACATTCATACATCTCTGTCTTCCTAGGGGTTAATTTTGTGCATATTAAACTTACATTATGGCAAAATCAATACAGACAGAAGGTCAAGCAAAGAGCATGGCATAGAGAAAAGGCTCTGCCTCAGGAGGGGGTGTATCTACAGTAGTTCTGTAGTCCAGTCTGTCAGCCTGGCCTGGGAAAAAGCTTGAACCCATACAAGGGCCCATGCAGACAGCTGGCTGGGTGAGGTATTTCCCTTCAAGACTTCTTCTGCCTGAGGATGGGGGCCCCCTGACCATTGTTCCCAGAGAGACCTGTATGTGGGGGCTGAATGCAGCTGAGAATCACTGTGTGAACTTGAGCTAGACTTGTGAAGTGACAGGGGTTTGGGGGCCTCTGAGAGAGTTGGGCTCCTCCTATCCCGTGCCCCTACCCCCATCCTGTGTCCCCAGGCTAGCTCCCTGTGCTCCCTTGCTCCCTGCCCAGCATGTTACCAAACATGGTGATTCCTAGGAAGCCAGCTCCTGCCCGAGGCGTGAATGGGGATGGGCATCATGCCCACTCCGTGCACAACTGACTTATTCTCCAACCTGACTGCTAAGACCCAGACCTGGACACCCTTTTCCTCCCTCTGTGGTCACGGGGAGGGGAGATGATTATTCCTACCGCCATTTTAAAAATGACTATTTCAGCAACATGGGACTTATTCTATCTTCACCGTAAAATGCTGAGATTCTTCTTCCTGCCATTCTATTTTCTTTCCATCCTTTTTTAGTCTTTCTTAACCTTCATCTCTTCCTTCTCCCCCCTTCCTTCCTGTTCCTTGTCATTTCCTCCTAGTCTGCTCCTCTTGTCTGCCTAGCTTTCTCCCTCCTGTTTTCTTCCTCTGTGTGTGAGAATATCTCCCTCAATGTCTCTCTTTCAGTAGGCTCCCTCAGCAAATGGAAAACATATGTTCCCTTGTGTTATTTGAGAATTTTCATTTATTATATTTTCTTAGGCAGCCTAGTTTGCGCCTCCATAATGAGTTGGCCCCAATTTCCTTGCGAACACTACTGCTTTCTCATCTTCCTCCTTGCCCATGCCCACTCCCAAATCCCTTGTTCCCAGAGGTAGGTGTGGTCTGTATGGATTACTTTTACAGCTCCTCTTCTGCTAATGTAGGCCTCAGGCCTCTCTTTCCCTAGGGCCTGCCCTATATCCAACCTTGAACCTTCCAGGGTAAATAGTGAGACAAGAGATCCTCACAAGATTCATCCATTCTAGATGGTGCCCTTGGGGAGTAAGGGTTCTCTCCATGTCAGAGACAACCCTGTGGTATTTAATATGGGGTATGTAGAGAGGCAGTCCATTTGTATAAATCAGGCCTTGCCATCAAGACTCCAATCAACAGCTGGAAAATATTAATAAGCAAACAATACCATAGCTATCAGTCTAGTATTTAAGAAGGATAGGAGAGAGATAATGAACTGGGTCTGCTGTGGGGCACATAGGCTCAGAAGCCTGTCACAGGGCTGGAAAGATCCATTGTCAGGGCTGAATAATGCCTACAGCCAAGGCTGGCACTTCTGTAGCCAGCTGGCCCCTGTCTTTTGCATGGGGATCCAATACTCTGGGAATAAACAATGCTCCCCATCGGACAGACCAGGGTTGAAATGAGGGGAGTACACCACAGAATGGTGGGGGGGTGGGGGAGAAGGGAAAGGGGAAGAGAGTAAAGAGAGAAAGGAGGGGAAGGGAGAGGAGGGAGGGAGGGAGGGAGGGAAAGAGGGGAAGGGGCAGAGGGAAAGGGATAGAGGGAGACAGAGAAAAAGAGAGAGGGGAGAAGAATGGGGAAATTAGATAAGGATGAAAGGATGGGGAACATAGAGGAAGGGAAGAGGTAGGTATAGAACAAAAAGGAGGTAGATAGGAAGAAAGAGAAAGGAAGAGAAGAAAATGATAGGGAAAAGAAGAAAAAGAAAGAGAAGCAGGAGTGGCTCAACTAAGAGAAGATTAAAGGGAAAGGCTAGATGCCCTTTGCTCTTGACTCTAGAAAGAAGGGGGAGGATTGGAGAAAATGAGAGAAGGAAGAGAAGAACAGGTGATAGAGAGTGAGACAATAAAGAGGGATTAGGAGAGGGAGGAGGAAGAGGATATGTGGAAAGGCTAGAGAGGGGGAGCTGGAAGAGAAAGAGGTAAGGCAAGAAGAGGAGAAACAGAGGGACACCCTCCCCCCTTATGCTATTTTAAAAATAAATCTGAGCCAGAGCCAGAGCCCTCCCTGAAGTTCTTAGCCACAGCTGGGACATCTCAGGCTTTTCGAGCCGCATATGGAGCTGTGGTGCCAGCCTCTCCACGGGGGGGACCCTGGTTTTCTGAAGCCAGGACAGGGTCCTCCTATCCATACAGAGGCCAGTTTCTGAACATCAAGCAGGAAGATTCTCCCAATCTTACTGTGGGGCTGGAGCAGCGTGGGTGGGGAGGGGAAAGTGTGTGGCAGCAACAGCTCCCTCCAAAATTGGCCTGCCTCAGCCCTGATTCTCTAGGCCCCAAAGTGGCTGCCCTAGGATGTTGGATTCATACCAGCCTAAGTGGCATCGACCTGAACCCAAGCTAGGGCCTTCCTGAGCAGCAAAAGTGAATAGGCAGTTCTATTCCCAGGAGCCTGGAGCACTTCTGAGGGATGTCCCAGAGGAATAGCTTTGTGAGGAGAGGCACTACATCCCATTATATCTTTGTAGCCCCAGTGTCTTGCATATACTTAATGTGTGTTGGATTAAGTCAGAGGGAAGGTGGGGGGGGGGGGGAGTGAAGGAAGGAGACAGACAAAAAAGAAAAGGACACTGGTATAAGAAGTGAACACAAGCTAACTACAGAGTGAGTTCCTCACTGTCCTTTCTGTCCCCAAACCAGATTACTACTCACATTCCAGAATTATAAAGCACTCAAGCTTTTCCCACCCTACTTTCCTTTCTGCAAATATCTGCCTCAGCTGACTGAGTCATTGTAAGGGCCGCAGGGAAGAAGGCTAAGCTATGCTGTGCTCTCAGACTCCCTGAGAAGAAAGTTACCCTGGGGAGGGGGGAGCCTGGCATAGGTGGGGTAGCCCCCAGTCAGCACGACTCTGACAGCTCATTGCAGACTCATCAGGGATATCAGCTGATGCCGGGAATCTAGGGTGGGCAATCTGCTGAAGCTCATCTTGGCTACAGAGAGGAGAACACCGAACAAATTCATCCACCATAGGTCTGACAGCAAGTCTGGCTTCATAAGGGCCTTGCATCTTCATCCAAGTTCCTGGCACACCAAAGCGTCTGGTTTCTTACTGAGAACAAGGCTTGTCAAGGTCAAATCTACTTGTGGAAGGTTTGAATGTACTTCCATTGACTAATTGTTGGAACCCAGACCACAGAATTCCAACAGTCAGGCTTGGAAAAAGAAGTGTAAACAGATACAGACCCTCAGTCTGTTAGCTGTTCAATCCTATTTCAATGGGCTACCGAGCCATGACCCAGCTGCCAAAGCTACAAGCTTAAAGTATGACTGAGCATCCTACTGCCCGGCTCAAGAAACTGCATTGACTCCCTTTTATCTCTAGAATGGAAAACAAACACTTCTTGCTTGGTATTTTGAGCCATTCTCAATCTGATTCCAAAATACCTTTGGAGTGTTTTTTTTTTTTCTCAGCCCTGCCCTTCACACATTCCAAGTCCAGCTGAATCACCCCTGTCTGTTCCTTGGACACAACATTCCCTTCTCTGGGCTCCCACACAGGGAACAACCTACTTACTCCTCTACAGTCTGCCTCTGAGAATGTCGTTTCCTTGAAGGCTACCTCCCGCAGTTGGCCTTGCCCTATTCCTGCTCAGCCCCAATAACTAGGGCCTCCCACGCCTAAATTACCATGTATTTCTGTTACAGATTTACATCTATGTACATGTACATGTTCTACATGTCAAATCTTCTAGAACATCCACTTGTTGGGGGCAGTGTGCCTTCCATTTTTGTCTTTATGCACAGTTGATACCCGCTCCTCCCCTTTCACCAGCATTCCTAGCCTTAATAGAGGCAGTTGATGGCATGGTAGATGGAGCAGCTGGACCTGGACTCAGGAAGACCCAAGTTCAAATATGACTCCAGACACTAGCTGTGTGACTCTGGGCACTTAACCTTTATTTGTCTTAGTTTCCTCAACCGTAAAAGGAAGATAAGATTTGTAAAAAGTGGCGAAGCGCAGCATCTGGCATACAGTAGGCACTTAAAAAAATACTTACCGCCTTTCCTTTTCCTCTTAACATTTGGAGCTATCGCTCCTGACAAGAATTACTGTCTCTGTGGGGGTAGGACTATCAGAGGTTACGATTTTCTCATCGTATAACACACACATGAATATCCTTCTTTGGTTGGTCATTGCCGTCACTGGCTAAAGATTTTTACACATTTTACAGATTAAGCAAACTGAAGCCCAAACTAATTAACAATAGCTAGTTAGTATTTAGATAGCACTTACCATGCACCAGGCATGTGCTTAGTGATTTACAATCAGTGTTTCATTTGATTGTCTTAACAACCCTGGAAGGTAGGTACTTTTGTTATCCCCGTTTTACAGATGAAGAAACTGAGGCAAACACCGTTAAGTGACTTGTCCGGAGTGACACAGCTAGTAGATGTCTGAGACAGGATTTGAACTCAGGTCTTCTTGACTTCAGGTCCAGCGCTTTATCCACTGCGCCACCAGACTGTACACCGGACTGTATATATACTATATACATATAGTATACACGTATAAGTGACAGAACCAGGACTCAAGCCCAGATCCCTTTACTTTAATCCAATGCTGCTTCCATGACACTTCCTTAACTAAGACAGCCACCAATTATTTTCTTTCTGAGAGATTTTCACAAATTCACTCCATCTCTATTATGCCCATTCAATTTACGGTTTTCAGAA
Source organism: Potorous gilbertii (assembly GCA_028658325.1). Taxonomy (NCBI): domain Eukaryota; kingdom Metazoa; phylum Chordata; class Mammalia; order Diprotodontia; family Potoroidae; genus Potorous; species Potorous gilbertii. Next base: position 163,235,981 of record CM053769.1, on the reverse strand, counting down.
GCTCTGGGTGGCCTAGAAGAAGAGGCGCTGTGAAGGCTACTGACAATATTTAAATAGCTCTTCTCTGTATACAGATTCTTAGTTTATCTCCTTGACTTATTATACGCCTGTGAGGTAGGCAGGCAGTTGTTGCTGTTGAGTCATTTTAGTTGTATCTAACTCTCCACGACCCTATTTGGGGTTTTCTTGGCAAAGCTTCTGGGGTGACTGGCATTTCCTTCTCCAGCTCATTTTACAGATGAAGAAACTGGGGCAAACAGGGTTAAGTGACTTGTGCAGCATCACACAGCCACAAAGTATCTGAGGCTGGATTTGAACTGAGGAAGATAACTCTTTTTAACTCCAGACCTAGCACTTTATCTGCATTGCTACTTAGCTGCCTGTGAGGTAGGCAGGGCAAGTATCATCATCTGGACTGGATGCGAGAAGCAGAGATACAGGGGAGGGGATTTGCCTAAGGCCACACAGCAAGTCAGAGCTCTGAGACTTAAATCACTCAGTCTCCCTTAAGACTTGTGAATAGGCCTTTTCTCCAAGCTAGGGAGGGAATCTAGAGTCCTCATTCCAATACATCTCTTGAGAGCATGGGGGTGACAGGCCAAAGGAACCAGCATGGAGCCCAGCTGGTTATACTTCCCAAACCTTTGGCTGTGGGGGTGGGTTCTAGATTGCCTCTCAGTTCCTAAGGCTGGAGACTTACCTGCCTGGAGCCATATCCTTTCCAATGTGGTCCACATCTGCATGGGTCCCTGCTTCATTGCTGAGTTGTGTACTGTTAGTTCAGACATGGCCTCCTCCAGCCGGGATGCTGCTATAGAGGAGGCAGCATGAGAGCCTGCAAGGAAAAAGGAGAGACAGCCATGAAGACACAACCACTGACATGAGGAAGGAAGAAACTGGTCACGGGCTAGGGAAAGTGGGTGAACCCAACCCTCAAGTAGGAGCTCTGGCCTCAAGGAGGTTATTTTCCACCTACTTTGCATAGATATTTTTTTATCTACTTAGTTATTTACAAGCATTTTCTCTCATCCTTCATTGGGAGGTAAGCTCCCTGAAGGCAAAGACTGTGGTTTGCTTTCCTTGGTATCTCCAGCCCTTTGATACAAGGCTTGTTACCCACAGGGTGCTCAATCAATGCTTAGTGACTGACTGATGTACTAAATCCATCACATAAACACATATATTCATCTATAGTAAATTCATACCTGATCTGATGCTTCAGAAATTAGAGGCACCCTTACAGGTCATCTCAGTCAATGCCTTCACAAGTACTGGCTGGTGAGGACATTTGGGAAGGGAACTGAAGCTATTTGATCTTAAAGGCACAGTGGAGAAAGCCTTCTAACTCCAGAGCCATGTTCTTTTCTCCACCACCATATGGGTTCAGGGGACAGACCCAACCTGGGCCAGTGCTGACAAAGCAGTTCAGGAAGTTCATTCATTAGAGTTTATTTGTTGTTGCATTGTGAACACTTATGTAAGTAGTATCCATTAGACACTAAGCTTTCCTTTGAAGATAGCTCCCATTCTGTGATAGTACTGAGAGAGACTGAGATCCCGCTAAGAAACCCAAGCCCTCAAAGGCACATACAATATACACACAAACACACACATTTGAAATTCAAGCTCATTCTCTCTCACTAGTAACTCTGGAGACATCAGTCCAAACAGATGATCTTAGTTGACAACGAAAGTTTACATATGAGCTTAATTAATGACTCTTCTAAAAGCTAGTTCCTCATTAAAGACAGAAGCTTCAGTTCTGATGTTCAGACACACACACGCACGCACGCACATGGAATGAATATAAAAGTATTGAGCTTGATTTGGAAGGTACAGAATTAGGTTCATTACTTTATAGTTATATCTAATGTGAACTCGGACATGTTCATTAAGTGGAAAAGCAAAGAACAAAACCATAAATTTCATTATATCCTGCTTATACTTTGCCATGGCAACCTGTTGATTTTTTTTTTTTAAGTTCTGCCTTAAAGCTTCAATTAATGAAAATCTCTTTTGTAGTGCCCTAAGTACTTGACAGAATTGGGTACAACTTTATTTTTATACCAAGGACCCAAGGATTAGCCTCATTTTATTTTGTAAAGTCAGCCCTGAGAACAGAAATGTAAAAGGAAGCAAAATCCATCAACTAACTAATTGTTCTCCCCTGAATTGGATATTTGCGAACTCTGAACCTTAACACACACTTCTGCCAGGAGGGTAGGTGCCAATGTGCTCTTATTCCCCTCAGCCCCATCATCATCTTACACCTATCTATCCATCAAGTCTTTATTCAGAAGAGTCAGAACACTACTTAATTGGCTCCAAAAACCTACTGAGGCTCCTGGTATTGTGGGGAAACGTAATTATCCCAACTTTCAGTGCTTGGAGAGACCCACTTCTAATCTGATTAAGTGAAAGACACCTGAACTGGAGGATCAGGACAGTGTCCATATGATACTACCTACGTCTATGTCCCAGTTCAAATGGGATTGCCAAGGTAGTCCTTAGTGCAATTCAAGAAGAGGGGGCCATCCTCACAATGAATCTCAGTGTTTTTCCTTTGCTCTTAAAAATTTATTTCTTTTTTATTATGAAATTAACCATCCACAAACACAAACGTTCCAACACACAAAGAACAAAAAGAGGATTATATATGAAATCACAAACTGGTTCTTGTTACAAGTTTTTTATAGCACGTACTAAATTGGATAAGATAATTGTGTATCCCCACGCAACTTTTTTCTTCTTCTGTGTACTTGAAAATATTTTATTGATGCTCTTACCTTTTTTTTCCCTTCTAATTCACCTTCTATTCCCTTTCCCCACCATCCAAACCTGAATGCCTTCATCTCAGTGCTTTTCCTACCTGATTCCTCTTCATAGTTATCAGGCAGGGTCAGATGCATCCCACCATGCTTCTTCAGCACTGGCAGCTCCGTGAGGCTGCCATCCTTTTCAGAGCCCCTGGAAAAGAGGGGATGGGGGAAATGGTGAACCTTTATAGTGGCCAGAAACAGAACTGCCAGGCCAAGAGAAAGGGGCTTCGGAGACACGGGCCTTAGGCCCAGATCTGCCAGGAATTTGCTGGGTGATTGCAGAGTGGGCAATTAGCTGTTATGCCTATGCCTACATACACACGTGCATGCATACACACCCATACATGCAATACATGCGTGCACACACACACACACACACACACACACACACACACACACGAGTTCCTTCTATTGGACAACTCTCCTAGGATGTTCTGCTAGCACCTTAAACTCAATGTGTACTAAAGCAGACTTATTATCCTTACTACCAAACTTGTTTCTTTTCCTTTTCTGACTTCTTTTCTGCTAAGGGGCTCCCATTTTCTAAGTTCTTAATACTGTAAACAAGCTGGATGTGGTCCTCTCTTTCCTCTTACTACAGCCCACCATGCCCTCTTGCCCACCCCTTGCCTCCAATCAGTTACAAAGTCCTATGAATTCTACTTTCACAGTATTTTCTGTATCTGTCCTGCCTTGCTATCTCCCTCATCAGGTCTCCACGATCTCTCCTTTCAACTCCTGTAACTGGCTTCCTCAATGGCATGCGTCTTGGTCTCTCCAGTCCAACCTTCACTTTGCTGACAGATTAATCTTCCTAATACACAACTCTGATTACATCACTCCACTCTTAAAAAACTTCAACAGCTCCTCACTGCCTTCTGGATACAATGAAACCTTCTGAGCCTAACACTGAAGCACAATATGGTTCCAACTCATCTTCTGGCTCCTATTCCCTAGGCCAGGGGCTCTTCACTTTTGTTGTCATGGACCTCCCTTGGCAGGCTGGTGAAAAGCCTATGGACCGCTTTCTCAGAATAATGTTTTCAAGTGCTTCAAATATAATTCATAGGATTATCTAAGGAAATCAATTATATTGAAAGTTATCAAAATATTTTAAAAAAACAAGTAAGTCCATGGATTACATGGAGTTAAGCCTCCCCACTCTAATCAAGGACTAGACTCTTCATTATTCCCCATATTTTTTCATGTTTCCCCACCTCCATGCCTTTATCTACACTAGGACCTATACCTGGTATGCCCTTCCTAAATTTTCTATGTTGAACTCCTAACTCAAATGCTTCTTCTTCCTGCAAGTCCTTCTCTGGCTTTCTCCTCCCTCAGCCAGGGATCATTACTCCCTCCTATGGATTTTCCCAGTCTTTTTATTTGTGACCTATTGTCCACAGTCTGGTTTCATATCATAACTATTTCCAGGAATCTTCAGAAGAAGAAACCATCTACTCCAAACTTTTCCTGAACAAGAATCCCTGCTGTGATATCCACAATAAGAGGCTGCCCCTTCTTCCCTTTCCTCCTGGTCCCATCTCCCCAGTCTCTGCATATCTTCAGTATCCACTTGACTGCTGTGGTGCATAGTAAACTGACTCCATCAGTCTTTCCCCTCCCAACACCCCCCAAGCCCAGTAAACAGACCCTTACCCAGACAAAGAGATATTGTGTAAAGACTGCCATATGCACAACATGTTTCTGCAGGTCACAAGAGCCTCCTCTGGGCCTTTATAGACACGTTCCAGCTTCGCCTTGGTGAACATCACACTGTAGAAAGAAAGAGTACCAATATGATTCTTCAAGACTGTCCTAGACAAGTCATCAGAACCCTTCCCCCTCCCTTCCACCAAACAGCTTTCTTCCTTGACCACAACAAAACAGTGTGGTGCACTTAGGCACTCCTGGCTTGCTGGATGTTTGATCTGGAAAGAGTGACTTGCCACCCTGTGCCTCAGCAGGCCTTCCCTTTTCATCCTTGACATTCCACCAAAACCTTTACTGCATCCTCCCCAAGTCTTCTCCTGAATCCTTACGGCATTTTTCTGCCAAGCATCTTACCACTTATTTCTCTGCGTAAATTTTGGACTCTTCCCCACCCAGTACAATGTAAGAATGCAAGGATTTTGGTATTGACTTCATATGCTTGGCATCTAGAACAGATGGCTGCCCTGTAACTGGTGCTTAATAAATGCCTTTTCAGCAAAGAGGCAGGGATACATTCTGACTATAACATTTCATTAAAAAGGCTCCTCCTCCAGGCCTCATGGGCTCCTCAAATACAACTCATGTTTTGTGGCTAGGTACAAAGTCCCACCTCCTTCAAAAAGATGGCCATGATCACTCTTGCTCTCCCCTCCAAACTCTCCCCTCACCCTCCTTCTGTGAAACAGACACACAGTTATTACACAATAATAATCGCTAACATATACCACCCCCCCTTAAGGTTTGCAAAGTACTACATATATGTATGTATACACACACACACACACACACACACACACACACACACACACAAACATATACACATGTAATTTGAACCTCACAATAACCCTATGAAGCAGGGGCTATAATTACCCCTATTTTATTGACATGGAAACTTTGCCCAGGGTCACACAAGCTAACACCTGAAGCAGGTTTTGAACTCAGGTCTCTGTGACTCCAAATCCAACGTGCTATCCATTATGCTAGATGCCTGTGACCCCACGGCTAGATGGCCAGCTCCAGGTCGAGGATCCTAGCACAGATCCATGACTCACTCCTTCATTGAACCTCATCCACACATTGGGATGGTCACTCTCTGGATCTCTCCATCACCCACAAGTTTACCAGTTACTCAATCAAAAACTGATGTCCACTGAACAAGTTGCAGTATGTGAATGTGATGAAATAATCTTGTGCTCTAAGAAATGAGGAGCTGGATGGTTTCAGAAAAACCTGGAGAGAATTATATGAACTGATGCAAAGTGAAGTCAGCAGAACCAGAAGACTGTACACATTACAGTAATATTGTAATGATGATCAACTGGGAAAGACTTAGCTACTCTGCTCAACACAAAGATCCAGACAATCCTTTGATGAAAAACGCTGTCCACCTCCAGAGAGAACTGACGAACTTGGAGTTCAAACTGAAGTATAATTTTTTCACTTTAAAAATTTTCCTTGCCTTTTGTTTGCTCTTTGCAACATGGATGATATGGTATGACTTCTCATAGATAATTACTTGTCTTCTCAATGGTTGGAGAGAGAGAAATTGGAACTCAAAATTTTCAAAAATGAATGTTAAAAACAAATAATGAAATTTTAAAACAACAAAAATCTGTCATTTCTCAATCTGGCCATAACTTCATTCCATCAGACTCCTCATTCTCCTTTGTTGACTCAGCATCCCCAAAACAGACACCCCTAAGTGCAGGTGCTCCCTAAGGTGCCATCATGGATTCTTACCTCTTCTCTTTCAACACACTCTACCAGAGGTTGTTTCAGCTCCCATGGGTTTCATTATCAACTCCATGAAGATGATTCCCAGATCTATATATCTGGCCTTCTTCTTTCTCAAATTACATTTCCACCTGGATGTCCCAGAGACATCTCAAACTTAACACACTCTCAACAGGTGGACTTCTGAGCTTTCCCCCTTTTGCTGATGACAGTCACCTAGGTTTGCCACCTGAGTCAGTACCTCCATGTGTCACCCTCCCTCATCCCACGGAACATCCAGCCAGGGGCTGAGCTAATGTGTTCGTGTGGCTATAACCGTAGGTGGGGTACTCATTGCCTCAAATACTCACCAGTTGTATATCCTTAGGCATATAAAAGACAAATCCTCCAGTTCAGCTTTTAAAGCCTCTTACAACCTGGTTCCAACCTTTGTTTCCAGCCTTGATGCACATCACTCCCCCACCCCCACTCTGAAATAGAGCCTTGCTGGCCTTCCCTCTATTTTTCCTGCCTGACATGCCTACTTCTGTCCCCATCCCCTTTCCCCACACCCCCATTCATGGAATGTCCTCTCTCCTCAACTCTGCCTTACAGAATCCTTCTCCTCCTTTAAGATGAAGTTCAAGACCCACTTTCTTATAGAAACCCTTTCTGATTGCAGCTACTAGTGTACTTCCTTCCAAGTTATGCTGTATTTAACTACTTTGTACTCCTGCTATAATATATGCACTTGGTGTCTCCTCCATTTAGAATGCAAAGTGAGGGCAGGGATTATCAATTGTATTCTCAGTTGTAAGAATAGTGCCTGTCATGTAGCTTGTACTTAATAAAGGATTATCGATCATTTCTTCTTTAGACTGCTGACACGGATCTGATCATATTAATACTCAGCTTAAAATTTTCCAAGAGTTTCTGGTTATCTGTGGACGAATGTCCAAATTATTCTGCTTTGGCACCTAATGCCTCCCCTGAGCTGGTGGCCCCTGCAGTCCCTTCTCCGGAGGCTTCCACGAATTTGAGGCTGTGGCCAGCCCAGTCTACCTCATGAACACCATTATACTACTCAAATTCTCTCCCTTGGTTGAAATCCTGCCCACTCTTTCAAACTCAAACCAATTTCCATGTCTTCTAGGAAGCTTTCTATGATCCCTTTGGCAGATAATGACCAACTTTCAGACCTCAGGTAACAACATTTTTTCAAACTCTCTAATGCACATCCTCTGTATCATAGTAATTTGTGCTAGTGTCTTTTTCTTCAATAGACTCTAAGTGGCTTAGGGGAAAGGACTGTCCTATCTAAATTCTGAACCTTCCTCAGAGTTTATAGTATGGTACCCAACTCACTATGACTGTGATATTTTTAATACTGTGCTATTGCTGTATTGTCCCCAATACTTCATTACACTCCAGCAAAAGGCCAGCAGGTCCCATGCCGGTGAGCCAGTGTCCCACCTGTGGGCTTTTGTTTCTTTAGAATCCATCTCTTCTGCTGTTTTGTGACTTTTTCACTTCCCTTTAAAGAGGTCAGTGGTATTGTCTGTCTTATCTGTCCCCTTCAGACTAAAACCTGTGGCAATGTGGACCCCTCTCTTTTCAAAGGAAAAAACATCAGGCTGTTGGAAGCCTGATAACTGACATTCCCACTCCATTGTTATCAAAGTTTCCATCTCCCAACCGATGTCTTGTTGGGGGGAGGGGGGACAGAATTGGGGGGAGTACTCAGCTCTTAAGTGTCTGGGGCCATATCTGAACTTGGTTCTTCCTGATGCCAGGCTGGGCACTCTATCAACAGTACCAGCTAGCTGCCTCTGAGGAACAGGCCTGGGCCCAGTCAGAGAAAAAGAGTGAAAGGAGGACCTCCTGTTGGAAAACTTAATAGGGTCAAAGAAGCTTATTAAGTACCCCTCAGCTCCTCAAAACAACTGGAATAACAGGAATTAGAGCCTCCTTCCTGCAGCTGGTGTCCTCAGCTTGGTGACTAAGGGCTGTGCTATCTCCCCTCAGGGACTACTTCCTGGATTCATCCGGCTGGCCTCACAGCATTCCTCCCGGGACCCTGGCAGGCCATTCCCTTCCCAAGGCTTGCTGGGACCCTTCTCCTCCACTCTTGCTTTTTCCATTGTGCCATTCAGAGTTCCCATGCTAGCTGGTTCAGCGAGGTCCTGACTCAACACAACTCATCCCAGCCCTGATGTCCTGGCTGTTTGGGGCAGTGCCAGGACACTGGATCTGGCCACAGCACACAGGGCCCAGACTGGATGAAGGAAACTGAGCAATGTGCCAGGTACAGAGATTGCTGTAAGCTGAGCTGTGTCAGAAGCTACTTTTCTGTAGGCAGGCTATGGCCTCACTGCTCAAATTCCATTAGCATGAGTGAGCCAAGAGCGGAATTTCTCAAGGAACCACATCCCCCCCTTCCTGGCTGGAGCACATGCTCATCCTATAGGCTATTCAAACAGGCAGTTCTCTAGTCATCCCTTACTCTAGGACCTTGGAGAATCACAGATTAGCTTGTGAATACCTTCCATCTCTCTCTCTCCCCCCTCTACAACACACTTTTATAGCTCAGTATCTCCAGGACATAGGGATGATTTATTATTTTTGTACATAAAGATGACATCTCCAACCCAACTTTGATAAGACATGTGCCCCTGAGTCAGACCTCCAAGAGTGAGCAAGGCTGGGGGGGAGTTTTTCACTCTGCCATGGAAGGCACCTCCTATGGCTTCAGTTCAAGGGCCACCTTGAAGGTCTTCCTGCTAGTCTCCCTCCCCCAAATTACCCCGTATCTAATTTATCATCCAAATATTGTGTTTGTCTTTTGTTCTCAAAGAGGACATGACATCAAGATGACATGACTTGTACTTGACTTTGATTTGAATGAGGGAGGACAAGGCCTCACTTTCTTCTCCTGAGCCATGTGGGTCCAGTGGCCTGATATTCATCAGGATGCAATGGGACATCCTGGCCCTTTCAGGTTGAGGTCTTATAGCATTCTCACTCTAAGTGAGATACACTCATTCAATGAATAGGCTTCTTTAAGTAGTTGCTCAAGGGACTGGCCCCTTTGATTAAAAAAAAAAATTAATTAAAAAAAAAATCACACTGGGAGGAGAAGACCCTCAGGGTTCCTGGGTAAAAGAGAAACCATTAATAGTTAGTATTTAGTCTATGTGGCTGTGGATGTTGTCTGGGACCCAGCAGGTACTTTATTATATGTTTGCTGATTATTCCCAGCATTCTGTGGCTGGCTGAAGATAAGAAAGTCTGTGGCCAGCCAACAGTTTGGGATTTTTGTCCTTGTGTAAAACTAACTAGCTCACACAGGGATTCAAAGCTATGATTCTGCCTCATTATCACTTTCTTCTAACATTCTAAGTTCCTTCCTGGACACAGATGTTGGTCATTTTTAGTCACTACTCACAGTCCAGCTCAAACCTCATCTTCTGAAAGGCAGTCTGATGTGTCTGGAGACCAAGGATGACCTATCCAAACCCCAGCTCTGCTACTCCAGCACTTCCTAGAACATCTCACCATCTGCAACTACTGTTGACCCACTCCTCCCCACCTAAACCAGGACACGAGACATCCACAACAAGGTATGCCAAAATCCATGCCTTAAGTCCTAGGGAAAACCAATCCACTCATTTCAGGAGTTCTCATCCTAGGGTCCAAAACCCCAAGGATTACTCACCAATAAGCATTTATTAAATGATGACTACGTGCCAGGTGTTACATTAAGCATCAAGGACATGCAGCTTTAGTGACTGAGTACAAGGTGGCTTCCTCAGCCTGCTCTTCCCTACTAGCTGGCCACTAGACACCAGGCTATGGCTATGCTTCAGCTTTACATCTTATTGAGCCATCCACCCAGGTAATCCCTCCCCTCCAGCCCTAACCTTCCACCTTCTTAGAACAAAAGTTGCTTCTTTGCCTCTCACATCTCATCCATCCCCAGCTTCTAACAATCTCTGTCATATACTTATCACTTAATATGCTCTTTTTTTATTCATTCCTTCTAGTGATGCTGGACAAGTCAATCAATTTATCTGGCCTCAGTTTCCTCATATACACAACAAAAGGATTGGGCCAGATGATCTCTAAGGTCCCTTCTAGCTTTAAATGGATGATCCTGTGCCAGGATTCCCTTCTTGACCATGCCACCTCATATCAGTGATCTTTCCTGCCTCAGAACATTCAGATGGCATTGAATTCTGTTCTACCTTGATGCACATTTCATTTTTCCAACTAGACTGTAAACCTGTATTCTAGGTCAAGGTCAGTGTCTAAGTCAAAGTTAGGGTGTTGCTCTTCTCTGCAGTCCCCAAGAAGTCTAGCACAGGACTAGGCACACTGTAAATATGTTCATCCTTTGTTGCCGAAGAAGACCATGCTATCAGAGAAATGATGACATGACTTGCACTTGACTTTGTTTTGAGTGAGTGAGGGCTGTGCAAGTCACCAGCCTCACTTCTCCTCCAGAACCATCTGAATCCAGTGACCTGATATTCATCAGGATGACTGGAGATGACCCAGGATGAGGCAATTGGGGTTAAGTGACTTGCCCAAGGTCACACAGTAAATACTCGCTGAGTGAAGGAAGGAATGGAAATGATAAACATCTGCCCATGCTAGGGTCCTCCATAGCCCTGGGAGATCATCCTCATCCTTTTCCACTGGGGAGAATGGGGGGAGAGGAGAATATAGATCACTATTCATGGGTTTAGTGCAGAATGGAATAATTTACTAAAAAAAGCCCCCTTGGATCTTTACCCAGCAAGCAAGATATTGACATGTTTAGACCTTTTAAGCAATCTGAAAGGTTTCTTTCAGAGGCAGTGCCTTCAGGGCTAGGAGGACAGCTCTCAAGTGCTATAACTCTGCCTAATAACCAGCAGGGTACCCTTCCTAAAGTCAGCTGCCAGAGCATGGCCATGGTAAGGCCTGGGAACTCTTTGAAGACTATGCTCTACAGGGCAAAGTCAACTCAGTCCCTACTCTGGGAGCACAAAAACAAAAAACCAAATACTCCCTGCCCTCCAAGATTTGAGGGGAGGAGGTTGTGGTATGCACACAAGCAAGTAAATAGAAAAAGGTTGGCTAGGAACTAGACTTTGGTTTCAGGGGTACAGGGAACCCCTAAGGGAGGAAACTGTGATAATGGGCATCTGAACCTTCTCTCTGAGAGCTGCCTAAAGAACTGAGAGTTCAAGTGACCCACTGAGGGTCATATCAGCTGTATTTGTCAGAGACAGGGTTGGCTGGATTTAGAGTCTAGATAGGTCTGCATTTGAATCCTTCCTCAGACATTTACTTAGTTGTGTTGGTTTCACCTTCCTCAACCTCAAGTTTCCTTATCTGTAAAATGGGGGTATGAGCACCTACCTCCCGATTGTTGTGAGGGCTAAGTGAGGTGACATGTAAAGCACTCCGTAAATCTTAAAGTGACAGAGAAACATACCAGCTATCATGGATATTATTCCTCCTGGTTCTGTGGCCAGCCTCTAATCACCTACACCTCTAAATGCAAAAGACCATAGAAAATCATAGGAAGTTACAAAAGTGGGGGAAGAAGTGAGATCAGATCAGGAAATCTCCGCCCAGAAGCTGGGATTCTTCAGGGTGGGAGGTAAGAGAGAGCATTCCAGATGTGGAAGATCACTTAGTGATGGAAGGCAGCCTGTGGGGCAAGGTGGGCAGACCAGTTTGTCTGGAATGGAGGCCAAAGGGGAGAGCTGGTGCAGTCCACTGTCCCATGCTGCCAGCAGCTGTGGCAAAAGGTCTCCCAAGAGAGCACAGAGACAGGCCTGCCCCCATGCTGGCCTTAAATCCACCAGTGTGGGCACATCCTGACCTCTGGAGGCAAGTGGCATTGGGGACTCCTGTTGGACTGAAGGAGTGACTTCATTCAAGGCCTTCTCTTCCACCCAAACATTATCATCCTTCCTTCCTAACTTTTGTTCCCCATGGATGGTTCTGAATAATATGTTGCAAGGGAGAAGTCTTTTATCTTCACTTTCTGTCTTGTGTGTGTGTGTGGGGGGAGGGGGGGTTGTTGGGGAATGGAAGGATGGGAGGAAGGAGTTTGGGAAGGGGTAGCCAACTAAATCCTTATGTATTAATAACAGCTAGTATTCATAGAGCAGTTTACAAATTTAGTTTCATTTTACCCTGAGGGGAGGAAAGGGGATACACACAGAGGTGCTAGCATTATCTCCATTTTCCAGATGCAGGCTGGGGGGAAGGGACTTGCCCAGGGGCACACAGTTATAAGTAAGTATCTGCAGGAGGTTGTGAGGTGCAGTGCTCAGTCTGCAGTCATCTGGGAGGCCCCCTGAGCACCTGCTGTTCACCCAGCTCTGTACTAGTATTATGTGGAATAAGAAGGCAGCTAAGACACAGTTAGTCATGGAACTTATGGTTTAATTAGGGAGATAAGACCCAAGAGTCAAGACACTTGGGTTCCTTTGCATACAATATAGGGCTTTTTCAATATGCTGATTAGCTGTTTTGAATATTTGTTCTTTCTTCCATCTTTATTGTAAGGGTTGACTCTTTGGAGGCGATATGTAGGGGGATATTTAGGTGATGTAAGACTAAAAGACAACAATAAAACTTTTTTTTTTTAAAGAGACCTGTATTGTCCAAGAGTCCAAGCTCTGCATGGTGCAGTAGAAAGAATATTTAATTTAAAATCAAAGAAGCTGGCTCTAATGCCACCTGTTGCTACCTGTATGACCCTGACTGTCATCTACCTTCTTCAGGCTATGGTTTTTCTCCATAAGACAAGAGGGCTGGGCTAAGGGCGCTGCACCTAGGATCTGTGAACTTTTAAAAGAATATTTCAACAACTGTATTTTGCTACAATTGGTTTCTTTTGTAATCCTAGGGTTTTTCTGTGCTTTTAAGAACATCCCTATGAGAAGGGGTCTGGAGGTTCCACCAGACTGCTGCCAAAGGGGCTATGAGACAAACAGGAACCCCAGACTACATGATCCAGTGTCCCTGAAAGCTCCAAATCCCATGATCCTACTAATTCTCTGTGTGGCTGGAAACCGTCTTAGCCTTAGTTTCCTTGTCTTTAACATGGCAGGGGTAAACACTGTTCCACCTGCCTCCCAGTCATCCATGACATTGAGCTAAGAAAGTGCATGGGAATGCATCATGAAATATGGTACAATACAAATGCAAGCCAGCATTGCGGCAACACAAAGGATGCTGGACCAGACTGTCCCCAACCCTCCCAGAGAATGCAGTCTATACTTCGCCATATCGCTCTCCCTGACTTGGAGGGGAAGGAAGTCCTGGGACAGAGCATCTGGTTCAGCTCCATCTGAAGGCATGGAGAAAGAGGGTCAATGACAGCTTCCCAACCCTTCTTCCTGAAGGGCTATCAAGAGGGGCTTTTCCCAAAAAAGCTCCTCAGGAGATGACTGCAGCAAGCCAGCATTGATATCCCATGGAGATTTGCCAGACCAGTTCCTGTTTATGTGAAGCAAAGCACACTCCAAGGAGACCAGTAGCCACCTTTACCTTCTAGTCACACTAACCTTATTATGGATTGTTTTTCCATTGTCTAGGTCTTGGCCCTAATACACACCAACACAGCTTCTAATGCCAAACACCTTGGTCAGGAGGCTACTGTTTCTCATGAACCCAGAAAGGACCACTGGAGGTCTGAATGAGCAACCGGCCACTTTTAGTAGTACAGGTTTAAAGGAACGGAGCTTGAGCTCTGGAAAGGACCTCAGAGGTCATCTGTGCTCCTCTCTCATTTTATAGTGGAGGAAAGGGAAGGGAAAGGACCTGGTCCATGTTCTCCCAAGTACTACTTATCAGGTACCAATGACTGACTACCTGGCACTGTGCGAGGGGCTAAAGAATCAAATACAAAGAATGAAATGGCCCCCATTCCCAAGGAGGCAACTAACACTCCTACAGGATCATTTGGGAAAGAGGGGGGAAATTGCTACATCCTGAAGGGAGAGAGTGAGCTAAGGAAGGAGCACCCTGAAGGTATGGGGGATGGCCAGAGATGGAGCATCCATCATGGAACAGTGATAGAAAGGAGGCTGGACAGAGAGATTGGAGATGGCTGGTACAGGACTACAAGAGCTAAACAGAGGAGTGCTTTGCTTTTTTGGCAGCAGTGTGGAGGATGGAGGGGGCAGTGAGAGATCATTTGGCACTGCTCCCGGTCCCTTGAGAGGTAATGAGGGTCTGGCCTAAGGTGGTAGTTATGGAGAGAAGGGGTCAGATTCAAGACACCTTGTGGAGGTGTGTGTTTTGTCCTTCGTTGCTGAAGACCATACCATCAGAGAAATAACAACATGACTTGCACTTGACTTTGTTTTGAGTGAGGGAGGACTGTACAGGTCATCAGCCTCATTTCTCCTCCAGAGTCATCTGAATCCAGTGACCAGATATTCATCAGGATGACTGGAGATGACCCAGGATGAGACAACTGGGGTTAAGTGACTTGCCCAAGGTCACATAGCTAGTGAGTGTCAAGTGTCTAAGGTGACATTTGGACTCAGGTCCTCCAGACTATTACACTGGTGCTCTATACCTTGTGGAGATAGAAATAGCAAGATAAAACCACTTGACTGTAGAGGTAAGGTATGTGGAGTGAGAAGTTGAAAATAATGCCAAGATTTTGAACTATAAGGAAGGTATCTTCAGTAGCAACAGGGAAATGTGGACATACATATGGTAGGCCTGAGGGGGAAAAATTGCATTTGAGATGTTCAACAGGCCATTTGTGCTGCAGGACTGAACCTAGATGGAGAGTGGGCTTGGATACACAGATCTGGGAGTCATCTACAAGGAGATCATGAGTAAATCCCAGTTTTAAACCCTTAGCCCTCTGACTGGAGCTAGGACCCCTTCCACTGTACCATACTGCTATCCATAATGGTAGGGAGATGGAATGTGAGTTAGTGATTGGTCAGAATGTAGCCTGGCTCCTTTTCGTCTTCCAGATTCATCAGCCATCAAGGGCATTCTGTGTGCCTGGCCCTCAGCAAGGCACTCTGGGGAGGTGGTGGAGGGGTTTATAACCACCATTTGATGTCTCCAGTACACACTGGATTCCTTCCTTCTCCAAACTCCAAAGCACTTACGGTGTGTACCACACACTCTGACATTAATGATACGATCTTGTATTGTTTTCTTTTTCCTCAAGGCAATTTTAAACCAAGTGTGGGCAGGGATGGCACACTCTTGTGGCCTTCACAGAGATTAACACAGACAGGGCAGGCCACCCACATTAAGTGCTCAAGTAAATCTTTCTTGGATGAACCTGATACCTTCACTCTCAGCATGAACCAACTCAGTCTTGTAAAGCAGTAACCAGAACCTCTAGGTCAAGGCATCTTCCCTCCTAGAGGAACAGAAAGGGCAGTGAATCAAGTCTCTCTCTCCTTGTTACAAAATATCCTGGGCTTGAAAGATCTGGAAGAACAAGGGTTTTGCCTGGGGAATATGCTCCAGGAAGCAAAGACAGAGGAATCTTTGAGAATGCATGAGGTGGATGGAGGTTTGCATGCCCCCAGCTCTCTTCCTCCTCCTCTCCTTACTGAGTCCTGCTGGGCTCCATTCCTACTGAGGTCCTAGAATACTAATTTTATGTCCAAAAGATTAAGGTTTGGAGTCCTCCCCATTAGAGACATAGAGAGGCTATTGCTTTTCCTTGTTCAGAAGCACAATCTCCATCAGAACCTCAAATTTGGGAAAGCCTAAGATTTTTTATAAAAACTTTTGCATTTTTATTTGCAAAAAGAAGCATGGGGGGGGGGGGGAGACACCTAGAGCCAAAGTAAAAGACAGATTGAACATAGAATCTTAGAGCAGTCCATCTCCCTGCTTCTGGCTACCACATAGTCCTACTGCCTTTACTACTCTCCCTTGACTTTTGTCCATTCTTAAAGTACAGCTGTCTTTAGGGGCAACAGGAATGGGAAAAGCATTGAATATGGAGGAAGAACACACGGATTTGAGGTGTATCTCTGCTATGGTAACTGTCAGACCTCAGACAAGCCAGAGAGGCAAGATGATGGGCAGGCCTGACTAACTAATGGTGTGCTAACACTGAATAGAGGGCTGGATTTGGAGGCAAAGGACTCAAATTCTGCTCTGCTGCTTTCTCCCAATGTGACCTGGAACAACATCTCTGGGCCTCAGTTTCCTCCTCTTCTATAAAATAAGAGACGTTACCTTTCTTCCAGCTATGAGCCAATGACTCAGCTTGAACAGGGGAATCCTGCACAGCCATCTTCAGTCTAACCTAAAATTATTCATGCTCACTGACTTCCTGAAATCCTATCGATCTTTCAAGACTCAATTTCAAACTACCATTTTCTTTAAAATCATCTTTTTCTTTCCAGACTGCTTCACAGGGTACTTTGTATTAAGTTATCTGCTTCCATGTTTTACCTTTTCAGACTGTGAGCTCTTTGGGAGTAAGGCCTGGATCACTACCCACTTCAAGAGGTTGCTGTAAGGAAAGATAATTGTCTATGTCCTTCATGTTCTACACACAGTAAGTCCCTAACAAGCATTTGTCAAATTAAGCAATGGATCCTCTTCCTTCACTTTGGGTGCTTTTTGTTTTCACACATGGCCTTTGATCTGGAGGACCCTCTGGGGCTGGCGTCACAAAAAGAGCAGTGACCTTGGGGAGATGGGAAGGGAGGAGATGATCCAAACCCCACATCCCAGCCCTGTTCACCTCATCTCGCTGGCCTTCTGTTTGTTCACTAATATTGAGAGACGACATGGATATATTTATGGTGATGGTGACAGAAGAGAGTTAGAGGATCTCTGGTTTCTTCTAGATTAAAATCCTATAATCCTTATTTTACTGACATTTAGATAGCAGCTTAATATCTTTCAAGTGGTTTATGTATGTTATCTCACTTGTACCTTCGAGTAATCCTGTAAGAAGGGGCCTACTGTTATTTTCCTTACTAGAGAGATGAGGAAATTAAGGGTCAGAGAAGTGAAATGACTTGTCCTGAGTCATCCAACTGAATTCCTGGGATTCAGTCCCAGGACTACATCTACTATACTACACCACTGATCAGAGTGCTTTCTGCATTACTCACTTAGCAACCACCAACTAAGCACCTGTAAAGGTCCTTGGAAAAATGCTGACCAGTAACAGTGTGGCTGAGTTGTAGGGACAGTCCAAACAATCAAGAAACAAGTATGTACCAAGCCCTGTATGACCAGCCCTGTACTGAGTATTTGTGGGAGATCAAAAAATAAGAGCCATGATTCCCAGCCTTCAAGGAAGCTACATTTCCACTAGAATGACAGAACAGATTTGTAGCATACAGAATATGAGCAATCAAATGGTGGGCTCTATGGTGCCTTGTAAGTATGTGCCTGGAACTCTGAGAAACCATCAAAGGTGATTTCATGGAAGAGGTGATGTGACTTGCATAGGGTCTTAGAGAATGAGTTAGATTTAGGTAAGCTAAGAAGGCAGGAGACAATAACATGAACAAAGGCACAGAGATAGGAATGAGCACATACAAAGCGGGTGTGTGTATATGTGTGTGTATTGGGAGTGAAATTGGCCCAAATAGAAAAAGAGGGGCCACACTGGGAAGATTGGCTAGCAAAGCCAGTCACACCACTTTTCCCCTTGGGATGTCATAGTCTAGACCTCATCAGACAATGACTCACTGAATTGTAGAGCCTCAAACTTCTGCCAGAAATGTCAGCACTCCAAGTTACCAAGCATTCCTCTAAATTAAACCCATTTTGGAAAGACTCAATGGAAGACTTAACTGATTAAGCCCAGGCCTAGTCTCTCAGAGAGTGTTCTTTTTAAGCAACTGTAATGTGAATAATTTTTGAAACAGAAAAGACTAGCCAAAGCTTTATTAATTTCCTAATGAATTATTTCACTAAGAAAGACATGTCCAGTAATTCAACCCATTTCAGCAGGATGCAAGCACTGGAATTTAGGAGATTGTCTTTCCAAACACCAAGTTGAGTAAATGGATCCTACCTGATTAGGTCAGCTCTTCTTAACCCTTCAAATGAAATGATTTTTACTTGGGTCTATAGGATTACATTACCCCCATCTCCCTTAATCCTTTAATACTCACTCTGATCCTCTACCTCTTAATTCATTTAATGTGATATGATTTTGAGACTTTTAAAAAAAAAAACCCATAAACCCAAAAGCTTCAATTCCTCATGCACTCTTTCTTATTTACAAGGGCCTGATTTAGGGAGAACAGCATTGTTGTTAATCGAAATAAAAGTCACAGACACCATCCCCAGGCATGTGGCTGCTTGGGGGTGTCAGCAGTACTTCTCATCAAAGCTAATGGACAGCTATGCTAGAAGTCCTTAAAAGCAACTTAATTAAGTCTTGAGTGTTTGTCACAATCTCCAGGTTTACTTTCATTAAAAAGATCAATAAGTTTAGGCTTTACAATGTTTATTTGGGGTCTGAGAGCACAGGGTAGAGGTAGGGGTGGTAAGACTGATGGTCATTAAAAGTTCCGGTTACAACTCCAACCAGGTTAACAAGTCTAGCAGAAGAACTCCAAACTTATATGTTGAAGACACCAATGGAGGACTTGTCTGAGGCATATGGAGAATTCCCTTCAGGTATAACCAGTGACTGTTTAAAAATTGTTTTTTTTTTAGTTTCACTTAACTATATTTGACTGTAAATATAAGCTCCTAGACCACAGGAACTATGTTTTAACTTGTTCTACCCAGAGCTAAGCAGTTTTGTCCAGGGTAGGTGTTTAAGAACTAAAGAAGAAACTTAGCAAAGCTAAATTGAAGGATGAACCTGGAACCTTGGGAGAAAAAAGACACTGGGATGGCATATATGAACAATTTAGCTAAGAGTTGTCTTCACTAGGACTAGAAGTAGTCCAAATGGTGGGCAAGTTGGGTCCAGCAAAGTACAAATTATGTTTTGGTTGACTCTTGTGTTATCAGGGCTAATGATCAAGGATATCAATATTTTAAATATCCATCTGATGTGCTATGATGCTCATCAATAAAATAAAATAAATATTAGGTTGGTGGTAAAGATATCAGTTCCACAAAGACAGAATCTGAGACACTATGAGTAATGTCCTGGGAGTCAAAAAGCCTGTGTTCTCATCCTAAATGATACTGATGAGCCATATGGCACCTTGTGCAAATGACTCTCTGGTCTCAGTTTTCTTGTTTTCAGAATGAGGAAGTTTGGACTGGAAGGTCTCTATGGCCTCTCCCAACTCTAAAAGTCAGTGACCTATCATCAACTACTCATTTCTGGTTGGTAGATTTTATTATACAGATAAAGCATCAACAACTGAAAACAAAGAAAGGGCCGAGTCTCGTGCCCTTGAGGTCCACCACAAGGCCTCGAATGACTTTGGAAGAGCTTTGGGTCCTGCTAATGCCAAGGTGTCAAACAATTTCCAAAACAGTTTGGGTTTCTGGGGGAGATGGATGCAACATTCCCTGGTTTGTTTACACCTCTCCAGATCTGGCCTGATAGCCATGATATTCAGGCTCAAGAGCATCTCTCTGAAGAGACCCAATGGAGTTTCTATTCCCTTAGGACCCAAGCTTGGGTTGAAACCCTCAGGGGTGCCCCCACACCCCAGGGAGAGTGAGAGGAGGGCGGGAGAAGAAAAACAATGTGCATTCCAAACGCCATGTCACAGGGCTTTCCAAGCTGATATGGCAGGCTTCCAGCCCCGCTGGGCAAAATCAGTGACTGATGGGCTGTTTACTGGAAAGCTCCCCTCATTGGCTGGGGAACTTTGTTTGGTTACCATAGAGATCTCCACTACAAGGGCCCTGACTAAAGTGTGAGGAATCTGTTACTTAAAACCACCACCACACAGGCCCTGCTGGCTTCAGGAATGAGCCATCAGCTCATTTTCACTTGGCCTGTGTCGCTGCCTCCCCCAGGCCTAGGCCTTCCTCTACCTCCCCCCCAAATATTCCCTAAAAATCTGAAAAAGGAAGAGTGAAGCCAATCCTAACCTTCGAGTAAATAGTCTCTGGTTGTCTTCCTGCCCTTTTGGCCTAGTAGAAGAGCCCATGAGCCTAAAAGATAAGGCTGTTCTCACTGCTGGCATCCCTAGGCAGGCAAAGCACCAGTCCCTCAGGCGGCATGTGTAGGGTTGCTTGGCCAAATGCTTCATGGGCTTAGTTGGTAGCCTACAGGATTTCAGGAAGCAGTGCTGGGGGTGTCTGGTTCCCATCAAGCCAGGTTCACACTGTACCCTAAGGGACCATCAATCTTTGTCTCATCACGTTTTTGGTTTGGCTTTTTTTTGCTGTTGTTTTTTACACCAGCTTCATTTGCTAAAGGTCAGCCCACAGTACGGAAATCCAGGTCCTTTTTCCTTTACCCTCTCTCTAATCCCTGAATTTAGGAGGATTTTCAGAAAAACAAGTCCACAAAAACCATATCTCTCACCAGGAGTTTCAAAACTTATTTTACATGAACAAGAACCTTCTCCCCCAGCTCCACAGTGACTTTCTACGTTGTGCCCCCCCCCCCCCCACCTCTGCAGTGCTTTCTCTTCCCTTCATTACCTCCAAGAACTCTCCTCTTTTTCTCTCAGGCCCAGTTCAGGACCTGCCAATCACCTGAACTCCTCTAACAATGTGCACAGTAAGGAGAATGCGGGCCTTGGAATCAGGAGACCTTAGTTCAAATCCTCTTTCTGGCATTGATTGGCTTTGAAATCACAACAATACCCATCCCCAGTCTCAGTTTCTTCATCTGTAAAATGGGAACGACACAACTACCAACCTCACAGGGTTGTTTTACAAACCTTGAAGCTATTCTTACATATATGAGCTACTATTATCTCTACTACATATCTGATCCTTAAAAGATAGCAAAAAGGCAGGATTTGTGATGCTTCTATGACCTAGCTGGCGTGCTACACTTTAAATACCCCCAAAGGGTCATTTCTCATAGTTCTTCCTATTTCTCATAATGTTTACCATAAGCAGACAAGAGATAAATGTCAGTTAATTGATAATTTTGTCAACTCTTTGATCTGATTTTCACAACACATTTTGGTTGGAGCTTGAGTATCTGATAGGAGAAAAGATGGTGGGTGGCCCCAGAAAAGTCACAACGATTTGCCCATGGTCACAAGTAACCTAAACACTAGGATCACGAGTAAAACTCAATTTTTCTCGACTCCTAGCCTTCAATTTTCACCATTATAAACTTTGTGATGTCTTCCTCGACAGGCAGAAGTCACATCCTACTGAACCCTAGGAAGTGACCTCCAACCCCCTCTAATTTTATAGATAAGGAAACTGAGAAAGCTGGAGGCAAAGTGACTTATCCAGAATCACATGGCTAGAAAGTGTATAGGGTAGGATTTGAATGCAGGTGATCCTGACTCCCTAGTCCAGCACTCTAACCACAATGTCTGTGGACTAGCAGGGTAAACAGGGGCAAAAATCCAATATACCCTGTCACCCAACCAGGCTATAATATTAAGGGGAAAGTTTTGTGACAAATTGTTCTCTCTCTTTTTTTCTACACGGCAAAAACTAACTAATTCAGTTCAATAAACATTAACAGCCAGTTCTATGGATGACCCTATACTAGGTACCTAGGGACACAAAGATGAAAAATGACTTGGTCTTGAGGGGCTTATAATCAAAAGGCAGAGCAGACAGTGGAGAGGAGAGGGATGCTAGAACCATAACGCAAAGCAAAATGAGAGATCAAAGAGTTTCCATCATTAACCTTTAAAAAATAGCAAAGGAAGAAGAAAAAAAAAACCCAATCAGAAAAGAAATACACCTGGAGGTCACAGGCAGAAAAGGCTCATAGCCTGGCATTCTCCACTGTTCTCCTGAATAAAGTCCATCCTGATGGGCATGAGGTCAGAGACAAAAAAGCTTTTATTTTATTTTTTTGCTGTTGTTGCCGCAGTGATATTTACTGGGCTGTTTATTTAATTAAGCGAAGTAACGACAGCTGTGGCCACACACAGCATGTACCCGAGCTGGGAGCAGCTGGAAAAGCAGGGTACTGCTTCGATCAGATGGCAATGACATTTTTCAGCTCCTCCTGCCCCATAATGGACTTGGTGACATTTTCTATTAATCCTAGGGTTTCTGTAGTCTGGGGTGTTAATTCCAGAGCTTCTACCATCTGTAAAAAAAAAAAAAACCAAACCTGATGGTCCGAACACTGTACAGCTAAGCAGCTGAGGGAGATGAGGGAGTGATTTTTGCCCCTGGCACTCTTTCCAGTCATTCTCCCCAGCGTTTGGGGCCAGGAGGTCCTTGATGGGGCTATGTGTATACCTCTAATGGTCTGTACCATGCTAGCACCTTTCCCTCCGAGGTCATCTGTCTGCATGTTGTCTACTCCTCAGTTAGTGTGTGAGCTCTTGGAGGATAAGGTCCAGCCTTACCCCTGGCACACAATAAGCACTCAATAAATGCTTACTGAATGACAAGCTACATGGAGGACCTCATGGGGCCTTAGCTTCTCCTGGACATAACACATATTTTTCCTGTACTCTGCTCTTCCTTTTAAGTAACAATATGCATTTGCCTATTCAGCTCAATTCCCTCGCAACTGTAAGGCCTCTTAGGAATCTAACCCTTGAATGGCATGGACAGAACACGTGGTTCCACTTAATCCACTGATCCACCAAACACAGGTACAGTTCAGTGTGTCATTATTGCTCAGTATCTCTTGCAAAACTGCCATAGGAATTTCCTAGTATGCTGAGTTCTTCAATATTACAGTTATTAGAGACAAAATGGTGTAGGAATAGGAGTTTGTAACCTTATTTGGGTCATGGATGTGGCTCTGGCAGTCCTGTGAAGCCTATGGACCTCTTCTTGGACTGTTTTAACTAAACCTTGGCTAACTGGCATAAAATAAAATACAGGGGACTGGAAAGAAAACCAAGCACAGACTCCAGATGAAGATTCTCTGAAGCGGAAGCAAGAGTACTAGGCTTAACGTTGGGAGGCCTGGGTTTGAATTCTGTCTCTGCCCCTTGAACAATCACAGGCAAATCACTTTGAGTCCCACTTTCTTCATCTGTAAGATGGGGTCAACATCAACCTCAAAGTTGCCATGGTCCAACAGGACAATGCGTGTAAAGTTCTTGGAAACTTGTAAAGCATCATACAAATGTGAATGATGGTAGTAAACTGGAATTACTACCGTGCTGAAACCCTGTCTTGGGGGATGTTTTCCAGACCCCATCCTTCTCGGGATCTGGGGAAAATCTCCAGACAAAGGGAGAACAGCAGCACGACACAGTGGCTGCTCTCAGGCTGCCTGATACTGATGCAGCTGCTATATCGGCGGGCACCAGATCTGGAGGCAAATCCCATCCCCGAAGGGATCTTGGGAAAGCTCACCTTTCTGGGCCTCAATTTCAGGAGGGAGGGTTTTGTACATGATGTCCTCAGAAGGGCCTTGGAGTTCTAGATCCAAGACCCCACATCCTAGGCTTTCATCAATATGGACACTCCTAACGATACACAGTGCAAGCCAGCCTCCCTGGGCATACTGTGAGATTCTTGTCCAAGTCTGCTTGCAAACAATCCCATGTGCTTTTGACATGTGAGTATGAAGAGAGCACATAATTATCCATCACTCTTACTGCATGGCTGGCCCACCTCTTTCCGGTCACTGGCCATTTATGCTACATGCATCTTTCTATTATTCTATGAGTGACCTATGACTGTAATTCTTCATGGATTATGGTATTCCACATTTCAGAGCCTTGGTATGTCAGCAAAAGAATACTAGTGTTAAAAAGAGAGGTCTCTGCTTCAATGGGTTCATTCATTAAAAACACTGCCCAATTTTCCAGATGCAATCCAAAACAATCTCTTCCTTCTATTTAATTTTGGGATGAGTTTGTTGTTCATACATAATGCAGTAGGTACTGATGGCCAACTCTATGAGTTGTTCTGCTGACTGGACAAAGGGCATTCTTCATTCACTTGGCTTCTCTCTTTTGAATGATCATGGATCTTTAGAAGGCTTTTCAATGATTTGTGACTTGATACAGTCAGCACAGTATCATCTGCAAATGGGAACATCTAAAAGACCTCACTATTTATAAAGAATTTTCCCAATGGACTCTAAGGCTGGACAGTAACCCCCAAGACAGCAGAAAACAGCTTTGGTGGGCATGTCTCCCCTTTATATCCTTGCTTGGATATTAATATTAGAGGGCTGTGAACAAAGTTCTTACATCTTGAAGGGAATTTTATGTGATATGAATACATACAGCCTTTGTTACCGAAAGATATTGCATTAATAGAAGCAGAATTGTCCAGAAAGGACATAACACTCTTACTTTGCTCAAGTCACACTTGAAATGCTGTGTTCATTTCTGAGTGAACAACTTGTAAAAGGAACATGGACAAACTGGACCATGTCTTGAGAAAGACTACTAGAACTTTAGCAAAGTTATAGGATATAAAATAAATCCACGTAATTCCTCAGCATTCTTGTATATTACTAACAGCAAGAGATAGAAAGAGAAATTCTATTTAAAGTTACTGGAGACATTATAAAGTATTTGGGAGTCTACCAGTCAAAACAAACCAGGAACTATATGAACACAGTTACAATACACTTTTCATGCAAATAAAGTCAGATCTAAATAATTAGAAAAACAATAGTTGCTTGTGAGTAGGCCGAGCTAATATAATAAAAATGACAGTTCTACCTAAATTAATTTACTTATTCAGTGCCATACCAATCAAACTACTAAAAATATTTTGCATAGGTAGAAAAAATAATAACAAAATTCATCTGAAAGAACAAAAAATCTAGAATAGCAAGGGAATTAATGAAAAAAATGTTAGGGAAGGCAGACTAGCCATGCCAAATCTCAAGTTGTATTATTGTAAAGCAGGAAATCATCAAACCTTCTTAGTATTGGCTAATGAATAGAGGGGTAGATCAGTGGAATAGGTTAGGTATACAAGATACAGTAGTCAATGATTATAGCAATCTACTATTTGATAAACCCAAAGACCTCAGCTTCTGGGATAAGAACTCACTGTTTTGACAAAAACTGATGGGAAAAGTGGAAAACAGTAAGGCAGAAGCTGGGTACAGACCAACATCTGATACCATATACCAAAATAATGTCCAAATGGGTACATGATTTAGGTATGAAGGTTAATACCATAAACAAATTAGGGAAACAAAGAATAGTTTATGTCAGATTTATGGAGAATGGAGGAACTTATGACCAAAGATGGGGTAGAGAACATTATGAAATGCAAAATGGATAATTTTGATTACATTAAATTGAAAAGTTTTTGCATAAACAAAGCTATTGCAACTAATATTAGGAGGGAAGCAGAAAACTGGGAAATAATTTTTACAATTAGTGTTTCTGATAAAGGTCTCATTTCTAAGATATATAAAGAATTTATAAGTCAAATTTACAAAAATGCAAGTCATTCCTCAGTTGATAAATGGTTAAATGATATGAACAGGCAGTTTTCAGAGGAAGAAATTAAAACTATCTATAGTCATATGAAAAAATGCCCTAAATCACTATTGATTAGAGAGATGCAAATCAAAACCACTCTGAGGTCCCACATCACATCTATCAGATTGGCTAACATGACAAAACAGGAAGATGTGGGAGAGTTGGAACACTAACTCATTGTTGGTGGAGCTGTGAGCTGATCCCACCATTCTGAAGAGCAATTTGGAACTATGCCCAAAGGATTATAAAAATGTGCATACCCTTTGACCCAATAATACTGCTTCTAGGGCTGTATTCCTAAGAGATTATAAAAATAGGAAAAGCATCCATATGCACAAAAATACATATAGCAGCTCTTTTTGTGGTGGCCAAGAATTGGAAATTGAGGGCATGCCCATCAATTGGGAAATGGCTGAATAAGTTGTGGTATATGAATGTAATGGAATACTATTGTGCTATAATTCGATGAACAGACTTCAGAACATCCTAGAAAGACTTATATGAACTGATGCTGAGTGAAGTGAGCAGAACCAGGAGAACATTGTTCACAGAAACAGCCACAGTGTACAAGGACTGATTTTGACAGATTTAGCCCTTCTCTGCAATGCAAACACTTAAAACAATTCCAAAGGACTCATTATGGAAAATGCCATCCACATTCAGAAAAAGAACTATGGAGTTGGAATGCAGAGCAAAACAGACTAGTTTCTTTTTTGTTTTATTTTGTTTTGTTTTTTTTTCTCCTGATTTCTCCACTTCATTACAATTCTTCTATGCAACATAACTAATGTGAAAACGTGTTTATAAGAGTTTATAAGAGTATTTGTAAAGCCCATATCAGCCTGCACACCGTCTATGGGATGGAGGGGGGAAAAGTTTAAAACTTATGAAAGTGAATATTGAAAACTAAAAATACATAAATTGGAAAAAAGAAAAAAACAAATTTAAGAAGCCAAGTATTAATCAGGAACTGAAGGAGCAACTAGCTATTAAACTCCATTAGCAAGGTGGCTACAAGCAATATTTGCTGAAGCACCTGGGGTATTTAGACAGGAGAAGACAAGATTTAATTGGGACATACTGAACTTTGCTCTCTACTTCAAGCCACATATCTAGTTAGTTGGTAAGTCTGGTTATTGATGGAGTCTATACGACTCTCCTCTCTGTCACACAGTCACCTAGCCTTTTGCAAGGCCCTCTTCCCCTCCAGCCCTGGAATACTGAAATATTTGCCCAAATGATCTCCATGTATCCAGCCTCTTTCCTCCATCCTCCCCACAAAGCTGTCAAAGTGATTTCACTAAAGCACAACTATCACTCCCCACTGGCTCTAAGATAAAACACAAAATCCTGTTTAGCATATAAAGCCCCCTACAATCTGGCTCCAGTTCACCTTTTCAGATTTGTTATTTTATCCTGTTTTTGTAGAGTTTAGCTCTACCATCCCACTTACTGTCCTTCACTTACTCTGGGCATCCCCCACGCCTGGGAATGTTCTCCCTTCTCACCTCAGCCTCTTGGAACCCATGCTCAAGCACCACCTCCTTCTCCAAGTGCCTGGGTACCATGTGCACTGAACATTATTTGGTTAGGAAGACTCTGTCTAAGACAGTCTGAGCATCTGGGGCTTACCTGTCACACTGCCAATCTTTCCTATTGCCTGTCTTCCATACTCCCTATAAGGCAGGAGGTCTGGATGGCACCTCAGAACAGTTGGCCTTCCATCTATCTAACCAAAATCTTTGAAGTCAATGGTGGTGGAATTCTAATGCCAATGGTATCATAATAACTCATATTTGTATAATGTTTTATGATTTGCCAAGAATTTTAGATGTAGTTGATGATGTTCATGGCAAATTCTGAGGTTAAGGTCATCTTCATTTTACAGATGGGGAAAATGGGATTCAAGGATTAAATGACTCATCTGTGACTGCGCATATAGTGAAGAAGAGATTTAAAACAGGCAGTGAGACCTCCATCCTTCAAGTCCAGTGTCCTACTCCTACTGTTCACCATGTTAATACTGAAAATTTAAGGCCCCTTGGAAATTCCAGAATATTAAGGTAGTTTTACCTGAGACAAAGAGCAAGAGGTACATGTAGGTCTCTATGTGCAACATACTTGAATTTATATTTACATATGCATATACTGTTTCTCCTGACAGATCCATAAGCTCCATGAGAGCAAGAATTATTTAATTTTCGTTTTTATATCCTCAATGCTTAGCAACAGGCCCAGCACATAGTAGGTACTTAATAAATGCTTGTTGATTCAATTGATAGAAAAATTGTCTCCAAGTATCTAAAATACCATCCGATAAAAGAAGGTATAGATTTGTTTCTCCTTTGTCCCGAGGGGATAGAACTAAGAACAATGGAAAGTTGAAGAAAGGCAGTTTTCATATTGATATATGGAAAAAAGAAATGTAACAGCTTTAACTACTAACTTCCATATGTCAAACTATACTCCAAAGTAACTATCATCGGCAGTACTTGCTTCTGGTTAAAAAAAGAGAAGAGTACATCACTGCAACAGACTAGAAGAAAAAATAATAAAAAAATTCAACTCAATAACCCAGTGTTCAATAAACACAAGAATATAAACTGTCTGAGGAAGAACTCCCTATTTGATAAAAATTGCTGGGAAATCTAGAAAGCATCTAGTTTTTCTAGCAGAAATTAAGTTTAGCCCAATATCGTACTGCATAAGCCACTTACAGCTAAAAATGGGGATGTGCCCTGAATATCAAAAGTTGCAAGAACAAGGGGGCCATATTAGGTATCATCCATAGCTACAGGAAGGCAATCATGAATGATAATGTAGATAATTTCATTTACATGAAACTGAAAAGTTTTTGTACTAGGCAACATCAAATGTACTAGGATAATTGGGTAAATGTTTGATTGGAAAAAATTTTTCAGTAGCTCCCTACTGTCTTTGTGATAAAACATGAAACTCCTCAACTTGGCATTAAAGCTCTCTACAATCTGGCTCCCACATTATCTTCCCAGGTCTATTTCACTTCATTCTCCACATCCTCTACCTTCCAACCAAGCCAACTGAGGTCAGCTTGCCACATCCCACCTTCATGCCTTTGCCTAAGTCTGTAGCAGTCTCCCTCACTTTTGTCTCTCAGATGCTACCTCTTACTCAAAGCCCTTTCCAGTCCTCCCAAGTTATCATACTTTTACTTGTCTCTGTTATATACTCTATTATTCCCCAACAGAAGTGTCTGGAAGTTACTTGGGAGTGTCATTTCTACCTTCGCAGCCCTAAAGCTTAGTAGAATGACTTGCACAAAATAGGCAGGTGAGTGTGAATGTCTCTGGGGACAATGTGGAAAGGTTCTGGTTCAAGTATGGGTGGAACTGTAAGATCTCTGAGGTCTTTTCCAATTCTGAGGGCCACCTCTGATGGAACCACCTTAGCTAACATCCAATACAGACTTGGTGAAGCCTCCTTAGTTAGCAAATGCAGAGTTCAGGCACCTACGGAGGAATGATTTTGTACAAAGACAACACCTAGTTCATAAAGGCTGTTACAGCTTAAGACACATTAATGCAGACAAAGGCATTAATATAGTAGAAATAAATTAAGCAGTACCTCAATATGCCCAAATTCATTAACTGTTTACATGCAAAGGAGTGACTGCATTCAGTAAGAAGGAAAGAAGAGGAAAAATGAAGTATACATTTGTGTGTGTAGGAAATCATGAGCACCTCCTGCTCCCTTTAAGACTGGGAAGGTTTCTGGGAGATGGAGAGGTTTCTGGGGATGTCAAAATGACAAAGAGAAGAAAATTGGCAAGGAGGATTATATAGAGGATCCTTCCCATCCAAGCTGGTTAGAGAGAAGGTTTTTCTCTTCCTCGTTCCTTCATTTCAATTGAAGTGTGAAGCCTTTTCCCACAGAGTGGGAAAACCTGGCAGCTCAATCATAGATCAAGACCTGCCTGAGCCAGGCAGGACTGCAGTGACTTAGAAAGCAGAATACCAATTGGCCCTGTAGCAATGAAGAAGCAGGTTTAGCAAAGATGAATTTTACTATTAAAAGAGAGGACATTTGTTCCCCCATGTATTTTCATTTTAATTCCACCAGGTTACATCACAGGCAGCTGCACTGCATTGTGCTTGGGATTAATGTAGCCTGCTAGCTAATCCCTTGTACATACAGACATTTTATCCATGCCTTAGTACTAGCTAAGCTACCTGTTTGCTAAATTATAGTCATGTTCCACCCTTTGCATAAGAAGGTATGACCCCCTGTTAGGAGGGCATTCTCTCCAGTAACAGTGATGGGTCACCTGCATCCCTTTCCTTGCTCCCTTCTTGTGACCAACATACTTCTGAGTCAAGATGGGTCAGTCTGATTAGATTTAGGTTCAGAATGAAGGACAATTAGTCTGTGGCTAAGGTTATAAGCTCAATGGATCCTAAGTTCCAGGTTCAATGAGTCAAAAGCATTTATTATGATCTTATGATATGGAATCGAAAGAAACAAAAACAGACAACATGAAAACATACAAACAATTTGTGTGTTGTGTACACAGTGGGAGTTTGTGTCGTTGCTGTTTGTTTTTGAAGAGGACAAATGGCATCATGCAGTGATGTCCTGACTTATGTGTGAGTGAGACTGAAGCGAGGCAGAGTGGCACCAAGTCATCAGCCTCCCTCTCCCAGAATTATCAAAGTCCAGTGGCAAGAGAAAAGGCAAGATGATTGTCCATGTCCGGGGATACAGTGGATGACCCTGGGAGGTCACTTCTGAGGAAAAGCAATAGTATTCAGGGGAAAAGCCTTCTTGCAGAAGGTGTGATTTTAGCTGAGACTTGAAGGAAGCCAGAGAAGCCAGAAGCCTGAAGAACTGCACTTCAAGACTGGGCAACAGCTGGTGATGGAGGGTCTTGTTCAAGCAACAGCGGGAAGGGTGAGAAGGCCAGCATCGCTGGGCTGTAGAGCACATGGAGGGGATGGGAAAGGTAGGAAAGGGCCAGGTTATGGAAGAATTTCAAAACCAAACAGAGGATTTTATGTCAGGGTCTGGACGCAATGAGAGGCATGGGAATTTACTGAAAAGGGGGCCAACTTGACATGGAAGATCACTTCTGGAAGCTGAGTGGAGGGTTGACGGGAGTCGGGGCAGACCAATCTGAAGGTTCCTGCTACAGTCTGGGCACAAGGTAACAAAAATCTGCACCAACATGATAGCACTGTCAGAAGAGAGAAGGGAGCACATATAATAATGAAGGAAGAATTCAGATGGGGTGACAGGATGGACATGGTGAGGGGGAAAAGGGAGGTTAGAGAGAGTGATAAGTCCAGGATGACACCTAGGATATGAGCCTGGTGACTGAGAAGATGATCACACCCTCAGTAGTAATAGAGAAGTTAGGAAGAGGGGAGGGTTTCAGGAAAAGATAATGAGTTTAGTTTTGGATGTGTTGAGCTTAAGATGTCTTTGGCACATCTGTGAGGCACAATAGGTAGCTGGAGTGAGTTTGGATATCAAGAGAGAGTTCAGGGCTAGAAAACAGATCTAAGAATCATCTGCCCAAAGACTGTATCCATGGGATACCAAGATCACCAAACAAAACAGTATAGAAGCAGAGGAGCAGAGCAGAATAAGCCCGGGACTGAGTCTGGGGAGCACCAACACTTCCTCGGCACAACCTGGATGAAGATTCAGCAAAGGAGACTGAGAAGGGGTGGTTCAGAGAGGCAGGAGGGGAACCAGAAGAGAGCCAAAACTTAGAGAAAGTATGAGGGAGAAGAGGGTGACTGATAGTGTCGCAGACTGCAGTATGGTCAAGAAGAATGAGGATTCAGACAAGGCCATTAGTTTTGGCAGTTGGATGATGATTAGTACCTTCGCAGAGTAGTTTTGGTCAGATGACAAACTTAAAAACCAGACTGCAGAGAGTGAGAGGAGGAGGTGGAAGAAGTGCTAAAGTATGAGAAGGCAGTTTGTGGTTGGGGTCAGCAGAGCAGACTGTGGTCAGGGTTTGGGGCTCTGCCTTGCATCTCAAGCTGGAGGGATATCAATTATGTTTAAATTTAGGGAGAGGTTGTGATTGGGATAAGGTGAAAGCATACGCCATGGACTGACATAAAACAAAGTGACACTCCTGGGGCCACTCATGATTATTGCCACTGGGCTAATCCATGCTATATGACGTAATTAATTTAAAGTCTAGAAACATTGCCATAACCATAGTTATAAAAAGAAAATTCCCAGAGAATTCTAAACAAGAAGAAATCAGTTTGAAAAACCCAAAATTATCAGTAATCTGTCTTCACTGCTCATGTTATTTTCATATTTCTGTTCATTATTAATATGCCTGTTCCCTCTACCCCCCTCCCCCCAGCTTCTTGTGAAATTAGAAAAGTACAACGTGCTACGAATAGACAAAGGCATATGAAATAGCATCGGAGGCAGCCCCTTGTCCCATTTGCCTACTAAGAGGCAGCCCCTGAAGTGTGAAGAAGGCCAAGTGACCCTTCCCCCCACAATCTGAATCTGATAGGTGAGGGAGCATTCCCAAACATCTCCAACATCCCTTGATCCCATCTTACAGCTGTTCTTTTTAGGAACATACCTAATCTATTTCCACCTTTCAGGATGAGAATCCCTATTTCTCTAGCACTTGACAAAAGGCTCTCCTCCCAGTCCTCTTATGAGGTATGCAGTGCAAGGATGGTTACTCCACCAGAATGTCAGCTGCTCATAAGAGGAGATATGGTTTCACTCTCTATATTTGTTTCCCCAGGGTCCAGCGTGGTAGGTTGCTTAAAAAATGTCTGTTGGTTGACCAGATGATTATTTCTCCCATTTCATAGATGACAGTCACAAAGTAGCAAGTCCAGGGCACTTTCCACTATATCACAGCGCTTCTCCAGGACAATCAATTCCATGAGTTATGTGTTTTGAGTTACATGAGCTTTAGTTTTACTTTTTTCAAGGGCATTTCAAATTTCTCCATTTTAGGCCTCAACTTACAGTATATCAGGGTCTGAGGAATGTGCCCCAAATTGCACATCTCCTCTCACAGGTGTAAGAGTCATAAAATGATATCTAACACCCACTCCACTATACAACTCTCCTCTTCCTCCCAAATTCCCTCTCTCCCCCACCAGGCTCCCAAATCAATTAACCCTAGTAACACCGCTGGCATACAGAGCTTGTTCTCTACTGCCTTTTGTGGTTGGAATAAAGAGTATTAAAGAAGATTAACACTGGAAAAAGAGTTGAGGATAAGGGAAGGCTCACTGTTATAACCAAAACAGAATTAATCAGTAGGAAGGGAAGGAAATAAGCATTTATATAGCATCTACCATGGGCCAAGCTCTGTGATGCATGCTTTACAAATATGATATCATCTGATCCTCATAAGAAGCCTGTGAAGAGTAGGGGCTCCTATTATCTCCATTTTCCAGTTAAGAAAACTAAGACCGAAAGAGCAGTTTGCTCAGGGTCACATAGCTAGTAGGTATCTAAGGCTAGATCTGAACTCGAGTATTTCTAACTTCAGGCCCAGTCCTCTGTCCACTACACCATCAGCTGCCCCTCACAAGGAATAGGAGGAAAGATCGTTTCTTGCCACTCTCCAGGAACAGCTTGGGATTAGGATAGGAATTGTATCGAGATGGCCCAGGACAGTGACGGCAGAGGAATAGGCTCTACCATGGTCACGGGACCCTGTTTCCAGCATGGCTTTTGGTCCCAGCTGCTTCAGTGGGGCTGCGTTATCTGTGTTGCTACTCCATCACATGATGATTCCATGACAGGAGCTGAACTGGCTGCTTCTGGAGAAGGATTGGGATATTGCAAACAGTGCCAGCATTGGAGGGCCTGGGAGCGAGGCTCCTGGCTCTACCGCTGACTCCAGATGACTGGGCAAAACACATTTTCTGGAACATGAGGTCAGAGTGTGGATCCTGTGACCTTAACAAAACTCCTGATACCTGTTGGTACATGTGCTTTCAAGGCTTCCTAAGCTTTCTGGGACCTCTTTAATCCTCTAATTTGTTTATCACGTGACCTTTTACAGCTCAGTCACACAACCCATTTGGAGCTTATCTTGGTGTATGGTGGAGATGCTGGTCTGAACCTAATTTCTGCCAGATTGTTTCAAAGTTTTCCCAATGGTTGTTGGTCAAACAGTGAGCCCTTACCTTACCTTGGCTTCTAGGCTCTGTTTTCCCTGACTGACTTTTCTATTCTTCTGCCAGTAAGCAGACCCTTTGAGTGTGGATCTCTTTACACACCATATTGCTATGAAAGTACTCTCAAAATCAGGCACTTCTGTGCATTGGCCCTGTCTCCCTAGCTAGACTCACAGTCCCTAGAAGCTAGTAGACTCCGTTTGCTTTGTTCTCTATATCCTCTACCTCTCTCAGAGCACCAGGCAAAGGGCTCTGCATACAGCTGAATGGAGCTGCTGTTGGAAATCTGTGTATGTTGGTGTAGTCTCTGACTGGGAAAAAAAATACACAGAGCCTGTGCAGTTTTGCCAGGGCTTCCACTCACCTGAAGTTTTCTGGGTGCTCAGTGACTGCCATGTTGATGATGTCCAGGGCATGCTGGTAGTGCTTCTGGGCTGAGAAGAGGAGCGCCAGTAGGTGTAGGGAGTGGACATCATCTCTGCGTATTTTCAGAGCCTCTTGTAGATGCTCTATGGCATCAGAAATCTGCAGGGAAAAACAAGAAGCCATTCACTCTAGGACCTTCTCTCCTGTGCCTTTCCCTTCTGCACTCAGACCTCAGTGGCTATCCCTCAAAGGGCACAACTCCTTAGGACACAGGAATTAGCATTCTGGACCACAAAGGGAATGCAGGTGAGGTCATGAGGGACAATGAATGACAGTTCCAAGTTTTACTTCTTTAAGTTCCTTGAAGGAAAGGGATCACATTTATGTCCTCACCTCTCTCCCTCCCTCATCAAGTATAGCACAGGGTTGTATACATTAGTAGGCACTTGGTAATTATCTGATAGAGGAATGAGATGAGATAGCTCCACTTTAAATCCAAACAAAGAAAGAGGAGGGCCTGCTCTCCCAGTTCTGCTCAAGGATGGGCATCTAAGCCATTTCTTCTCATACAGATCAACTCCTGCTCAACTAGTCCCTGAACAAGAAACCTCTTGACCCAACAAATGGTTACCCAGCCTTTGCTTGAAGGCCTCCAATCAGTGGGGATAGGCTACTTCCCAGGGCAGCCCATGAGTTCTAGATAGCACCAAAGGTTACAGAGGTTTTTCTAACATTAAATTAAAATCTGCCTTGCTACAGGTTTTGCCCAGTGCTCCTAGTTCTTCTTCCTTCTGAGGCTAAACAGAACTATTTCCGCCTCTCCTCCACATGAGCTCTCCAATTCCCTAGATAGCCATAACCACCCCCCCCACCTTCTATTCTCCAGGTTAGACACCCCAATTTTTTAAAATGACCTTCATTGTATGATTTCAAAGCAGGTGGATCATCATAGTGTGGAGGACACTGGATTCAGAGCCAGGGAGATCTGAGTTCAAATCCTTTTGCAGATATTTTTACTGGCTATGACCCTAGGCAAGTCGCTTAACCTTCCTTAGCCTCAGTTGTGTTTCCAGTTCTTCACCTTTCTTGGGTCATACACCCTAAGCATCAGTCTCTTCAAGTGTGGGCCCCTCTTCTGAAGAATGTTTTTAAATTATATTGAAATGCAGTCACCAAAATATTTTAGAGGTCGGAGGTATGTCAAGGGTTCATTTGGTATCTCGTTTTTAACCTGGGGTCTCTGAATTTGTTGGAAAAAAATTATTTTGGTACTTGCCCCTTGTGTCTCTACTCTCCTTTCTACTCCTACTTCACTTGCTAGACTGGACTTCATGTTGGTATTAAGACAGGGACTTAAGAGTGCTGTTTTAAACTATGACCAGTCCTATATTTACATCCTCAGATGCTACCTGCTTTTAAAGCTTTGGGTCCTGTGGTGTAGGAGATCAATGATTCCTTCAGACTGAGAACTTTCATTTTACCTCCCATTTGATCTCCAAATGTATTTTCCTTCTTCAGAAAATTTTAAATGCCACCAGAAAAAAACTTGCTTTAGTGGGTGTTTTCACCATTTCTCCTGCATCATGCGCCTCTGAAATGGTGCACATTAGAAACAACACTCATTTGGGCTCCAGTTCCTTTCCCTGTCCTGAGTCACTTTATTCTAGAGTGAGAGAACAATGGCTGAAAGTTGCAACAACAATACAAGAGACCAAGTTAGGCTGCAGAAGATGCCTTCATGGAAGAGATGGGACTCGACCTGAGCATGGAGGAATTGGGAAAAGATCATTCCAAGGAGGGATAGCGGCATGATCCAAGATACAAAGATGGGGAAACAAGGCGACGTAGCCTACTGCAGTGGAAGGTGCATTCTGGGAAGGAGTGGACGTAGTTGGGTAGCTAGAAGGGGCCTTAAACTTCGAGAGGAATCAGGGCTAGGCACAACAGGCAATGGGCAGTTATTGTAGATTAATGAAGAGAAAATCTAACAAACATATTGATTTAGGAAGACCTAGGGGAAGCTAGGTGGCACAGCAGATAGAGCACTGGACCTAAAGTCAGGAAGACTCATCTTTGTGAGTTCAAATCTGACCTCGGATACTTACTAGTTGTGTGGGCAAGTCACTTAATTCTGTTTACCTCATTTTCCTCATCGGCAAAATGAGCTGGAGAAGGAAAAGGCAAGCCACTCCAGTATCTTTGCCAAGAAAACCCCAAATGGGGTCATGAAGGCTGAAAATGACTGAACAACAATCTGGTGATAGGATGCAGGATGTGCTGGCACAAGGAAGAAACGCAAAACCAGAAATGAAGGCTAACTCTTGATTTTGAACCTTAACTGAATCATGGAGTTCAGAATCCTCAGAGTTGGCAGGAAATTCGGACACCATCTAATCGGAACTGTGGCTGACAAAGATGCCCTCTATACCTACCTGACACCCAGCCTTCAAGTGTGGAAGTACCTATTCCATTTCCAGAACTGCCCTTTCACTTTGGAATGGCTCAATTAGCAACGTTTTCCTTACATCAAGCTTACATATGAGCCTCTGCAATTTCCACCCACTATTCCTAGGTCTGCCCTTTGGGGCCAAGAAAAACAAGTGATCCCTCTTGCACAAAACAGCCCTTCGCATATTTGAAAACAGCTACAGCATTCCTTTCTGCAGTCTTATCTTCTCCAGGCTAACCATCCCTCAGCTCCTTCCAGAGATATCCATGTAGCATTAATTTTCAGTCCTTCCCCATCCTATCTGGCCCTGTGTGCTCTCTTCAGCTTATCAAAGTTTCCATAAACGGTGATGCTCCATAAGTAATCTGACCAAGGCATGGTGGGGTACAACTCATTCTAGACACCTTGCCCCTCTTAAAACAACCAGAGACAGGGTCTGCTTTACGGCTGTCATGTCACATTGCTGCCCTTTAGAGAGCTTGTAGTCCACTAACAAATCCAGATCTCTTCAGAACAAGTGTCATCTAGACTCTGCCTTATATTTTATGTTCTGGCTGCAGAACTCCAGACCAGGCTCCCAGGGAAGGCACCCCAAGTTTTAACCTCCATCTGCCCCGTTAATCCTACAAACTACTTCACATAAGCCTCACACCCATTGCCCACATATTTAAATGTATACATGTCAACAAACCCAGACTTCCTGTCAATTGGTCCCAATAATTCCCATGAGTTAGAAAAGGGTCTTAATGAGGTCAGAGTCATGGGTTCTGTCCCTCCTATTTGGCATCTCACAAAGGAAAAGTCAGCTTCCTGGGTAGAGATGGTCAGCATGGCACTGGCCAGTAATCTTGCTAAGTGCTCAAGATGGAGGGGGGACAGACACAACTGGTTGAGAATACAGCTGGTTCAGTG
The DNA here is from genome assembly GCA_028658325.1 of Potorous gilbertii. Classification (NCBI taxonomy): domain Eukaryota; kingdom Metazoa; phylum Chordata; class Mammalia; order Diprotodontia; family Potoroidae; genus Potorous; species Potorous gilbertii. The sequence continues at coordinate 163,198,327 of CM053769.1, read as the reverse complement.
CTGGAGAAACAAATCAGTATACACCCTACTTAAAATTCAATTTATCATAGATCTATTGATTTCCTATTATAAGTGAGGCACTGGGAATATAAAGACAGAAAAACCCCAAGAAAAACCTCTGCTCTCAAAGAGTTTCCATTTTTTGGGGAGTAGTACACAACATTTTACACAGAGAAATGTGAGTAGGACACAACATTTTACACAGAGAGGTGGGGAAGGAATATCCTTTTGGTTATAAGGGATGACACCATCATTTGGACAGTCTTATCTCTGGCCCTACCTTTCAGTCTTTCATTCTAGCTAATGCTTTGTCTATGATTACATTTAAGAAGAAAACAAACAACTTCCTGAACCAGAAAACATTTTTATGTCCTATGTTAAATGCAACTAGAATCAAAACACATGAAATCTTCAAAATCAACTAGAATTTGCCTGGAAATAGTACTAAAGAATGTAAACACTGAACCTGGGCTAGTACTTATCTGCAAGGCAGTATTCAAAAACCTACTCCTTCCTGAAATTCCTGACAAACACACATTTTAAAAACCCTCTAACTCAGACTTGAAAACAACAGCCAGGGTAGGAGATATGGGGAAGGCAGAAATAGAAAGACACTGGGAAAAACATTTCTCTTTCACCTATACACCTGATTGATTTCATCCTTTATACGAGAATCAACTGTCGGGGCCTGGCATCAGGAAGACCTGAGTTCAAAGCTGGCCTCGGATACTTACTAGCTGTATGACCCTGGGCAAGTCACTTAACATTGTTTCCTTCGGTTCCTTATCAGTAAAATGAGCTGGAGAAAGAAATGGCAAAAAAATTCCAGCATCTTTACCAAGAAAGCACCAAATGGGGTCCTGGAGTGTAGGACATGACTGAAACAATTCAACAACTATTATAGCAAAAGTGAAAATTAATCACAGGTGCTTCAGTAATGACAGGCAACGAGTGTCTGGGATTGAGTCTCTGGGTTTTCATACCAGCTATCTCCTATGCCCAGCATTCTCTCCTTCTAATAATCCTTGGCCTCCTTCAAGACTTCCCTTAAATGCTACTTTTTGATAGAAGTCATGCCTAGTCCCCCTGTAACTGCCAGAGCTTTCCTCTCTAAGATTCTCTTCTGTTTTACTTGGCATGTAGATTATATTTGACTGAGTTACATGTTTTCTTCTCCATTAGAATATAAGCTCCTTAAGGACAGGGCATGTTTTTTATATTTTTTTACATACCCAGAACTTGGTCCAGAAAGGTCAAGTAAATGTTGGGGGAACTAGGTGACTTACTGAATAGTGTGTTAAGCCTGGAGTCAGGAAGACCTGAGTTCAAATCTGGCCCCAGGCACTACTAGCTGTGTGGCCCTGGGGAGGTCCCTTAATGCTGTTTGACTCAGTTTCCTCATGTGTAAAATGAGCTGGAAAAGAAAATGGTAAACCACTGCAGTGAGTTTGCCAAGAAAACTCCAAATGAGGTCGTAAAAGAGTAGGTGTCATCTGAAATGACTAAACTGTAACAACAGAAAATACTGATTGATTGCTTCTAGGAGCAGCCCTACAGGACATTCCTTCATTATTTTAAGGGACTGATTTAAGGAAATTGTCTTTTAGTTTTTTTTTTGGAAGGTGGAGTGGTTGTTGAGGGTCCCTTTGCTTCGAGGGTTAATTAGCCTCTATAGGCAGAGTGTTCACTAAGTACTCCTGGCAGAGCTCATGGTCCTCCATCACACATAAGGTTCATATCCCCAGTGGAACTGTAGAGTAAATTTCCACCAACAACAAAATGAAAAATGAATTGGCAGTTGCTGACATAAACCTCTTTGAAGGGAACAAGAGACCAAATTCTATAATGACAGATGTGGCAGTTTATTAAATTAATTAGCAGTGTATCTTCAGAAACATGCTCCAGCAAAACAGGCCTTCTCACTGGCTCCCAAATGCCCCTTCTCCAGAGCTGCATCTCTGCTCATGCTGCCGCGAGTGTCCTCCTTTCAACGCATCTGCTTATCTAAATCCTAGGCATGCTTCAAGGTCTAGCTCTCCTCTCCACCATGAAACTGTCTGTGACCATTCAGCTGACGTGCCCTTCTCTTTTCTCTAAATTCCAAGCTCACATTGTTTCCCCTCTGCATCATTCAGTACATATTATCTTATCCCACTAGAAGCAGAGAATTTTAGAGCTGGAACAACTTCTATCTAGTCAGTGCCTTTAAGCCTGCGAAGCACTGCCTCCTGTCCAAGGTTCCCATTTTACAGATGATAAAGCTGAAGTCTAGAATGGTGAAGTGACTTGGTAAGGGTCATACAGTTGATGGCAGTCCAGTGATTCACATCAGAGCGGGCCTTACTCACAGAACAGGCAGCTTGCCTAAATGGTGTGACCTCAAGAATGCACGGAAGGCTGCCATGTGGTGTTATTCTTATGTTTTGTCTTCCTGTCTGGACTATATTTCTCATACTGCTCCCCATAATGAACTTTATATTCCACTCAAACTATACTAACAATTCCTCAAACTTGGTAGCCTAAATCTTCGATCACATGTGATCCTCAAGTGTGGCTCATTGACTGAATCCAAACTTCACAGAACAAATCCCGTTACTAAAAGAATTTGTTCTTTAAAACTTGGACTCAGTCAAAAGGCCACACCCAAGGACCTAGAGGGCCACATGTGGCCTCCAACCTGCAGGCTCCAATCTAGGTATGCACGAGCCACTCCCTACTGCTTAGAATATGCTCCCCCCTCATTTCAGCCTTTTGAGAGTCCTTGGGTTTCTCCCAGGCTTCTTCTACAGAGCCTTCCCCAATACCTCTCAATTTTACTGCTTTCACATGCCTCAGTTTTTTTCATACTTTATTTGCGTATATGTTGCATCCATTGGTAGAATGTAAATTCCTTGAAGGGGACAGACTATATCATTTAACTTTATCCTCAGAACTAAACATGTTTTGCACATAAGACAAGGTCTCCAAGTTTAGGTGCTTAATAAATATATGTTAAACTGAACATAATTTACTCTCTTCTATCATTTTGTCTCCCACCCCCCCCCCCCGCCGCCCTACACACCCACACCCACCACCTTTAAAGCCCATAACAGGAGGAATCTGTGATTGGTCTAGTATATGTATTATATATATGTTTCTTGGCATAGTTCCCTACACTTAATAACAGGTAGCATTTAATATAGCATTCTAAGGTTTGTAAAGCCCTTTATCAAAACTATCACAATTCATCCTCACAGCAACTCTGAAATTAGAGGTGCTATCATTATTTCTATTTTATAGATGAGGAAACTAAGGCAAAGAGGGCTAATGACTTGCCCATAGTCACACAGCTAGCAACTGTCTGAGGCTGTGCTTAAACTCCTGCTTCCTCACTTCAGGTTCAGAGCTCTATTTACTATACCACTTGAGGACCAAATTTCTTCTCCATTATTGATCCTTTCCCTTCGCTCCAAAACCAGATTTCCTTCAACTGAACAGGACACCTCTCCCTTGGTCATTCAAACATCACATGTCCAAGCTCATTCTGATTCCACAATTTCTGTGAGTGATCTTTCAAGTGCCCTACTCTCCAAACTTTGATATCATTTTTGAACCTACCTTCTTAATGACTTCTCCCATCCACTGGATTCCAAGTCTCAGAGTCACTATCTTCATAATGTTTTTCATAGCTATTCCCTCCCCTCTATTTCTACGTTCATGACCTAACCCAGTGCAGCACCACTTGTCCACAGTACTGTAAGGGCCTCCTAACAGAACTCCCACTTCTACCTTTTCCCGCTCCAAGCCATCCTTCATACCACTGTTGGGCTGGTTCTGATCATCTGCTCAACAAATAAAATCCAATCTCCTTACAGTGACCTCCAAGGTCTTTCACAAAATGGCACCACCCAACTTTCCTGGCCTTTTCTTCTACAATTCTCTTTTGCACACTCAACTTTCTAGCTAAACTGGACTGTTTAGTGTTCTCTCTCTCTCTTCCATCCTTTGATCAAGTGGTTTCCAAAATCCACATGCCCCTCCCTCCCCTACCCCTTATTTAGTTCTCACCTATTCCCAATTAAATATCACTTCCTCTATGAAGCCTGGTGATGGCATTAGTCAATAAAGACAACTCCTTGCTTGGACTTCACTCATCAAAACCTCTTTTTTGCACTTATCATGTATTAAAGTTATCTGTGTTTGTATCATAAGTCACTAGATTACAAGCTCCCTGAGGGTGCTCTGAAGCACAAGAGATATTTAATAATATTTGATGAACTGAATAAATATTTTTATGCTACCTGTAGAATCAGTGAGAAAGCTCAAATTCCTCTGTCATTACTGTAAGAAAAAAGAACCAGATAAGAGTCACTGTCAATCATAGATGCTATACAGCCAGGTGGGTGGCATAACGGAGTCTGGTAGTTGGAGGCAAGAAGTCCTGAGTCTGAATCCTGCCCTTAGAAACTAATTAGCTTGTATGATCCTGGGCAAGTCACTTAATCTCTGCCTCAGGCTCCTCATCTGTAAAACTGGGCTAATACTATCACTGACCTCATGTAATTGTTGATGGAGATCAAAAACAGGATAATCGCCTTAAAGTGCTATGGAAATAGGTGAACAGTATGATGATGCCAGTGGTGGTGAGAAAACTCATTAACTCATTTCTTTTTGTCTGGTATGATTTAAATGATTTTGGAGGGAAGGGGCAACAGATTTACCTACTTGACAACGTCAGAATAACGTCTTAATCAAAGAGTGTTGGAAAAATTAAGACTGTACAGATCATTTAGTCCAACCCTAGCTCCTCAGCTAGCATTTCTATATCACTGCAAGGTTTGCAAAGCACTTTGATCCTCCCTGTGAGGTTGGTGCTATTTTTACTATTTCTATTTTATATATGTGGAAATGAAGGCTAAGAGATGTTAAATGATTTGCCCAGTATCATACAGCTAGGAAGGGTCTGGGGCAGGATCCGAATTCAAGTCTTCCTGATTCAGACAGTCCAGTGCTCCATCAAATAAGCTGTCCAGCTGCCTATCAGAACTGCCCTGGGTACACAAGGACCTGGCAGCAGAACTGGGGGGTGGTTTCTTTCTGTCAAGAATTCTACTCTGGAAAAGCTTGGCTGGCATAATGCATTACGGGTGGAGTATTAAACTGGCCCAGACATTTAGGAGAGAAATAATCTGCCCCAAGTGACCTTGCAAGACTATCAGAGAGCTCATTCCCCAAAGAGACCAAATAAAGAGAAAAAGGACCCCGACAAAATATTGACAAAATACAAAATATTGACAGCATCTCTTTTTGTAGCGGTAAAAGACTAGAAACTAAGGTGGAGGGAATGCCCACCAACTGGCAAAGCAGAGAGAGGAAAACAACTGAATCAATAACCATACCGTAAAAACAGGAACTCTGCAAAGACTTAAGACCTCTGATCAATGCACTCGTCAATCATGACTCCAAAGGACTGTTAATGAAGGCTGCAACCAGCCTCCTGACACAGGTGATGGAGAATGAAACATACGTTGCCTGGACATGACCAATGTGACAATTTGTTTTCATATGGATTTGTTACGAGGGTCTGGACTTTTCTTTTTTTAATGGTGGGTGGTAATGAAAATTGAGTTTTATTAATAAAAAAAGGAGCTTGCTTGGGATACAGAATGTGTTACAGATCAAGATCAGCCCCATCCACAGTTAGCTACATGGTATATTATTCTTTAAGGTTTGGCTGCCAAGAGACACAACAGTTTGGTTAATATCTGAGGTAACTTTCCATCAGAATTTCACCTTTCTGGCTTTGGACTTTAGTCCCAGTTAAAATGCAAATCCCCACTGGCAGGGTTCAGAGTCTAAGCTCTTATCAGTCACTTTCGTTTTCCATCTGTAGTGTGAATTAAATATCTGGAGAAAACTTGGATAGGGAAAAGGAAGAGAAAACCTAGTAGGGGCGATGGGATAGACATCACAAGGGGAGAAAAAGGGCCACAAGGCTCAACACAAACTCTCCACTTTCCTGGTCTTGATGGCTGGCCCCTTGAAGTGGCTGAAAGCACTGGTTCTAACTACAGCTTGGGTGCTGTCCCTGAATTCTGGGAGGCCTAGTAAGGAGGCAAGAAGACCAGAGAGCTGGATGACCCTCTCCTTGGCCCAGGCCTGGGTCTTGCTTACCTGTAACCTGACAGATTCTGCTCTAGCAAATATTGCTCTTCATACCTGAGCTGGTTACAGACCTCTGCTTTCTGGTTTCCCCAGAAGGGGCACTGGCCATTTTCTAGGGCAGCCTGATGTCCAGACCCTAGTTTAGGATAATCTAGTCCAAAGGCTGGCCAGTGGGGACCAAACTGAAGAGCTCTGAGGCCCAGGAAATAACCCTGGGAGACAACAGCCCTGAGAAGCAGGGGTCTGCTTAACGCTTTAAAAACAGAAAGTGCTATAGGAGATGTGCTGAACAATCAAGGATATTAAAAAACACATCACCAAAAGTTTATCATTGGCCGAACTGGCAAGAGAAATATAGGCTGTTTTACAAAGAGCTAAAAATAAACCAGTCTCAGGTATTTGTCTCTATGTTCCCCAAAGCAGAACACTATTCCATAGATGGAGCCAAGCAAGAATGGAGAGTGAGAGGCTGGCCAAGAAACAACGCTAGAGTAGAGGAAGTGTCACATCATAAGTGAAGGAAAGTGGTCAAAAGGAGTAAAGAAGTAGAGAGAGAGAAAGAGGCTGACAGAGAGAAAGATGGAGTTACAGAAGAACTGACAGAGAGACAAGGGACAGGGAATGGCAAAGGTGTAAGCAAGTGACAAAGATGAACAACAGAGATACAACAGGAGGGATACAGGGATGGAAAGGGTATGTCTAGTTGGTCTCCCCAACTACTTAGATAAGAAAATGAGACATGGAGAGATATATGACCAGCCTGTGGTCACAAGGCACTGGAGGTCAGCTATTCACAGCTTCAGAGTTCAGACACAGTTAAATTACCTAGAGAGGCATTCTTCTGAAATGGGGAATTCATTCGGAATTGTTGGGTAGGCCCTTCAAGACTGGGTTCCTTCCAGTCCTGGGCTTCTGTCTTGGAAAAGCTAACCCGGGGGATAAGCAATTCAGCTTGCCTGCTGTACTAAAAGCTCACCTAAACAGTCTGGAAAAGTCAAAAGGATTTGTCTGTTTGAGCAGGGGCACGGATGGCAGAGCATGGACTGCAGTGAGTCCCACGCTTGCCAAGGGAAGATAATTAGCAGATGAAATGCCAGTGCTTAGCTTCAAAGATTTATCCCTGGCCACAGGAGTGGAACCTCTCAACTCAGCATCCCAAGATTAAGGAAAAAGCCTTCCAGCAGAACAAGGGCCCAAGCTAACAAGCAGATCCGCAGGTTTGCCTGGGAGGAGGTTTGTTGCCAGGTCACTATGCTCCCCTGAGACTCCTGGAGAAAGCTAAGCCAAAAATGTAGGGTGAGAGCATAAACAAATGCTTAATATGGTCTCTTGCCATCTCTTGAGAGACAGGGACCTGAAATGCCCTGGAGAGGGGGTGGACAGAGCCCATGAGCCCAGCAACTGTGAACCACAACAACCTACCTGTCTGACAAGGGCCAGCTGCAAGGAGACATAGAGAATGATCTGATGGTCATCGGGGGCCAGGCTCTCAGCTCTGTATGGAAGAACAGAACATATCAATCAATTCAAGTATGCAGGAAATGTCTCTGATCTACTGAATCCTGTTCTAGGCACTGTAAGGTATCTGTCTGGTCCCTGCCCTTGGGGAGTTCATAAGCCACTTGAGAAGACAAGAAGCAAAGAGAGGAAAACCTAAGAGAGAATAGGATCAATTTAAGTGCAGAGTAGAACACTGACTGCCTAGATATCTGTGCAGAAGGGACTGTGAAAAGGGTAATCAGACTGGGCTGGGGACTTGACAAGGAGTGGGTCCTCAAGGACAGGTAAAATATATGTGTATATATATAATATATGTGTATATATATATATATATAGATATATATCTCTATCTATCTGTCCAGCCATATATATGTGTGTGTGTGTGTGTATATATATACTGGGTCCCTCAGTCGCTCCTGACAGAAGACAAGTCGAACTCCACCCATCTCCACCCCCTCCCCACCCTAGGCCTTGTCTGCTGAGCTGCCTGCTGGCCTCCCCACCTCCCTCCTTGCAGCGGGAGCCCAGAGCCAGGCTCCTCTGCAGAGCAGATGTTTCTAACTTGGTTCAGGCTAGAGGCCAGGGAATGAGGAAGCCAGCACCTGTGCCTTCAAGTGCCCAGCAAGCCCAGCTGCAGGAGGGGGATTAAAAGCAATGGAAAAAGCCCATCCCAGGAAGCTGAGAGGGGGAAGATGGACCAGATTACTGACCTCAGGGACAGTTCCCTGACCCTTTCTGACCTCCAGCTGGGCTGCTGGGGACAGAAACATTTCCGTCAGCCTGGGATTGACTGAGGAGTCAAGAATAACGGAGAGGATAAGTAGCTACTTGCTTGGTCCCTGGATAACTTGTTTCAAGTACAAGAGTAAAACAAAACTGCCTATAAGCCCAACCTTCCCAACAGTATGAAAGAGGACTCAGGGCCTGAGGTCTTCTAGGCCCTGTCATCAGACCCCAGCCTCTGAGGGGGAGGGGAGAAAACAGGAGACAGAATAAGAGGGATGAGAAAAAGGGGGTGGGGTAGAAAAGAGTTGGTAGCAAGAGGCATAAGAGAGAGGAAGGAAGAGAAGGACAGCTTTAGGGTCTGAAGGAACCTAAGAAATCTAGTTCAACCCTATGATTCTACAGACCAGGAAACTGAGGTCCAGAGGGGTAAGGTTACCCAGATACTTAGCGGCAGATCCAGAACTCAGATCCCCTGACCCTCCCCATCTTGCAACCTTCATGTTCTATTTCTCATCCACTTAAGGAGCCTGGGCTCCCTTCCCCATCAAAGGAAGGACCCAAACCCAGATCTTCACACATAGAAGAAAGCAAGGCCAGAGGCCAAACCTTAGAAGATAACATGGCAGAGAAAAGGGATGCCATGAAGCAATCCTCAGTCAAGCAACCCTGCCCAAGCCCCAAACTACCACTGGGTGGGACTGGACCAGGCTACCTCTCCTTTTCCTCCTCCTCCTTATCAGTCCAGAAGGCAATGGAGACTCCTGCCTGACAAGTCTCTTCAGTGTCCCCTAAACAAACCTTGTTGTCCCAACCTCAGATCCTCCTCCTCCCTGCAAAGTCCTCCCCACCCTCTGACTCTCCATCCTTCAAGGCCCTGGCTCCCCTTCTGTCTCTCCTTAAAGCTCTCACAGCCTGAGATGTCTGGAGCACTTGCGGGCTTATGTTTTGATGAAATGAGAGTCATGTGCGTCATGGGCTCTGCTACAGCACAGGCTAAGGAATCAAGTTAGTCAAGAAAGAAGGGAGGAGAGGGGACAAGTGAGAGGGCGGAAGGGAGTGACACAGAGACATGGACAGAAAGGGAATTTTAACAAGTATTCTGTCACCACACTCCTGCTGCCTGCAAAAGAGGACGACAAATCTGGCTCCAGCCTCCCTGTAGACCTGGGCTGCCAAGGCAACCCTTCATGGTTAGGGGCAGGAAGGAGATGATTACACTAGCATCCATGTGACTCCTGGGTGGCCCAGGACAGCCAAGGGAGACATAAAGAACAGAATGGCCACAATGTCGACCTTCTCTTCTCCCTAAGATTCCCTCATACCTACCAAGTTTTCCAAGATTGTGGGGACCAGCCATGTACAATAGTATCTACATCACTCTGTGGCCTGGACTGATCTGTTTTAAGAACGTGTGCCGTTAGCATTAAGAGTCTGGGGCCAAAACAATGCCTAGTCACAAATTCATGGTCTGACCTCAAGCAAATCATTCTGCCCCAGCCTCAGTTTCCCCAACTGTAAAATGATGATAATACTTGTCCAACGTAACTCAGAGCAGTATCATGAGGAACAGATAAGACCTTCGAAAAGGTACAAATCTTCTTTGCTGAGTCAGAGAACTACGGGCAGGAAACAGTACATACATTATTCTACTTAGGTGACATGTTGGTTGTCTTTCCTGAACTGCTTTCTCTCTTTTTAACTCTTTACTGTAAGGGATGACTCAAAAGGTTGTGGACAGGGAAGAGATATATTTGGAAATGATGATTAAAAAAAAAAAACAAAGGAGAGAATGAAAAAAATTAAAAGAAAAGAGTCTTGAACCATTTTTTTTAAAAGGACAAAGAGCTATACCAACATAAGAAATGAGACTAGTGATCAAAAAGCAAACCGAAGGCAGTGGTTCTCAAACTGTTTGATCTCAGGACCCTTTTACACTCTTAAAAATTATTGAGGACCCTAAAAAGCTTTTGTTCATTACATCTATCGCTATTAACTGTATTAGAAATTAAAATGTTTTAATATTATTATGAAAACAGTGTTGACCTCACAGATCTTAGCATCTCTCGACCACACTTTGGGAACCACTGGTCTAGGAGAAGGCTCAAACAATGCAACATCTGTAAAGTGCTTGGCACAGTGCCTGCACACAGCTGACGCTAAATAAATGTTTGTTTCTCTCTCCTCCTCCCTCCTCCCTTACTTTCGGACTCCTTACCTCTGTAGTGTCTTGAGGGCTTTCTTGTTCAATTCATCTTGTGTGGATTTCAGTGTTGCTAGAGGAGAAAAGTACAGAAGAAAACCATGAGTGTCCCATTCCAGGCCTGCTGAATCAGCCTGTTCCCACCCCAAGTGATCGTCTAGCATGGAACACAACCTGAGCTCTTTCAAGGCCTGGCATGCAGGAGGGCCAAGAACCATCAAGATATTTGCAGGAGCACCCCATGCCTAGAAGCTTCCTAATGAATGGCACCAGAAAGAATGACTAGGACACTGCTCCCTACTTCCTTCTCACTTCATCCTTTACCCCCAATGCCACCTGGCTCTCTGCTCCAGCTAGTCAAACCTTGTCCATCTTCCAAGGTTCGGCTCACACCTCCCCACTGTGAAGTCTTTCCTGACTACTTAGCCCATGCCGAGTTCTCCCTCCTCCCAACCTAACAGTAAGAACGTGATGAGGCCCAGAAATGCAAAGTAACTTGCCCAGGGTCACATAGCTAATAAGCATCAGAGGTAAAATTTGAACCTGGGTTCTTCTTCCTAGGTCTGGTAGATCAGCTCGCCGTTTCAAACTGAGATATTCTGTCTTCAACTGTTCTCTCCCTGTTTCCAGTTCTGTCCTATCTTGCTCTTTCTCATTTCCCTCTGCCCCCTACTCCTTCACCAGGTACAGGGTTGGGTCCACAAAGCCTCCTTCTCTGCCATTCCTTGCACATCTCCTGATCCCATGGGCTGTTCTCCAGTGCCTAGCATACAGTAGACATTTCATAAACCCTTGTTCCCTCCCCACAACTTCCACCCACCTTGAATCTCTATGGCTTAGCTCAGTGCCCAGCATATAGCTGGTGCTTAATGCTTACTGACTTGACTTGGTTTGTGTTAATTGCTTAGACAGAGAGTATTTCACTCCAGCTACCATCTGGCCAGAGAAAGAGCTGAGTTCTAGAGCCAAAGAAAATGAAACTAGGTTCTGTTAACCCACAACCCCCGGAATCGCAGGGTTAATGTAAGGGTGCTGGATGTTCCAGACTGAGACTTTTCATAGATGGAATGAAGGATTCCTAAAAACTTAAATGGAATATGAATGCAAATCAAATCTTACTTAAAATGCATTAGGGAAGCTTGTTATCTAAAGGGATTTGTCTCTAAATCCCATCAAACATATCCTTTTTTGGTAAAATGAGTACTTCTATCACAGGATTTAGTGGCAAAAAGGCCCTTCTAGCATAATTTGCTAACTGAGATGGTCTTACGAATGGAGTTTGTGTAAAGCAAGGTTCACCTGTGTACTGTGGACCATAATCTAACCCACAGGGATGACTGCCAAAGAAATTATCATCCTTTAATGAGAACTAGGAGAGCCTAGTATTGTGGTAGGTGCTATCTTCTTTTTCTTTCCATCTTTATCTTTTATTGAGAGGTATAGCACTGATATACAGCAAGCAAAAAAGACTGTCACTGAAAGTGTGAGACAGTGAAAGGAGAAGTCAATAGGACCCTATAAGCTCCCCTAAAATCAAGCCAAAAGGATAGAAAAAGGAGCTCCCTTGGTAAAGAAGCCAGCCTGAAGGGACTGGGGAAAGGAATCTCTAAGCCCAGAATGCAGCCTGTGAGAAGCTGAGGTATTGGGTCAATCAATCAACTAACAGGTACAAAGAGCCCTGGACTGGAAGTTGAGATACCAGATCCAACTTAGAGCTTTGCCAGGAACTAGGTGAGTCCTCAGAAACCAGGCCCTCACCCCACTTGTCAGGCCAGAGTCCTGAGAGCAGAGGTTCCTACTGTCACCTGCTCACTTACCATCTGTTGCCTGGAGGCTGTAGGTGAGACCCAGCGCCAGATAACCTTTGGGGAGGAACTCCCCAGCTTTGTCCTGCAGGTTGACGACCATCACGGCAAATTGTTCTGCCTCTTCCAGCTGCCAAGAGGAAAAACAAAGGTCTCTCGGTAAGTCGCACACTGCACGCCAAACAAAATTCAAGAAAAGAAAGTTACCAGTTAGGCCATTCATGTTAGCTTAAAAATGCTACTCCTGATGAAGTGAGCCCCACTGGAGGGGAGGAAAGAAGAAAGTTAATCTAGTATATTGAAAGTGGAAAAATCATTTGGTTTTGGCTACAAGATGCAGGCAAAGGGATATGCATCGCAGGCATGTACACCCTCTCACAGTTACCGATTGCTCTGAGGTAAGCCTTACTGGCCCCTCAGCTCTTTCACCCTACCCCCTGAGCCTGTGGCCTGAGCACCTCATTGAACTCTCTGAATATTCATTGACACACCACAGGCCCATAGATTTAGGGCAGAATGGACCCCTGGAGGTCCTCAAGTCTAATCCTCCTCATTTTACAGAAAAGGCCCGTGGGGACCAAGGAACATGACCAGGACCACACAACTATTAAGTATGTGGTGGGAACTGAACCTGGGTTCAGCATACCACCACACTATCCCCACCTGAGATAAATAAAAGCAGATAGCACTTCTCAAACTTAATGCCTAGAATGTTCTATAGCTAAATGAGGCAAGAAGGCATAGTAGAAAGTAGCCTATGACTAGGATTGGACTAGGCTAAGTCAGAAGTCTCAGTTTCTAGTCCCTAACCAGACTCTGCCATCAACAAGCTGTGAAATCTTGGCCAAGCCACTTAAATTGTTCAGGCCTCAGCTTCCTCATCTGTAAAACAAAGAGGCTGAATGGAATGGTCCAAAGCTCTTCTCAGCCCTAAAACCTTACAACGTTTTCAAAAAAATGAATTATAGTCATGCAGAAAAATATACCTAAATGTGGATCCTGAAGACCTTAAAGGGGTGGAAAAAGCCAGGTAGGACCAATGGGAAGAGGCTCTGAGGAAAAGCAAACCTTGATGTAAGGCATTCAAACAGGCAGCTTGGAGGAAGGAAGTGACCAGAGTTGGGTGTGATGGCCAGGGAACACCTTTTCCACATGAAAGAGGACTTGATAGGGGGTCCCCACAATGGCGTTGTCAAGCAGGGTCTACTTTGTTGGATGGAGAGTCAGAGAACAGTTAAGAGGTCAGAAAGTTTAGGACCACACTTTACCCAAGCAAGATGGCTGGCCTATCATGAGGACCTGAGATCAGCAAGGGATCCAGAGGATCACAGGATTAGAGTTGGACGGACCCTCAGAGAACTTTTAATCCTGCCAATAGAATAAGGATCTGAACCCAGTTTTCTCCCTTGGTTCTTTCTGATCCAGGACACTGAGGAAAGAAGTCCAGCTGGGTCCGCCTGCCCAAGACCAGCACATTACCGTAGCAGTCACCCTGATTCAGTCCTCCAAGGCTGGGGCCAAATGAGATAGTCAGAAGTGTTCACGAGGTGTGATAGGTCCCAACTCTCTCATAGCTCTCCCTTTCCCCTACAGTATCATGGGTTAGGTGAGTTTCCCTGAAACTCAACAGTGATCCCCAGAAGTGGGGGTCACCAACATCTGCCCACCCAGAATGGCATCAAGCTCAGTGCCTTTCCCCCTTCCACGGAACAACTTTATCACCTCTCAGGAAGAAAACCAGCCTAATCCAGAAGTGAATCCATCCTATCACTCCTGGCAAAGCTAGAAATCTCCAGGCCTCTGGGCACCCTTCTCCAAATGTCAGGTTTGCCTGGTACTTGGCTGCTTATCTTGACATGCTTTGTCTGGGGAACTTCCTTCTCTTCATAACCTAATTTTCATATTCCCCCAGGAAAAGGCTGGAAGGGAGGGAAAAGAGGGAGCATGGCCAGCAAGCAGGGAACCTGGAGATCTGGGACACAATCATCTCTCATCAGGCCCCAGTCACCTCTTCAGCATGGGCCAGGCAGCACGTAGGGACAGACAACTCAGTCCAGGGGAAAATGGCCTGGGGTTGTTTTTGTCCTGGGAGCTGGAGAGACCACTCCAGATGGAAGAAGAGAGTGTACAAACATATGATGCTCACATTTCTGGCATGTTCCCAAGGAATCACCCGCAGTGACTGTCATACATAAGGCATGCCTCTCAAGTTCATCAGGTGAAATGTAGGACTCCTGCCTTTCTCTCATCTCCACTCCCCACCCTGGTCCTTATCTATACTCTGTACATCTATGTACATCAAGCCCCTCAGGCCTTCACCTTTTCCACTCTCATCAACATCAGAGCTGCTTGTGCCCACCCCTAATCAGTTCTCAACTCCTAAGAGGCAGGGGACACTGTCCAGCCACTCACACCCTGCTGCTAGAGTGGGTCTGTGTGTGTCAGTGGACTTGCTTTCAAATCTTTCAAAAGCCAAGCAAGACTGATTCTGCCTGAAATATCCATACTGTAGCACCCCCATCAAGAGGGGGCTTACATAACGAGCCAGTCACACCCTACTTTCAAGTTGCCCCAACATGTGTACTGTTCTAAAGAGGTCATTATGTGCTAGAGCAACTAGGTGGCCTAGCGTACTGGCCTTGAAGCCAGGAAGTCTCTCCTCAGGCACTTCCTGTTGGGTGACCCTGGGCTCACATGAGGTATTTAACCTCTACAGGTAACAGTAAAATAAGGATAATGACAGCACTGACTTCCCAGGTTTGTCACGAGGATCCAAGGAGCTACATAAAGTGCTCTGTCAGCCGTAAAGTACTCAATAACTCTACTTTGTTATTGTTGTCATTTTCATCATTTTATAACAAAGCCACCGGACAAAGGAGCCTGCCCTACCTAGGGCCGGCATCCAGAGACACAAATGGCCTTTTACTCTTTGATCTGCAGGAAGGGGAAAAAGCCAGCATACAAGTCTTCAATTCTCAGACTGATCCTAACATAGCTACTGGGCATGCCCAGGATGGAGTCAGTAATTCACACAGGCCGAGAACACAGCACAGAGAGGGAATGTACTTCCCCAGCAGAGATGGAGATGATTCAGGCCGTTGCTGTGGCTACAGGGCCTGGAAACTCCTAACTCAGCCTCCACTCCCACCCCCCATCCCATCCCACAGATAGAACCAGGGCATCCACAGGGGGTTCAGGACCTATATATATCTAGATATAGAAAGATATAGCTATATATATATATATCTACATATCTATCTATCTATACATACATACATATATATATATATCTACATATCTATCTATATATACATACATACATATCTATATCTATATATATATAGGAAGGAAATTTATAGTACATACCTTATTTTATGTGATTGTCACAATACATACTAACATTTATCTGAGAAGTAGGTGCTATTAATACTCCCGTTTTACACATAAGGAAACTGAGGATCAGACCTTTTATTTTAGCTCTGACCTCTGTTTGAGATCACAAAAGTGAATGCCCAAGATGGGATTCAAATGAAGGTCTTCTTGCCTCTAAGTGCAGTGCCTTATCTACGGGCCACAGCAGCCCTCACTATTCATACCTGGGGCTACCACAGAGGAGAGGACCTGTAACATTTCAAAGGATCCCAAGATCCTTTGGGCCCTACAAAAGGGCCCTTCAAGATCATCGAGTCCAGTATCCCTAAGAGATCATAAAAATGGGAAAGGGTCCCAACATGTACAAAAATATTTATAGCAGCACTCTTTGTGGCGGCCAAGAACTGGAAATCAAGGAGATGCCCATCAATTGGGGAATGGCTTAATAAATTATGGTATATGAATGTAATGGAGTACTATTGTGCTATAAGAAATGATGAACAGGAAGACTTCAGAGAAGCCTGGCAAGACTTATATGATTTGATGCTGAGCGAAAAGAGCAGAAGCAGGAGAACTTTGTGCACAGCAATGACCACAGTGTGTGAGAGTTTTTCCTGGTAGACTTGGAACTTCATTGCAATGCAAAGACTTAAAAAAAAATTCCCAATGGTCTTCTAAGGCAAAATGCCTTCCATATCCAAAGAAAGAACTATGGAATTCAATTGCAGAGAGGAGCGGATCGTGTGTGTGTGCGCGCGCGTGTGTGTGTGCTGCATTTTGGTTTGTTAGATGATTTCTCCCACTCATTTTAATTCTTCAACACAGCATGACTATAGTGAAAATGTATTTAATAGGAATGTATGTGTAGAAACTATACAAAATTGTATGCCATCTTGAGGAGGGAGGGGAAAATAATAACCTAAGTTACATGGTAGTTATTGTAGAACACTGAAAATAAATAAAATTAATTAATTCATCATCATCATCATAATAAATCATCTAGTCCAATCCCCTTATGTTACACATATGGAAACTGAGGCTCAGGGCCGAAAAGTGACTTTCTACATTCACAGGCAGCAAACAGCAATGTTAGGGTTTAAAATGAGGTTTTGTGACTCCCATCTAGTGTTCTTTTCATCATACCAGACTGCCCCTATGGAGGCACCCACTTGGCCTGAATGTGGAAGCCCACTCCTATGGGGCAGTCCACCAGCTGAAAAATCCAAAAGGGTCTGGAGAGAGGGAAATAATCATAAATTATAATGACAAAGAGAACATGATAAGGATTCTTCGGCTTCAAGTCACTGACAGACCTAATTTAACCTTTTGTTGTCTGAATTTTGGCTGCCCAGGAATGTGTCTCCCAAATTATTTCTATATAATCAAACAGTTTCATGGAAGAGATGGGACTAAGGGTATAGCAGAACAGAGAAAGATGGCAGCACCAGCTGAGGACATTGCAATACTGGGCACAGCAGCTCTTCTCCCTTCGTATCTTTATGTAAATCAATCAGCAAAATTAGTATACCAGGATCACATCAACCTTTCACCTTTGTTCATGTGCACCAAAACATTTAGAGCAGCATCATATTGTAGTACGTGTGGCTTTGTAACAAGAACTAGGCTTTTCCCAGTCCTACACAAACGTAATGGAGTATGACTGTGAAATCCTATGTGTGATGAGGAAAGAGAAGCCTAAGGAGACTCAGATGCAAAGCACAGTAAGCAGCACCCAGGAAAGAATATACACAATGGCGACAATAAAAGACGGAGAAGAACAGGTGGGCCCAAGGGAGAGATAGAAGGAGACACCACCACCCCACTCCTTTCCTCTGCAGAAGCGAGAAGTTCACAGGAGTGGAACATTGCATATGGAGGGAGTACTGTTTTCCTCATCTTTCTCTTTTTCTTTCCAAAAATATTATTTGTTATATGGGAAGCCTCTCTGGAACAGGAAAGGGGGAGGGATAATGGGAGAAATCCTGGTGATGTC
The DNA here is from genome assembly GCA_028658325.1 of Potorous gilbertii. NCBI lineage: Eukaryota > Metazoa > Chordata > Mammalia > Diprotodontia > Potoroidae > Potorous > Potorous gilbertii. Next base: position 163,180,587 of record CM053769.1, on the reverse strand, counting down.
AGCAAGAAAAGATTTCAATAAAAATTTAATTTAAAATAAAAGAAAAACCCTCAGATGTACTTTAATTATACTAATAAACTCACACAACAAAACTTAAAAGCAGAATTTGAACCCAAGTCTCTAACTTCCAAATCCTGTGCTCATTCATCAGGCAGCATTACCGCCTCCTATCAGTCACAACAGGTCTGTGTGAGGGATGATTTTCCCTGTTTTGCAGGAGGAAGCCAAGCCTGGGGGATAGAAGCAGCCTCCTTGAGGCACTGCAGGCAACGGGAGATCACAGGCAGTGCAGGGAGAATGCAGCCTACTCTAGATCCCCAATCTCATTATTCTTCAGTTAGAGACTCTGTCCATTGCAACAAAGCCTGGTCAAGGCAACCTGTCACACCTGGCAGGGCTGTCATGTGACTATCCTGTCTGCTCTCCCACATCAAAGGCCAGGCAAAAGTAACACACTAATTACTCGATGCAATCTCCAGCACTATTCCCCTGTTGCGTCTCCATGCCACGCCAAGGAACCATGTGGAAAAGTATGCCCTTGCAAGGAAATTCTCCTTTTGAAACAGGGCCCAAATCCCATTTTCTTGAGGTGAGATCAAGATGTTGATTTGATGCTGTAACAAAACTAAGCTGGTAGCCTTACCTCATACCCTGCTAAATAATGACAGAAATGGATAAAAATTATTCATTTATTTTTATTTTCAACATTCACTCCCATATGACTTTGAGTTCTAAATTTTCCCCCCTCTATTCCCTTCCCCAAGATGGTGTGTAATCTGATGTAGATTAAACATATATCTTCATATTAAACATATTTTCACATTAAATCATGTTGTAAAGATGGGAGCTGAAACAATTATATGTAAGATTTCATGGAAGAAGACCCCTTGGGGCTGGACAAGAGTTATTCCAAGCACTCCTGTCTCTTCTTTCAATCCCTTGATAAAAGGTGGAGGAGTTGGCCAGGGAAGTCCCTTCTAACTCTGAAATTCTGAGATAATGATGCCATGATTAAAAGCAAAAATGTGCTTTCAATGACACTGATGAATTCTGGTTCCTATCCTTTAATCAGCTTGGTAAGAACTGGGAGGCTTATTTTCACCATGAAGCAGTCCCATGAACTTGGACAATTTACTTAACCACTTAACCCAAGTCTCAGTAGTCCTACCTGTAAAATGGGACTAACTCCTTCCTCACCTATCTCAAAAGGTTGTAGTGACGATCACCATGGTTAAAATAAATGTGTAAATGACATAGTGATACAGGGATATACAATATCATCATTACGCGTATTTCATGCTAACAATTCACAAATGTTCTCAATTTCATCATTTAACTTTCTAATAAAGATGCTTAGACCATCATGATGCCAGTCTCTTGTTCTTTCACGACATGAATAATTAGCCCTTGAGATTACTCTAAAACCATCTGAGTGTTAGTATGGTCTATCATGTCTTCCTAGTTTGTTAACAAGAATACTGTGGGAATCAACTAATCACTGGACTCCTCAGAGATCTGATCACATGATCAAGATTCAGCACTGAATGGATCTTTAAAGGTCATCTAGACCAATAGTGTTAAACTCAAATAGAAATGGCTCCCTGCAGATCACATGTTGACTTGGAAAGCCAGTTGTTGTATTTTAAAAAACATTTCCCAATTACATTTTAATGTGGTTCAGGATGTACCCGGAAGTGAGCACTGGCCACGAGTTTGACATGTCTAATCTAGTCCAACCCTCTAATTTCCAAATGAGGAAACTGAAGCTAGTAAAGATGAAGTGACTTGCCCAAGGCTGCACCGCTATTAAGGAAAGAGCCAGAATTTGAACCCAGTCCTTCAATGCTAACTCTTAAACAGCTCTCTCTGTCCTACCACATAAAAATCTAAATTCTCTGGCAGGTTTTTAACTTGGCATTTGTATTCTTATCTTACATTACTATTACTTCTTATAACAAGCCCAAACGAGTAATGACTGTCTTTCCTCACATTGTGAAGAGAGCTGCCTTGGGAGTTGGAGGACTTGAGTGTGAATCACCCAACTGTGCCACTTCTGGTGGCGTGAACCTGGGCAAGTTGTCCTTTCCTCCTCACTTCTCCACATCCCCAGTCGTCTGTTACCCCACCTTCTTTCCATGCAGCCCCTATCACCTCAGCTAGACTCTTGCCACAGTCCTCCTGTATTGCCATCTCTCTTTCACTCCAGTCATTCTCCACTAAGCTGCCAAAGTGGTTTTCCTGAAGTGTAGGTAGGTGGGATCATGTCACAACTCTTCTCCAAAATGATCTCGGGTGGCTTCCTAGGACCTACAGGATCCCACAAAAACTCCTCTGTTTGGCATTGACAACTCTTTGTACCCTGGCTCCTTCCTAGCTTTGCACACTTCTTATACTCTCCCCCTCTCCATGCACTCTGCGGTGCAGTGACTCTGGCCCAGGCTGTTTTTCATGCCTGTATTACTCCTCTTCCCCTCCCTTGGCTTCCTTCAGGTTTCTGCTCATAGCCCACCTTGGCAAGGAGTTTTGCTTGCTTGTTTCCACCTCAGACTACCGTCCATCCATTCTGTGTAGGCAGACGTTGTATTTCTTGTTGGTGTTCAGTCATGTCATGTCCGACTCTTCAGGACCCCTTTTGCTGTTTTCTTGGCAAAGGTACTAGAGTGGTTTGTCATTTCCTTTTCCAGTCCATTTTTTCAGATGAGGGAACTGAGGAAAACAGGGTGAAGTGACTTGCCCAGGATCACATAGCTGGTGAGTGTCTGAGGTTGTATTTGAGGTCAGGAGATGAATCTTTCTGACTTCAGCTAGGTGGCACAATGAATAGTGAAAGGCACTGAGCTGCCCAAATATATCCTGTGTGTACCTAATTATTTACATGCCATCTCCTCCACTAGATTGTGAGCTTCTTGGACGCAAGGACTGTTTTTGTCTTTCTTTGAACAGTCCCTTTCATATGGTAAGCACTTAATAAATGCTTATCAACTGATTGGCTTAATCCATGTGATGTGGTGGATAAGATTCCATCCCAGTTTACATTAAAGAATGCATGCTTAATTTCGTACAGCAGTTACAGGGACGAATAGTGCATCTTTTCTTCTGGACCATCAACTCTCCAAGGAGAAGGCACATATCATCATTTATCTTTGCAACCCTCCCAATGACTTACATACATTAGGTAAAATTACAAATGCTAAGATGAATTTAACTGGAGTTCAGTTGATGACCCATACTGCAACACCCCCCTCCCAACCCTGATCCTGTGGGCTGCCATGGTCCACCACTTCGCCACAGAGGGAGACAGGACTGTTTTGGCGTCAATCATTCTTCACAAAGCAAAGCTAGACAACTCCCAGCATTTTATGGTATCCTAAGTTATTTAAAATTGATTGTCCTGTGGGCTGTTCCACTATTATCCTAGGCACAGAAGTTTAAAGCAACCAGTCTATGATTACCATGACTATCTTCCAGACTTTCCTCTCTGCTTCCTCAGAAACAAGCACTACTGCCTCTGTAATCTCATTTGCTGACTCCCTAAGTGCCCTGGTTAAGTCACGTGGACCCTGCTGATTCAAATGCATCTTGTTTGTGCCATGGTTTCAAACTTATGCTCATTTTGATTCCTAGGCTACCTAGGCTTTTGATGTTGTCTTTGTATCTCCAGAACCTAGAGCAGGGTCTGGCCCACAGTAGGTGCTTAATAAATGCTTACGGATCTTTTTGTGACACAAAGAATTAGAAATGGAGAGAATGCCCATCAACTGGGGAACAGCTAAACTAATTGTAGTAAATGAATGTAATACTATTGTGCCAGAAGAAATGATGAGCAGGTAATTTCAGAAAAACCTAGAAAGACTTACATGAACTGATGCTGAGTGAAGTGAGCAGGAGAACACCGTACACAGTAACAGCCACACTGTGTGATGATCAACTGTGAATGACTCAGTTCTTCTCAGCAATACAGTGAGCCAAGACAATTCTAAAAGATGCATGATGGAAAATGCTATCCATGTCCAGAGAAAGAGCTATGGAGTCTGAATGCAGATCAAAGCATTGTTTTCTCTTTTTTGGCTTGTCTTTTGTTTCTCGTGGCTTTTCTCTTTTGTTCTGCTTCTTCTTTCAAAACATGGCTAATGTGGAAATCTGTTTACATGACTGCACATGTGTAATCTATATCAGATTGCTTGCTGTCTTGGGGAGAGATGAGAGAAAGAAAAAACTTGGAACTCAATCCTGAAAAAATGAATGTTGAAAACTATTCTTATATGTAATTGTGAAAAAAATGCTATTTACAAAAAAAAAATAAAAACTAAAATTTGGTTTAACTATTTGGTCACAGGCTACATGTATGTAGGTCAATGTTAAGTAAAAATACTGCATGATAAACTGAATGATAAAGAAATAAAAATGTTTTACTTATTTTAACTTTAAAAAAAAATGCTTGCTGATTTCTTGGTCCTACGATTACAAGTGGCACACACTCTGTTTCATCAGAATTCAACTTCTCCACAGATGACTAAAGAGGGGAGGGGCAGGGGGAAAAACATTAAATGTTCTTGCCTTGCCCTGGCTTGTAGAGATGAGGACGGGACAAAAGCAACAGCAGTCAGTCAAGTGCATTAGGTGCCTACTATGAGTCAGGAGCTGGGCTAGATGCTGAAGCTGTGAAGACAAAAATTAAATCTTCCCTACCCTCGAGGAGCTTACTCTAAAATGCCAAGTATAGAATTTAAATATTAAATTAAATAAAGTAAATACAAGATAATTTTTTTGAGGGGGAGCCCTAGCAGCTTGGGGCTCAGGAAAAGCCTCACTGAAAAGCTGATGTCTGGAAGGAAGCTAGGGATTCTAAATGACAGAGGTGGGCAGAGTTTATTCCAGGAATGGGCACGGCTGGAGATGGAATGTGCTGAGGAAGGAACAGAAAGAAGGTCGTTTTGGCCAGAACACAGCGCACATCAAGTGGGGTGATGTGTAATACTGTAGGCGAGGGCCAGGTTATGAAGGGCACAGATGCCAAGCACAGAAACTTGTAACTGATCCTTATTAAGCAGGGAAGTGATGGGGTCTAATGTGTGCTTTAGAACAATCTGTTTCCATGGAATACATCTTTCTTGATCCTTAGCTTCTGTTTTACATCAATGAAGGGTGTTTTCTTGTTACCTTCAAACCCTCCTGAAAGGCTCCTGACTCAGAACTCCTGCTTAAGTATTTCTTTGAGCACATCTTTGATTGATTTTTCCCTGAATGGCCTTTTCCCATTTGCTTTTTGGGTGTCCAGAGGCCTAGTTTTGGGGAGCGAGCCCTACCTGCACAAAGGCAAGAATTTGTTCCAGGACCTGGGAAACTCTGCTTACAAAGCATCCAGCTCCCTGACCCCTTCCCCCATCGCCCCCTTTATCTCACACTTCCCTCCTATGGGCTATTCCTGATCTAGGCCACAGGCCCAGAAATACACTCTTCTGAAGGTACATTTTCTTTTTTCTCCCCAAGTGGTTTTCTTTTTTAAATATTCAACAAATAATATGTCCAAAGAGATACTGTATCCTCTATATCTTTTAGTCAACTATGTGACTATAAGTATGTGGTCTACTGTAGAATATGTCTTGTGCAGGCCCAACCCTTTATCAAATCTTTGTGAAGGGTGCCTTCAATATGCTTGAAGATTATTATAGTAAAAATTGGGCAGTGATAGAAAACAAGGCAAATTTAAAGTAATATCCACTGAGGCAGAAAACATGGCTTGGGAGGGGTTATGAAGGCTTTAGATTCTAAACAGAAGTTTATATGTGATCTATATCACATATAATGATGTAAGTTTATACATGATTATATGCAATAGGGAGTCATACGAGTTGACTAAGTAGGAGAATAACAGGGAGAATCTTTGCTTAAGGAAAACAACCTTGGCATCAGTGGACAGGATGGACGCTGGGAGGGATTTGAGGCAGGGAAGCCATTTAGGAGGTCATTGCCATAAACTAGGCGACAGAGGAGGAGCTAAGGTGGTAGCTGTGTGAGAGAAAGGGTCATATTCAAGATATCTTATGGAGGTAGAAATGGCAAGATTTGGCAGCTGATGACATGAGGGTTAAAGGAGAGTGAGGTGCCAGGGTAAATGCCAAGATTATGACCTTGAGACACTGGAACAAGGTGCTGCCTTTGACAGAAGAAATTGGGAAGTTTATGGGGGGAGAAAGATAATTACTTGTTTCAAACATGCTAAGTTTTCATAAAACAAGCGGTGAGGGTGATGTCATCAGACAGGTCTGCTGCTGTTCAATGATTTCAGCTGTGTGCAACTCTGTGACCCCATTTGGAGTTTTCTTAGCAAAGATACCAGAGTGCTTTGCCTTTCCTTCGCCAGCTCATTTTAAAGATGAGGAAACCGAGGCAAACAGGGTTAAGTGACTTGCTCAGCTAGCAAGTATCTGAGGCTATCTGAACTCACAAAGGTGAGTCTTCCTGACTCCAGGTCTGACACTCTATTTACTGCCCCTCAGACAGGTCCACTAATCAATAAACATTTATTAAGCACTTAATTGGGACTGAAGAAAGTTAGCTGGGGGAGAGGATGCAGAGTACTCCAGGCAAGGGAGACAGGAAGAATGCCCTGATCTGAGAAATAGTCTTGTTTGTGGAACATTAAGGAGGCCAGTGGCACTGGATCCAAGAATATGTGTCAGGGAATAAGGTAGAAGAAGACTGAAAAAGTAAGAGGGGGCTAGGTTGTGAAGGGCTTTGATGAGGAGAAAAGGAGGCAGACCAGTTATGGAAGGAGAATGAGGGAGAGTCAATGGTTAGCACTCAACATCATGAAATCCAGAGGAAGAAACCCAGCATTTGGGGCAGACTGCCTGTGAAGGCTCTATTGGACATGGACAAGAATCATGCAGAATGAGAAAGCATGGACACTCTGTGACCAGCATCTTGGGAGATAGTCTCGAGAGTGATCAGATCAGAGAGCCCCTGACAGAATCCCAGGTGGGCAGGCAGCTGGGGTAGGTGGACCTTCCTAACAGCCACAAACAAGTTCAACTGGGGGCTAGTGCTGGCCCCTGCCTCTCACCAACCCACAAAGAACCCACCTTCCTTGGCCCTGCCTAACCCCTGAAGATCAAGAAAAGTTCATCAATCCTAAATCAAGTAACTCTCTGTTCAAGACGTCCCAAATGTAAGCCACCGTGCCAGGTGCTAGAATGGGGGCGAGTCACGTAAAACAGGGAGGCCCAGCCTTAGGAGGGCTACAACATGCTATTCACTCGATGGATTTTCATATTCACTTCTCTTCCAACCCTCCAACCCAGCTACTCCCTCCCTCAACAAGACATTACAGACAATTTGCCCATCTTTTCCCCTTCTTAAAAGTCCTATATATAAAGGATATTGTTTTTGGGAGCCAGGAAGCCTGAGTTCTAATACTAGCTCCAAATTCTTTTCCCTTCTCTAGGTCTCAGCTGCTTCACCTTCTAGTTATTAACCTAGAAACTACAAAGGTTCTTAAATCTTTTTGGAGGCCACAGACCTTTTTTGCAATCTGGTCAACTCTTGGACTCTTTCTCAAAACAAAAGTTTTCAATGTATAAAATATAATACATAAGATTGCAAAGGAAATCAATATATTGAAATATAGTTATCAAAATATGGGGAAAAAAGTGCACAGATCTCAGTATCATGGGAAACTTTGAACAAGAAGATTCCTAAGTTCCCTTCTAGTTTCAATACTCTATGAGTTTGATTCTTTAGATCTATATTTGCTAAAACTAAAGTTTATCATATATATGTCCACATGTGTATTTGTATACACATTTATATATATATATATCTTTATATACTAATATACCTATAACATGAAAAAATATTTGAAGAGGATTTTTCCTTTCTTTCCTTTAAGATAAACAGATCTATCTCCTGGGGAACCCAACACCAGACTTGGGAGTCATCTGTGTACAGTCTCCTCCTGGAAAGCCCCACCCCATGCACCTGCTCAACTCCCTCTCTGGTTTCGGTGTCAGGTCAGGGAGCCTAAATACCAGTCCAAGCCCTCTCCCCAAGCCAGGAAGAGGAGGAGACAGAAGCCACCACTGCCCGTGGTCTCTGGTCAGCTTGATTCTTCCCCTTTGCCTCTCTCCTCCTTTGCCTCCTAACCTCCGCGTGATGCTAGTCACCAGCATGTGACCTTGGCTATTTCTCCTCCCCCTGGAGACAGGAGGATGATCCTGCCAAGTTTACCCTCTGACACTGGCATTTTTTGGTATGTGCATGAACCTGAAACCTGGGCACTCAGACAAGGAAGTAGAGGACAGCAGGTGCTCCACTTCTGGGCCCTTGGCCATCCAGCTGGATTTCACTGGGCCCAACTCATTTTTCAAATGTGCCTGCTCCAGTTTCCCTCCATCCCCCAAACTAGAGCCAAATCAGCAACTACCAGTTCAAGTCTCTGAAGCTGGTGTTTAGGGCCAACATAGGGATTTGGCTCTAAACCACAGGCCCTGGTTGAGTCTGAGTGGGCTCAGGAAAGGCAGAATAGGTATGGGGAGATGCTGAAGTGCTCTCTGAACCTGCTCCCCAGCACTACCTTCCCCCCTCTCCCGCCCAGCCTGCTTCATATTCCTCCTGTTATCAGTCCCTAAGGACAGTGTGTTCTTGGCTGATGGCCCCCTCTATTCCTTCATCTTCGGCCTTTATAGAGAACAAGCTAACCCGACCCTGGGCCCCACCCTAACCCACAATCTGATTTGCCACACCAAAGCCCTGACCAACTCTGAGTTCAAACCCATTAGTACACAGACAGTGAGTACAACACAAATTTATTAAATGCCTATGTGTCAAGCACCGGGAATATGAAAAAAGAAAAAAAATCAGTCCCTGCCCTCAAGTAGTTCCCATTTTAATGGTGGAAAGAACATGTTGATAACCACATACATCAAGGACCTATACCAGGTCAGTCAGTCAGTAAATATTGATTAAGGGCCTTCTCTGTACCAGGCCATCCCAAACTAAGTGTTAGGGATACAAAAAATGGTAAAAGAAAGTCAAGAGACAGGTAGAGAAGGGGAAAGGACCATGATTTATTAAGCACTTACTATGTGCCAAGTACTGTGCAAAGTGCTTTGCAAATATGCATTTGATCCTCACAACCACCCTTGTAAGTAGGTGCTATTGTTATTCCTGAGGAAACTGAGGCAGAGATCAAGTGACTTGCTCAAGGTCACAGAGCCAGATTTAAACTCGAGTCTTCCTGACTGACTCCAGGCCTAGCACCCTGCCTCACTTACATGCACACGAAGTAGCACTTCTCACCTTCTCTACCCTCTGAAGAATAAAATGATAATTTAGGGCTATTACAGACTCTATCAGTTATTTCAGAGAGAAAAAGCTGCAGCAGGTGTCCAGGCGACTGAAGTCCTCCACCACCAAGTCCATACAAACACTACACAGGATAATCTGGGAATAATCAACAGAGGGAAGGCAGTGGAATTCAGAAGGATGAGAAAAGGCTTCCTGTGAAAAACGGCATTTCAGCTGGGTCCTAAAGGAAGCCAATGAAGTGAGGAGTCAGAGATGAATGAGAAGGGAGAATGGGGAAAACGTGTGCAAGAGGGTTGGGGGGAGTGGCTTGCACCAGGACCATCAGGGCCAGTGTCATTGGACTGCATAACATATAGGGTGGGGGAGAGATGGGTAGCATCCAACTTATGAAGGGCTTTGAAGACCAAAGAGAGGTTTTAGATTGGATCCTGAAAGCCATAGGGAATTACTAATGAGGAGGGGAGCGACGGGGTTAGACCTGTATTTCAGGAAGACCATTCTGACGGCCAAGTGGAAATTGGAGGCAATCTCGGAAGAAAGAGATCGGGAGCTGGGGGACCAGATAGGCCTCCTGTAGAAGGTGGGATGGGAGCTGAGTACTGAGCTGCCAGGGAAGGCAGGAGTTGGAGTAGAGGAGGGAGAGCATTCTGTGTGAAGCATGGATTCAGGAGATGGAGTGTGTTGTGTGAGGAACTAGGATTCTGTGGCCAGACTTGGGACGTGTGGCATTAGGAGTAAAGTGTAAGAAGTGGCTATGTTGTGAAGGGCTTCAAATGCTAGTTCATACTTGATCCTTAAGGTAAAAGGCAGGTCAGAAGTCACAGAAATCTACCCAGACTTCCCCATCCTCGACACGGCCTTGGCACAGTGGGAAGAAAGGCTGGATTTAAGAGTCAGGAAAGAAGTGAAACTCCACCTCAAACTGGCTGTGGGCCCATGACTTAACCTCTCCTGGCCTCAGTTTCCTCATCTCTAAAAAAATGAGGACAGTAACAGCTCCAGAACCTTCCCGAACAAGACTTGTATCAGATGCAATGTATAAATAAAGCGGCTCTGCCAGCCTGAAAGCCCTATACCCCTGTCAATTATTAGCAGCATTACCATCATGACCATTCAAGGCTTCCTTGAACTCTTGGTATTTATGGGCAGAGAACTGCTAGGGATTGTGGGGGAATCCACACAAGTACAAGATGTGACCCCGTCCTCAAGGAACCGTCCCAGGGTTGGGGAGACAAAACGGACACATAGAGACATAACTAACATTAAAAGGAAGCAAGAAATGCCTACAGACGAATGCTCTCATTTCGACAAAGCTTTAAGGTATACAAAGCATACAAAAACTCTGTGAGGTGGGTAGTAAGTTCCCATTTTACACAGGAGGAAACTGAGATTCAGGGGTTGTGACTTAAAACAACTAGTGAATGGCAAAGTCAGGACTTTAACTTGGCTCCTAACTCCCAGGGTAATTTTTTTTTTAATACTACAACATTCTTTTACCTTAAAAATACAGCCACTGACCTGACCGCCATTAGGATGTGTAGTCAGTCATGTGTTACATTGAGGCTGCCAAAGTTAAGGAAAGTTAACTAACTCGCAGGGGCCTCAGGGGCCCATGTCCCCTGGACTTCAGGAGAAACCTGGTCTTCACCTCTGCTTGATGAAAGCTCTCTGTGGAATCACCTCAAACCCAAGTGAGAAACTTAGCTCAGGCTCAGCACTTCATCAGTCTATTCTGGTTAAAAAGTCCATAGAGTTAAGTTTTCTTCTGCATCCTCTATTTATGTTGTCATGGATTATTCCTCATCTGATTTCTTTGGAGTGATTCGATCCTAACTGTATAACCATGTAATCTGAATACACATAATGACTAGAATTACAGCACGGAGGCTGCACCTCATAACCTGCAAAACAGCAGAAATGACAAAAAAATGGTAGCAGTCAATGCTGGAGGAAGGAGAGGCACACTAACACATTGTAGGTGGAGTTGTGAAATGCTACAACTATTCTGGAAAGTAACTTGGAATTGGGCAAATGAAGTGACTAAAATATCCATACCCTTTGAACCAAAGATTCTACTACCGGTCTATAACCTAAGGAAGCCATCGATAAGAGGCAAATTCCCAGATATCCTAAAATATTTATAATACCTTTTGTGATAGTTAAGAATTGGAAACAAAGTAGATGTCTGTCAGTTGGGGAAAGGCTAAACAAACTGTGTACATGAATGTAACAGAAAGAAGTCATGTGTATGATGAATACAGAATACAGAGAAGTATGGAAAGAGTTATATGAAATGATACAGAGGGAAGTCAGCGGAGCCAAGAAGACATTACACCAGGAGTGGGAAACCTGAGGTGGCCTCGAGGCCATATGAGGCTTTCTAAGTCCTCAAGTGAGGCCCTTTGACCAAACCTAAACTTCACAGAACAAATCCTTTTAAGGGCCCCACTTGAGGACCTAAAAGGCCCCATGTAGCCTTAAGGCCATGGGTTTCCCGCCTCTGTATTATACACAGTGACTACAACAACATAAATGGAAACAATACACCCAGATATTAAAAGAGGCCCCAACTCAAGAGATATCAGAGGATATCCCTTATGAAGGGAGCAGGTCCAACAGGTATTAATACATTGCAAATATTTTCAGATTTTTTTTTCAATGTTTCCATCAGTTGTGTTGATTTTTCCCCCTCTCCAAACAATATTGTTTGATATATGAGATGGCTCTCTGGGAGGGGGCATTTGGGATAACTATGGTGATGTAAAAAAGAAGACATCAATAAAAACTTATTTTAAAAATGAAGATAGAGGAGAAGAATCATCCTTGGCCTAGAGGAACTCTGAGATCCCTTTTTAGCACTAAAATCCAATGATCTTATGATTCTAAATTCAGTTTTCATTCAGCTCCAGAAAGCAAAGGATGGTTCTATCTTCAAACTATGGGCTCTCAGTCATCTCAAGTCCTTATCCCAGGGGCCCTGAGCCCCAAAGAAGTCAGGTTTTGGGACAAAGAATAAATGCTCTTCTGCTAGTATAACCATGGACAGGGCTAGGGAAGGCTCAGCAGCTGATAGGTTCATGGGGAAACCATTAATAAGGCTAAATGGCCTGTTATGGCAACAGGAATTCTCTCAGCACTGTAGGCAGAAAATGGTTCCCTGCTGTGCTGGAGCCTCAGGGGCAGCATCACAGGATTGAGATACTTGAATTTCATTATTTTTATTATTGCTGCTGCTGCTCTTATGATTTGGAAATATAAGCAGCAAATGTATTTAAATGTCTCCTGCACAAACCTTCAGAGGAGATCTAATATGCAGCTCCACCTTCATGGCCTGAATTTACTCCCAAGTCATTTATCCATAGGAAAATCTGGCAGGAAAACCATTTGAATGAGGAAGGCTGAGGCCTGTTGCTAAGAGAAAGCAGGCAACAGTGAAGAGAGGATATTCATTAAAAACCATTCACTTGCTTGACCTCAAGGATAGTCTAGTATCTCTCAGGAAGAAAAGCGGTGGTAGACAGAGCAACAGTGGAGGGGAGCAGAACCCCCATGAGAAAGCCAAGGCATGGATGCCAGGCAGGGCAGGAGAGGGCAGTTCCCTTGAAACTGCTCTGGGTCAAAGGCACAGATCACCCCCAGCCTCCAATGCCAGCTGTGGGGACCCTCAGTCTCTGTACATGCCTCTAGAGTTCCATTTTCTCCTAGACAAGTCAGTGCCAACCTGAAGCTCACAATCTGCTCTCAGACTGGGCTGAGAAGTCCTCCACATCACTCACCTTTTTTAAGCCTTAGTTTTCTCATCTGCAAACCAAGTATTAAGAGTATTTGTGTTGGCCATCTCTCTCACCAGGCTGCTAACGAGATGTCCAACCCTAAAGCTGTCTTTAAAGTTAAGTAACGATCATGACAAACCCTAACTGAAAGATGCTTGCCCACTGCTCTCCTCTCTATCACTTCATTCCCCCATAAAGTCTGAGAGATAAGACAGGAACAGCAGTAGTTCCCTATGTACCAAGCACTCTGTAAATACCAAGGACAGGAATATGTTCTGTTGTACATTCTAATAGGGAAAGACAACATAGATAGGGAAACTGTGGACCAGGAGAGAGCACTCTGGGTATGGTGAGCAGGGTCACAGGGGAAGAGAGGGACATTCTCCTTCTTAGTGCAAGGGTAGAGAGAATCAGAACTGGAAACTGGAAACCAACCTGGTCAGGATGGGAGGCTGCACTGAAGATGCAGAGGCAGCCAAGTGGTGGTCAGGGGGTAGAGCTGGGGCCAGGCTGGGGAAGAGGAGAGGCTAGGGTAGACTCTCCAAGACACGGTCTCTGTGAACAGAGTGAACTGAAGCATGCTGGGATCTGCCTAAATGGGGTGAGCTATGTGGGGGCACCCCCTGGCACAGACAACAAAATGAGTCCATGAACGCCACATGATTCCCTTGATTCTGCTTTCATTCTCCTTCCTAAACCAAGCTGCCTCTCTCAGAGGGTGAGGGGCTTATGAATCTCTCACTTAGCTCTCAAAATACAATTATAGTTCTGTTAACTGGAGAAGCAAATCTATCTCATGTGGTATTTCTTTTGGTTTAGGGAAGGAAGGGAGGGGAAAACTCCTAAAATGAAGGCAATAACCACAGGAAACAAAGTGAACATCCCTCAATGGGAGATGGCAGGATGACCATAAAGGATCACATCCACAGCCAGGAAGATGGCAGGTCTGAGGAAATTTGGAAAATGACAAGGTTGGGGTGAAGTGACGGGCAGGGAGCCGAGAGAGGCTGGAGAACACTACGCACCAACTCAACAACAGCTGCAGTGACAACTTCTGATCTGGGGAACAGATGAGGAAATGCATCTCCCACCTCAGTAGAGAGATGGGGGCGGCCTGTGGTGGCCATGGGGACAGAATAACGGATTATTCATCATCAGACTCAGTCACTGTGTTGGTTAAGGGTTTGTTTGTGTGCGGCTTTTTAAAGCTTATATTTATTTAATATTTTTTATTTATATCCTTTGTTTTTAATATCATTTTCATTTTCCTCCTCCCTCCTCTATCCAATGGAAAGAAAAAGAAGGAAAAACAAAGCACTCCAGCAATATCATATTTTGATTATTTTTACTCAATTGTTTTGCTTTGTTTCAAGAGAGGGTTCTGTGGAGGAAAGAGGCAGTCTTGGAAAAGAACTGCAGTGGTTTTTAAAAAGCACCACTAGAATTTAATAATTCTAGCCCCCCCCCACCAAATTAAATAAAAGCAAGGCAATCCCACGCAGTAATTTAAGTTAAAAAATCTCTGGAATCCTTTCCCAGGACAGTGGCGATGTCTGCCTGCCTCCATCCTTTCTCCCTCTCCTTTGGTCATAGCCAGCCTCAGATGTTTCCTCTCCAGGAGCTCCTAGAAAGGTTCCACTGGGGCTGCCCAGAGGAATTCTGGGCCAAGGCTTCCTCTAACCATCTTCGCTGAGCTAGGAAAACACTGGACACCAGGGCATATCCCCAGGTTCTAGGCATCAAGTGGAGACAGTTCTATCTCCTAGGACGAGCTGCTCCCTCCGTCCTCTCTCCCCTTTCCCAGAATCTTCCCATTCAAACTATCTAGTCCAACCCACACCTGAAAAATATCACCCTCATAACAAAGCAGGAGAGCCCTGAAGCTTCAGAGTTCCAAGCCTCTCAGTGGGTTAGGACCTGTCCCCTCCACAGACAACCCATTCCATGCTGAGACAGCTCAAGGTCCTCAGGAAGCTGAGCCTGACATTAAGCCCGTATCTGCCTCTTCAAATATCCCCTGTTCTTTCTGGTTGTGCCTCAGAGACCAAACGGAAGAAGGCTGATCCCTCATGGCAGCATGGCTCTCTGAGCATCCCAGGGCTATCACACTGGCTCTGAATCTTTTCTTCCCTGATCCTCATGACACAGACCCCGGGACCACTGCCCCTCCAATCTCAGCTGCCCTCCTCCAGACCCTCTTCAGCTTATCCATGTGCTTTTGAAAGTACAGCAACCAACAAGAACCTACTAGATATGGACCCAAAAGAACTGATAAAGACCCATTCTTGCAGACAGCATCTTACCGTTAGGTGACATGAACTTGTTTACTTACCCAGTGCAGGGACCCAATGCAGACCTTGGCAGCCAAGAGGGGCACAGTGGGGTCGCAAGGTCGAAGCTTTGAGCATTCCTTCAGCACTGACACAGCATATGCTGACTGCCAAATGGAGAGAGAAGACATAAAATGTCATTCAGAGAGCCTTCAGTAGTAGCCATAGATTAGAGGATCCACCTATCCACCCAAGGACTTGTCTTAGCCATCTAAAAAGGGTTATACACATGTATGTGAACACACAAACATATACACAGACACTCATGTGTGCACACAGAGAGGAACAGCACACGTCACATACACAGCAAGCATCCACTCATGTACCACAACACAGAGCCATACAGGGTACCCTGGCCCCAGAATACAGGAGTGCAAACATCATCAGAGGCTCATAATCTGCGAAGAAAGCAAACCCCAGAGTTTAGAACCACGGCCTATAGACGCTTCTTTCCCTTGGTTCTTCCAAGCTCTCTTTGCTCTCCTCTCCAAAGACAACCTGAGCAACAAGCCTCCTAATAGTGTGGTGGCAGGCCTTCCGCTCTCCATCCTACACTATGATGCCAAATTTTCCCAATGTTGGGCCCATGGGGCAAACATTTCCCTAGGCCCCCTGGCCTACTACAGTAATTCAATAAGAATGTATGGAGTTGTCTGCTAAGTACTCAGTCCTATGCTAGGCACTATGGAGGATACAATAAAAAGGAAAGATAGAAGAGAAACTCTCCTCATAGGAGCTCAGGGACAAATCTAGATCAGGAATCCAAGATGCTACTTTTGCTTAGACATTTCGAAATCAAGAAAATGAGAGGTTAGGAAGGGAAGAGATGAAAAGGGACCAGTTGGGGAGAACATGTGGTCCCAGACAAAGGAAGAAAATTCCCATCCTTCCCTCCCTCCAGGACCTTAGAATCTAGAGACCCAAAGAAAGAACATCTGATGAAGTAGTCTATGTTACATGCTTCACTATACAGTACTGACTCTGAGCACTACTTGAGTCCTGAGCATGGTGAGATTAGTATGAGCCACAATCAGCACAGAAGAGAAGTGCTTTGAAGGCCAGAAAGAAATTGAACTATGGCTGCTTCCCCAAAGCTGTCCTTCCACCTTCTTCCTTTGGACTCTGTAGCCATGACACAAGCTCAGCCTTCCCCAGTCAGGATGCTTCAGCAGTAGCAGCCTTTGGAGTATAGTGGTGGGCAGGGTTGGGACTCAGGAAGATGGGGAGGAGAAGGCAAGGGTCTGTGACACCCAAGATCCTCTCCCCTCCCCCATGCCACAGTCAGCCTCAGGCTCTTCCTTCTTCTCCCACTCTGGGGCTGCTGACCTTTGGAACTGGATCCTTGGAATGCTGAATCCTCTAACTTTGACCTCCCCAATCCCCATCAAGGGATACTATTTAAGGAGTCATTTGAGGACTCAGCAATCAGGAGCTAGGGTGGGGGTGGGGGCAGGCAAAAGAAGAGAGGGGCTTTAAAAAAAAATGGTGGTTACCTAGCAACCGAGTCTATGCTTTTGCTGAGAAAACCAACAGAAGGAGCGACCTAAATCTTCGAATTCATACGTTATTACTGCAGGATGATGTGCCAGATATATTTATATCTCCCAGCCTAACCTTCTGGAAGGCCTTTCGGGGGCGGTCACAGCCATGGAACCTCAACTCCAACTTTAGGCTCCTGATGGAGATGCAGTCTTAAGTGTCCCCCCCTCCCCCCCCTTCCTTGGTCTTAAGTGTCCTTCCCTCCCCCTTCCAGACCAATCCAGGTCACCCTCTTCAGATGATGCTGTCAGGAACAGCAGAGAATGGTTTAGTTAATCGACAAGGATCAATTCCCAGATAGACCTACTGCTGCATCTGATGTCCCTTGGAAGGATCCCCCCAAATCACAGAACATCAGTCAGCCTGAAAGCACTCTCCTGGCCCTCAAGGACTAACCAAGGGCTGGCTGTAATGAATAGTAAATCTTTCAATCTTTCAGTTCATCTCTCCGACAAAAACTCCACCCATTCCTGTTTCCCAGAGCCATCCAAAGACCTCAGAACAGCAGTTTCACTTTAACAAGTGGCACCATGAACAGAGGTGCAAGTTTATCAGAGGGATTCTCCATCTCTTCTACAGACTCAGTCACCTACAGGTTGAAATACAAGGTCATTCCCTGAACTTGGAGTTCATTTAAAAAAATAAGTCACATCCATCTCATGGCTATATGTTACTAATGAATTAGGGGATTTTAGCAAAAAAAGGGAACATGGAGGTTGTCTGGTCTAAAACCTTTACTTGACAGACCAGGAAACTGAGGCCTAGAGATGCTGACTTGCCTAAGGTCAGAATGAGGTTCTCTGACTACAAATCCAGGACTTAGTCCTTACGATGCCCTGGGAGGCAGGTAAGGATGTTATTATTTCCATTTTGTAAATAAGGAAGCTGAGGTTACCCAGATACTTAGTGGCAGATCTAGAACTCGGATCTCCTGACACACAGTCCAATATTCTCCCCATCCTGCCTCCTTCATGTTCTATTTCCCATTCACTAAGGCTGCGCCTGGGCTCCCCTCTCCATCAAAGGAATGATCCAAATCCAGATCTTCACACTCAGAAGGGAACGAGGCCAGAGGTCAAACCCTATGAGATAATATGGCAGAGAAAAGGGCTGCCATGAAGCAATCCTGAGACGAGCAACCCTGGTCAACCTGCCCAAGCCCCAAACTACCATTGGGTGGGATTGGCCCAGGCTCTCTCTCCTTTTTCTCCTTATCAGTCCAGAAGACTCCTGCCCAACAAGTCTCTTCAGTGTCCCCTAAACAAGCCTTGCTTTTCCCAACCTTGGATCCTCCTCCTTCCTGGAAAGTCCTCCCCACCCTCTGCCTCTCCATCCTTCAACGTCTAGGCTCCCCTTCCGTCTCTCCTTAAAGCTATTACAGGCTGGGCTATCTGGACCACTCAGGGGCTTACATTTTAATGAAATGAGAGCCATGTGTGTTTGTCATGGACTCTGCTGAAGCATAAGCTCCATGAGGACAAGGGAGGTCTCCTTTTGTCTCTATAGTGCCCTGCACAGGATCTACACTGCATTGATACTGGTGAATTGAACCAAATTTCTTTAGAGGTAGCAGCAAGATAGTGTAAAAAGGGCATCAGACTGAAGTCAAATCCTGACTCTGGTGTTGAGAACTCTAACACATCCTGGCTGGGGTGGTAACTTCGAGCCTCCGGTTTCTCACCTGTAAAATGGAGGTGACCATCCCTGTGTGACCTACCTTGAGTGCTGTTGTGAGCTGGGTCCCACAAGCCTTCCACTTGAATGGCCCTCTTGGGATAGCCAGAGACCTAGACTCTGAATCCTAGAGCCCACCACTTGCTTCTCTTCAAGTGGGGTAGACCAGAGGATATGGTTGCATGCCTCCCTGGCTGCCTTGGTCAGGTCACTTACCTCTCTGACCCTCCAGCCTATAAAAGGCCTGGATGACCTCCAAAGTTCCTTCCAGACCTAAAGCTATGATCCTGTGTCTTCAATCACATTCATTTGGTATGCATGCATGAACCTCATGCTTCCTGTGCTGGAGTGGGGGGTGGGGAGGGGCAGTCAAGACAGGGAGGGCAATGGAAGGCTTCTATTCTATTTCTCTGTAGCCTTCACTGAGTGCTGCCATGGAGAGCTGTTAATAAATATTTGTGAATTTTTATTCCAGGTTCTGAGAATAGAGACTTTTTGCCTAGTGGGGGTGGGAAGAATGGGGAACACCTGGTATCAGTTTAATCTCAGTGTCACTTACCTGCCTGGATAAGGACTCTTTAGACACCAGCCGAGTCTATTTAGCACTCCCCATTCCCCATTCCCAGGTCCTTTCTCCACCAGTCACTAGGATAGCAGCCACCTCCCTTGTCACTCCCACCTCCCCAAACCTAGCCATGGTGGGCTTGCAGAAGGCTTGGCAACGGTTGTCCTAGTCCCCATTAGCAGGATTACATATTGCAGATTCTAGGTGGGGCCTCCATACTGCACAGATGGGCAGGGAGGGGCAGAGAGGAGGGAATTCTCTCAGCCCCATAAAAGGCTCAGGGTATTTACAGCTCTTAGTTCAATTTGCAACCCCATGCCACATTACTTCCTTCATCCTTTCCCACCCCCAATCCCCTCTCCTAACACCCAGGCCCAAGGAAGGTTCTCTGATCATGGTTCACGTCGGTGCTTAAAATAGACATTTATGTAAGTCTAATTCTGACCTGGTAAGGAATGAAGATGAGGTAGGGCAAGGGGGCTGAATGTTAGAGTATCACTACATGCCAACCTTCTACCCCCTGTCTGAGAACCTGTGTGTCTGCACATCTTTTCACTGGACTTTTGGGTGAAGAATCCATTCCATCACACCCTAGTTCTGCTAACAAATTTTATGACAGCTGCCTTAACCTTCCTCCTAGTCTCCCCAGGGCTTTTTCCTTCCCCTAATGCATGGATCATAGGCCCAGGAAACATCAACAACTGTTTCTTATTTCCAGAGCTCACTCAAAAAGTCCTGGAGACAACTCCCCTGCAACCCCCCCATACAGTCAGCAAGGAGCAAACTCCCAGCATGGGCTGCTTTTTGTAAAATAAGTCATGAAGGTGGACACAGACACCCAGGTGCCCACAGGGAATTTCACAGGTTACATGTGCATATGTAAACATATACAAACATACATGCAATGATATCAGTACTATTGAGGAGCACGCAGCAATTTCCCCCCACACCCCCAAAGATATACAACTGCACAAATGGACATCTTTCTCTCTCTCCTTCACATACAAGCACGCATGCACAACTTCTGACAATAAGGCAGAAATCTCATTTTCCCCTGAGGTTACCAAGAGGCAGGAAATGAATTCCGGTATCCACAAACCCACACGTCCATCCATTTTCCAGGCAAGTTACTTGGCCTCAAGGGAAAAAGGAGGAAAAGAAAAAGGAACCTTTTCCTAGACAAATAGTATGCAGGCAGTGGAGATGACACCGATGGGGAGAGGATGGAAAGGACATCCAGGGCCTTACCTTCCCACAAGCCACCATGGAGAGGGCCAGCTGATACCAGAGGTGGAATTCTTCACAGGCAAACTTGATGGCTCGTTCCAAGCACTGGCGAGGCAAAGGGCACCAGAGTCAGTGACTCCAGCTCTCTCAGACATCCTGGGGAGATGTGTACTCCCTGTATCCCCTCTGGATTTTTGGGCAGATAGTGCTGGACTTGGAGGGAGGAAGACCTGCATCTGAATCTTGCCCCAGATATTTATCAGGTATGGGGTGGTTTCTCTGGACTCTTCCCCCTCCTCTGTAAAAGGAGGAGTTAGACCTCTTTACTTCTACATCTATGACTCTTAAGAACTTCAGCACAAACTGGGGGCTGAGCTGGCTCCTTCCTGGAGAGCCCACCCAATAGTCTGATGAGTGGACACTGGCAGGCTCTTGTGATTGCTTGCCTGACACTTGGCCACTGACTAAGTGGCCTTGGCTAAGTCTTTTCCTCACATTTTAGTTTTTTCATCTGTAAAACCACTCCATTAGCCCTCTAAATCACAAGGTTATTGTGATCAGACAAAACAAAAATACATGAAAAATGCTTCTGAAAAGTTAGAAGTATTAGAAATGCAGGATTTATGTTTAGCCATCATCACTTCCATCATCATCACCATGTCTTCTCTTTTGTTCCTCATCTTCATAAATAAACTGAGCTAAAATGAAACCATGAACAATTCTGGGGGAATTAAGAAGAGTAACTTTCAGGCAAAACTGAGCATCCCTTAGACATCAGAATGGGTGTGGGGCTGATACCCAGCCTCCAACCTGACTGGGTGAGGCTTCAATACATCCCCAAAGATCTCAGGAAAACCTTCACCCCTGCCATTCTGGGGCAGAGGCAAGTGTGCTGGCTCAGAACTGGATTAATTCTCAGGTGTGGGAGCCCCTGCTGGAGCATTACCATGAGCACAGCAAAGAGAGGGTGACAGGGCAATCCCTCACACCCCTTCATATCTCCTAGCCCGGGTGTGTGCTGATGGTCACAAGGGAGACTAAATACAGGCAGGGGGACTGTTCAGTGCAGCCCATCCCTCTGCAAGACACAACTCCCAGTAGAGGTTTTGTGGACAGTGGACCCATTCAATTTCACGAACACTAGTCTTGGCCAGAGCTTGAGATGGTGTAGCACACAGTAGGAACTTAATAAATGCTCAATGACTTGTCTTGATTTGCCCTCCTAAGAGCTATCCATACATGGCTCCTGACCCTGGTGTGATTTGGGTCTCACTCTAAAGGTGCAGCTTGAGGTTAATTCCCTTGGTCTCTCCAAATCTAGGAAAGAAAGCCCCAACCTTCCATCCCAGTCAAAAGTCTCCAGAGGACAGACACAGAAGAGTTCAAGGAGAAAGGGAAACTCAACATAGAAATTTCACCCTAGTGGCTTAGGTCCAAGTTCTTTTCTGTCTCATCTATCTCCCTGTATTCGTCTCTCAACCCCTGAATTTCATGGGAGCCTGGGCCCAAAGAGGAAAAACTAGCCTTGCTGAAATGGAATGATAGGCTCCAGTACCTCAGAGAGCATGACATACTGCCCTCTTCTGCCCAATGTGATACTCAGAAGGTCGTAGACTGTGGAGGCATCCCGGAGACTGACAGTTCGGTCTTCTTTCTGTTCTGGTGAACGGCTCAGAACCACTTCCCGGGTTGCCTGCAGGTGAAAGATAATTTGGAGATGAAAATACTTAAGGCCCTAGAGACGAACAAGTCACTGACTACCCAGAGAAGCATGTCTACCTTCCTAGCACCCTGGCCATTACCATGACTCAGCAAAGTCTAGGCACTGGTCATGACAACAATTAAACCAAAACCCAGTAAACCACCTCTTACCACACCCCCTCCCCAGGCCAAGCTGGATCACATGCTCACTATTTCTGAGACAAGTGAACTGGGCATTCCAGTTAGATCATGCTCTCTAGCTCAGATCCAGCAGCCTACTTTACATTTGTGTATTTAAATCCCAGCAGACTATTACAAACACCAACAATCTTAATTAAAAACTATTTCAGTTAAGGAAAGGTAAGTTCTGCTTCCTATGTCACAGAAAGAAAACTGAGGTAATGAAAGAGGATATGTACCCCTACCCTCCTTTCCCATAAAACCTACAGTTAGGTGTCAGGATGAATATGGAGGGCTAACTTTGAGAACATATCTACCCTCAAACACTAGCTATGTAACCAAAAGTCACTTAACCTCTTTGCCTCAGCTTCCTTATCTGTAAAATGGGGATAATAGCAGCTCCTACCTTTCAGGGTTTTTGAGATGACCAAGTAAGATAACATATGAAGTGCTTTGCAGACCTTAAAGTGCTATGTAACTGTGAGCTGCTATTATTATAAAATGCTTTAAAAATGCTAGCTGATATGAAGTACTTCAAGGTTTAAAAAGCACCATCTCACTTGATACTCACAACTCCAGGAGGTGGTGGTTATTACCGCCACTGTACAGCTGAGGAAACTGCAGTAAAGAGAGATTAAATGGCTTGCTCCAGGTTCCACAGCAAGACTCGACTCAGTTGTTCCTGATTCCAAGGCCAATCCTTCATCTAATACCCCACCTTGCTGCCCTATAGATGCCAGCTCCATTATTCCATTCCTCACCCCACCATGAAAGTCTGCTTTGTTTAATGACCAACCGCCCTCCCCAATGGAAGATCCCTCCCTACAACCACAGCTCCCCTTCATTCTGCTCTGCCCCCATTATGGAACCCTCCCCATTGTGCCCCCTACTCCCTTCCATCAAGGGACTTCCATCTTCTGAACTCAGTCACAGATTCCTCTCTTAGCTCTCTGCCCTCAGGTTCACAACCCTTTGGTTTCCCTATTACAAGTCTGTTGGGAAAAGGAGAAAGGGGGTGGGAGGAGAACCCTAATTCCGATTTAAGGCATGACTTCACCCTGAATTCTCTCCCCTGCCAGTTCTAGGTTAAACAGGGCTCTCTTGCTTCAGGCAGAGCTCAAGCATCCCCTTCTACACAAAACCTTTCCAGATCTCTTAAAACTGCCAGTGCAATGACCTACCTACCCTGTCTTTATTTTCCATGTATTTATTCTGCATCGACTTATTTCTGTACATGTTGTCAACGTAGATAGAAGAGAAACTCCTTCCAAGCAGGGGCTGTTCCATTCTTTGTACCTCTATCCCTAGTGCCTGCCATAGTGATGTAGGGGCTTAATCAATACTTTAATTGATTTGCTTTCTGTCATCTCATTTAAGATTTGATTTCCCCATCAGGGCCAACAGTCTAACTCCTAAATCAAATAGGATTCTATTAGATTTTAGAGGTGAACTGGCTGCCCAAGCCAGCCTAGCTAGGCCGTACCTATTAGGGCAGCATACTATGGCGCTTCTCTCCAAACCTGAAGCCTTAACATGCCATCCTAACACTTGTTATTATGTGAGACTGAAAACGAAAATAGATGTAGAGACAGAACATCTGGCTCCGAGTCCTGCTTTTGCCTATCATTAGCCATACAATCACATGTATGTCACTTAACCTCTTTAAGGCTCAGTTTCCTTACCTGTAAAATGGGAAGAATAATATTGGCAGGGTTGTGAAGTACAAAGCATGGTAGAAGTATGGGTTTGTGCTACTTTCTTCCTCTAATAAAGAGACCTCAGGGTCAGCCATTCTTTCTCTATTTAATTCTATTGAAGATGCCAGAAGGACCCTCTGAGATCATCTACTCCAACCATCAGAGAGGGGAAGACAGGAAAGATTCAAATCCAAACTCGATTCTCAAAGTAGCCTTCTTTCCAATGTATAAGGCACCCTTCGTGCTAAGGTGAAGGGGTGAAAAGCACGGATCTAAATTAGAAAAACTGGTCTTAAATCCCCTCATATGTGCAGATCACAACTATCCTTTTCCTCCCTTCTTCATCTTACCTTCAGGTAGAAGTCAACCAATTCCTGCTCAAATGTTGATGACCAAGTAGTCTTAACTCCCAGGGGTCTCTATCTGCACTGGAATAGGGAGGGGCCTTTAAGAGACTGAAAAGCCTTAAAGACCCAAAGGAATGACTCGCTAATAGAGAAATTTCACTAAGATATTTTGGGGCAGGAGAGCTATCTAGCCCCTTGAAATCATACCATGTAGGCAGCAGCCTCTTCTGCCTAGAGAGAGGCTGGCTCAGTTTATCCAGAGATGCACCATGTTATCTTCTGGCATCCAGATCAATCCCAGGGCAAATGAGAACTGAAAGCCCAGGAAGAAATGGGAAGCTCACCAGGGCCTCCAAATGGTTAAGAGGGTGGAGAAGTGCCAGTGATATTCTCCTTGTTTCCAATAAAATCCGCCCACACATCGACTAAGGGGTAGGAATGGGGGGTAGGGAATGATAATGAACAGTTTTGCAGCAGTAGTTGCACAGAGCTCCCTCTGGGCCCCTCTACTGCACCATCATATCCAGCTCCCAATCTCTCTCCTCCCTCTCCCGCCCTCTGCCTATGGTTCACTGCCTACAAAATGCCCATGTCGGCATCCTCTCCAGTTAGCCAGCATCAAAAGGGTCCCGAGTCCTGGACCAGGACCTGGTGAACCAGAAGGGCAGGAGGAAACACAGCCCCTGCCTTCTGAGAATCTCTGGGCTCACAGCGGAGACATGGTCCCCACCTACCAGCAGCCCTTGACAGAAAAATAAATACAGGAAGCACACTCTGAAGTTCTGCAAAATCTTTCACATACAGGTGCTTTCTCATTTGACCTTCACAACCCCACATCTGATAGACAAGAAAACTGAGGCTCCAAGTGACCTGCTTGGGGAAAAGTCCATCAACCATGGGTGCTATCCACATTTAGGTCCCATGGTTTCTGTAACCTGACTGGTCTCTGGCCTTGGGGCACTTTTATTCTTCTTCCCAAAGGGGAAGGAAACCCAAGGGCTAGCAATGAAGATGAAAGAGCCCTAAAGGAGGGACAAGATGGGCAGAGAAACAAGTGGAAACTCCTACAAACCAAATTAACATGATCACAGCATGAGGGAGGGGCACTGCACCAAGAGATTCCAGTACAACTTCGAGCTCTAAAATCGACTCTGGGCAAGCCAAGGCAGAAGGTTAGGTCCTGGACCTGGGGGAGTCCTCCCCAGCGTCTCTCTAGTTGGACATGCCACCCCTTGGAAACTTAGAAGACTCACTTGCTCATGGCTGCTCTGAGCAAAGTGCTTTCTAACCCTTAAGTGGGGGACAGCGTAAGCTGGACACCACGGCCAGGTTTTTGGTGGAAGTTAATTTTATGCAGCAGTGAAGGAGAGAAGCAGAAGGCATTAAGGGGAATCGAGGAAGGGTGTTAGACCTTTAGAGCCTGTGTGAAGGCTCCAAGATAAGAAATGCCTGCTTGTGTTTAAGGAACAATGAGCCCTAGCCAGGCAAATACCAGAGGTCCCCTAACTCGAGCTGGTCAGTTTCCCAAATTCTAGGGACAATCTTGACACTTATTAAAAGAACATTTGGAGTAAATGGGAGAAAGGACAGAAAGCTCCCCTCACTCTAGGGCCACCTGGAAGGGAACGCTAACAACCTCTAGTGAGGGACACAGGCTTATCCTCACTGTGGCCTTTAGGCCTGGAAAAGCTGACCTCCAAGGCAGGGCCTCTTCCAGTCCTCCTGCAAACCATCTCAGGATACATCAGAGGTTCTGCCAAGGAGAAGGAGACCATGGGCCCCCAGCAACCACAAAATCAGTATGGGGAAAAACAGTTCCTAAGAAGTTAGGCCAGAGGGTGCTGAGGGAGGCTCCTTGGCAATAGGCACACTGGCAAGGCAAGGCTGGCCAGAAGGCAGGTGTGATGTGGTTACCACAGGAAGAGCAGCTTGTCTGTGGCACGGTTGCCATGGTTTTGGGCAGGGTGTCTGGGCTGGGCTGTAGTTGCCAGGCTGCAGCTCTCTTAGGAGCTGCTGTCAACAGGATTGGGGGAAGGGGAGGATCTGCGCAGTGGGGAAGGCGATAGTGGGTAACGAAGGAAACCCACAGGCCCACTTGCTACAGCTCACAGAGGCGGATCAAGTCTGCAGCAGCGAAGATGGCTCATAGATTTCAGGAAAGAAAAGGGAGAAAAAAAGCAGTTCAGAAAAAAAAACTGACACACTGGATCTGATGGTATATTCCACAGCTCTGACTTCAATGAAGGTTCACTTACTATTATTATTAAAGAGATCATAAGATCTCGTTAACAAATGAGATCCCTCTGCTGGAAAGGGTATTAGAATGTCAAGTCTTGGAGGGCAAGGACCGATCCCATTTTTGTGTGGAGCCCAGGTGGGCACAGTACACAGTACATAGTGTACATAGTGCACACAGCAGGGGCCCTGGCCAGGCTCATTCTCTGCCTCTCTCCCACCCCTGCCCCAAGGCCTTTTCAGGACCTCAATCTTATGATTCATGGCCCGCTTAAGTCTGACAACCTAGAGCTTTGCTAGTGGTCCCTGGGTCTGGACTGCTGTAGGAACTTACCTCCTGTCCTCAGCTCATCAGCCCCATACCTTTTTCTTCATTTAACTGGACTCTTGCAATCCTACCCTATTTAGGAAGCTTTCCCTGACTCATGGGAAAGGTCCCTCTATAGGCACTTCAATGCTTAATTCTTGGTCACTTAGGGGCTAGCTGATGTTACATGCTTAAGGAACACAAAGGGGCTTCACCAGGCTTGCCTCCTCCAGGAATGTAATAACCCAATACTAATATCACACTTGACATTAACAGTGCCCTCCCCTCCCTATAATCAGAATGCCCTCTTTCCTCAACATCCCTTCTCTTGGATTCCCCAGTTTCTTTCAAGATTTAACCCAAGCAGCACTTTGTGCAT
Source organism: Potorous gilbertii (assembly GCA_028658325.1). Lineage (NCBI taxonomy): Eukaryota > Metazoa > Chordata > Mammalia > Diprotodontia > Potoroidae > Potorous > Potorous gilbertii. Next base: position 163,153,324 of record CM053769.1, on the reverse strand, counting down.
GAACTCTTTCCTGGAGCCCCTGGCTGCTAATGCTGCCTCCTCTTCAAGGTTATTTGGTTATCTTTGTTTTATACATAGCTCTCTGAAGTAAGAAAGTGTCTGGATTTTTGTCCCTGAATTCTTTGCATCCAGCACTGTCTGGTATATACAAATAACTAGTGCTTGATAAAGGCGTGCTGATACCTTTCCACAATACTTTTATTGACACTCTCATTTGATTCTCAAAACATTCCTGAAGACTGATCTCCAAGGTCTCCTGCTCTTCTACATTCTATGATTCCTACAGACAAAGCAAGTATTATTTCCCTCATTTTAAGAAGGGCAAACAGTGAAAGCCTCGGCTGCAGTGGTTGATTCAGGTCAGGCGACTTCCAAGTCTGGGACTCTAGCCAGCTTCAACAGCCTTGTGCCCCAGTAGTAAATAACAACTTCTGCTAACAACAGGCCTCATTCTCCTCACTCCTGGATCAGGATGGGTTTGATAAATGAACCACACTGAAGGGTCAGGTGGCACTCACTTGGCATGGGGCCCAACCAAAGGGGCACAGGACACAGATATGCTTAGAGAAATGTCCAAATCAAAAAAAGACACAAGGAGGTCACTGACATCCTTTGCAGGTGTCCCATAGATAAATCCCCTTAACAATGGGCCAACCACTCACTGGAGGCTGGGCCAAACAAGTCTCAAGCTATCACCCCTCATTTTTCTGAGCAATTATCTAAGCAAACTGGGGATGTTAAGCTTGGGGAAGAGAAAGCTCGGATAGCTGTCTTCAAAATATGTGAAGGGTTATCATATGAAAGAAAGATTAGATGTGTTCTGTGTGGCCTGGGAGGAAAAAAATCCCAAGGCCCATGGGTGGAAGCTGCAAAGTGGACAGTTAGGCTTGCTGTCATAAAACACCTCTTAATAATTAGAATTAGTTAAATCAACAAGCATTAATTAAGCACCTACTGCATGCTAAGCACTGTGCTAAGCACAAGGGGTATAAAGAAAGACAAAAAACAGTCTGGCCCTCAAGGGGCTCCCAGTCTAAGACAGGAGAATGGGATTACTCCTCCAATGGTAGTGGGCTCCCTGCCACAGAAGGTCTTCCAGCAGAGGCTGGGGAAGCTGTAGTGGGGATTCTCATTCCGGTCTAGGATGGCCTCGATGACTGCTGAGGTCCCCTTCTCAAGCTGAGATTCTATACTTCACTTAGGTCCCTCTGTAGACACTAGTCACTACAGAGGCATAAGCAACAGGAGAAAAGAAGCCTCCTCCCTGAAGGACATTCTAATGTTTGGCTTCTTCTCCCCAGCAGACATAATTACCATTGGCTCTAGAGCAGCCATTATATATAGCCAAGAAATAACACGTTACATCTCCCATCTACAGGGATGACGGACACCCCAGCCTACAGCAGCCCCCAGATTGTGCTCACCCCACATTTCACTCCAGTTTCATAAGTCTTAGAGCATTCTGCTGCCTGGCAAGAAGGGCCTCAAGTTTCCAAGAGGGAACTTGAATTTTCCTTGGACCAGATATCCTCTCCTTTGGAGCAGAACCTTTCTTCTTTCTTCAAAGGCTGAAGGAGGAATCAGGCAATATTTTCCATCTAGAAACACCCAAGGAGACTGGGCTAAGAGGACACAATGTACCTCAAAGAATCTTCTGGGGATGTCAAGAGTCAAATAAAATCTTCTCACTGATACCACAAACAAAATCTTCTTTCTCAGCAGGCTCCAAGGTGTCTGAAGATCAGAGATGCTCCTGGAATCTGGTCTGAGGGAGGTAGTAAAGCTGATAACTTTCAGGGAGGAACTAAGTTAGACTCTTGGTGGGCAGCCAGACATACACTCCAGAGAAATGGATCTTACTTAAGGGATCTAGTATGTTATACCAGTAATACCAGTATACCACACATTGGCTCCAGAAAAAGCCAAGTTTTACCAATTGAGTCAAAGTTGTTGATGAAATACGTGTGTTCAGCAAACTATTGCTGTTGATTCTAGCTTTTGTTTTGAGACAACTAAACATATATACACACACACGTACACATATATATGTTTGTGCGTATGTATGTGTGTGTACCTGTCTGTATGCATATATAAATTATAAAGTCCTTGGGAACATGGAAGAAATGGAAAAAAAGCACCTGCAACTCCATAGTCCTGCCCTTATCTCATTCCAGCAGATGCACAGCTGGGCTAAAAGAACCTGGGGGTGGTCCCACTGGTAACTCAACGACGGAACTAAGGATCAGAATGTTAGAGCCAGAATGGGCCTTAACGGCGCTTGTAAGTTTGCCAAGTACTTTACATATGGTAACTCATTTGCTCCAAACAACCCTGGAAAATAGGTGCCATTATCAGCTCCATTTGAGAGATGAAAAAATCAAGGCTAACAAAGATCAGATCACTTGACTTGGATTACGCAGCTAACCAGCTGGAAGCAGCATTTGAACTGTGGTCTTCCTGACTCCAAAATCAAACTCTATCCACAGTGCCATCTGGCAGCCTGGGACCTTAGAGCCTCTTTCCACTTGATCACTGTAACAACAATTATAACTACCTTTGAGATATAGAAAGCACTTTTCTCACAACCACCTTGGGAAGTCAGCAGACAAGTAGACAGATCCAGATTTTGCCCATGAGAGAATCTGAGCTTGGAAGTTAAGTGACTTGGAACAATAAACAAGTCAACATTTGTTGCCAGGCATTGTGTTAAGTGCTGGGGATACAAAAAGAGGTAAAAAAAAGTCCCCTGCCCGCAAGGAGCTCACAATTTAGTGGGGGAAAAAATTTGAACATGTGTGACTTGTCTAGAGTCATACAGTGCTAGGACCAGAATTTGAACCCAGGTCTAGTATATTAAGAGTCCATATTTCACCCCTTACCCTTCCCACCTTCAGAGGCCCAGGGAAGTTAGGTCTCATACAGCTGTAAAGATTCACACCCAGATCCTCTAACTCCCGATCCAGACTCTCTCCGTGCCAGGCTGCTGCTTTGTACCCGCTAAAAGGAAACAGACCCCAAGGGATAAAGCAACTTCCTGAAGGTCACACAACACTTTACTGTAAAAACACAAATGAGAACTGATGTCTCCTGGCTCCCCAGTCCAGGACTCTTTCCAACAGAGGTACGGTAGAGTCAAAAGAACTTGGGTTCAAATTCTCCTTTTGCCATTTAGTGCCTGTGTGACCTTGGACAAATCATTTAACCTCTCTAGGTCTGTTTCCTCCTCTATAAAATGAGATGAGGGGACTGGGTGACCTCTAAGGTCCCTTTCCTTATGGTTTTATAATCCTATTTGTTCCAATCAAGAGTAGCATGATTCAGTGTTAAGAGCTCAAGACTTGGAATCAGAGGACCTTTCTATATAGACAGAGCATTGGCCATAATGCTCATGAACAAGCACAGAAACCCACACTACTATGGAGAGTGTTCTGCCCTCAAATGCTGAAGTGATAAGACTAAGCAGTCTCCAAGGAATTAGAGTTCTCAGCCCCGCTCCCCCATTCTAGCTCTGCTACTTACCAGGTAACCCTAGGCTTTATCTGTCTGGGCTTCAGGCTCCTCATCTATGGAATGGGGGAAGGTATGTGGACTAGATGACCTCTAGGGTCCCTTTCAGCTCTTATTTTTATGCCCAGACAAAGCATAAAAGATCCTGCAAAGGCTCAGCCACGCTTGGAATTCATTATCCATTCACGACATTGGCTGCTCCTTGGCATTCTAATCCAGGCAACAAAGAAAAACTAAGCCAGCAAAACTGTCCAAGGTGGGGACCTCGAACACCCCCTGCTGCAGCAATCTATGCTTGGTAGGCTGGTAAGGAGAGAGGCCTATTACACCTTTCAGACAGGCTCTATCTTAATGGCTTCTCCATGCAGAGTTCCTAATTCTTCAGATACCATAAAAAGTTAAGCAGATGCCAAGGCAGCCAGTTGATATCTGATAGGCTTCACCCAAGCTGAGCATCTGCACCTAGACACAGCTCCTGTTGAAGCCGGTGAAAATTCTGCCAGCATCAAGTTCAGATAAGAACATCTGGGACGCTGGGTCATGGAAAGGTGGCAGCTAAGTTGTGTGGTCCCCACAAGGGACCAGATTTCTGGGTTGCCAGGCCTCAACATTTTCACTGGCCTTCACTATGACCTGAGAACAAAGGAGATTGAGGGAAAAGTACAATAAGATAGCAAAGAGAGGCTGGAAGGCAGCCCAACCTGCCTATGGCTACAGGAAGGTGAAATGAGATTGGAGGGAGACAGGTGGGATGATGGTGTTAAATCCATGTTCATTCCAATCCTGACAAGTCTAAGGCTCATGTTTTCTTTACAAGTCTCATATTTTCTAAATATTTCAAGGGGTCCCTTTGCAGATTTACCAGGCTGGGTGTAGACCCACGTGGGTGATCATTTGTAAAATGGTCTGAGTTGACAGAGGGGCATTTCTTGGCTTCACATTCTTTCAGATTCTCAAGGAAAATCCTACACTACAACCCACCTCACCCACTGTCAACAAACACTTCCCAATTTTTGCCACCTACCAATTATTTGTGTTATTACAAAAGGGAAAAAAAAAGTTGGACCAAAGGAAAATTTTCTCTTCTGGAGACAAAAATATGGCTGTTCATCTGAAGTCCCAGTTTTTGTTAAAAGGCAATAGCTTGGACCTCAAACAGCTAAATGTTTATTTAGGGCACATAGGAGAATAACCATCTGAATTAAACGCTTGTGACTCAACCTAGGTCCCAGGGGTGGAAAAAGGAAGCAATAGAAAGTGCTCAGTAAATAGGACTATCAACTCTAGTGCACCATACCAGGCAGTTGGTCTACAGGCAGGATTAGAGCTCAGGTTATAGCTAGAGATCAAGTCTACAGTTAAAGCTAGGGAGGCAATATTATCCATGGCTAGAGATCCTCTCTACAACTAGAATTCTTGAGTCATTTTGTAGCCACAACCAGTGACCATTCTGGGGCTAAGGAACAATGCAAAGGGCATTGGATTCAAGGTTGGAGGACCTGAGTTGAAATTCCATTTCTGATACCACCTGCCTGACCTTAAAGAAGTGGCCCCCCTGGGCCTCAATTTCCTCATCTATAAAATAAGGCAATTGAACTAGATGGTCTCTAACGTCTCTTTCAACTCTATCTAAAAGGGTTAACCCCTCGTTTTTGTGTCATGGGCCCCTCCGGCATCTGGTGAAGTCTATGCACCTCCCTTCACAAGTGAATGTTTCCAGATTAATATTAATTAATAAAATGAAAGCACATAGTATTGCAAAGGAAACTAATTTTGGTAAAATTCAGTTATCAAAACTAAGCCCAGAGACTCTAAGGTTAAGAAGCTCTGAGCTCAAGGTGCTAGACAGTTGGATGGCTACATAGTAGTTAGTTCTCAATTCCTAAACAGTCAGAGAAACCAACACTACTATAGGGAGGGTGTGCCGTCCTGAAATATAAAAGTTACAAGACTAATAAGCTGCCTTCAGGGAATCTGAATTTTCAGCCTTGCTCTCTATCTGGCACAGATCTCTCTAAGCCCAAGTCAACAGTCAATCCATAGGCAGGATTAGGGCTCACTCTACAGCTAGAGATCAACTCAACAGTGAAGGCCGGGGAGGCAATATGTCTACGACTGGAGATCCTTTCTACAACTAGAATTCTTGAGTCATCTGTAGCCACAGCCAGTGACCTTTGTGGGGCTGAGGCCTGTCACCAACTGGGCCAAGCTTTCAGGAAGGAGATTTTGACTCAATGCTAGGAAAAGGCTTCTAACTCTCAGAGTTTGCCCACACTCATGAAATGAAAGGAGCTCCTCATCCAGGAAAGTGCTTTTGTTGAACCTGGTTCATCACTTGTCAGGGGTAGGAGGTAGACCAAAGGACTTCCAACTCTATGATGTTAGGATTTTATGGCCAGGGTCAGAGGTCAGTATGTAGCTGGAATTAGTGAACAGCTGATTCAGAGAGCTCAGACCTGGGACTGTGGCTCTGAGTCAGTGAGCTCACCAGACACAGATGTCCTTACAACAAATAACCATTTGCCCACTTCACAAGTCCACAACTCTGCAAACCTTCCTGGACAGAGGTTGTCTCAGTTAGCATTTACATCTTACTCCTTTCACTGGGACATAGGCCACGCTAGGCTGGGGGCAACAGGGGTACTTGAACTTGCATCCAACTTGGTAAAGGACCTTGAACAAACAGTAGTTTCTAAGTCTGTTTTGCTTTAGCTCCAAACCACACTTCCCTCCTCCCACCTACTTGTTGGAATGTCTCCGAGTTGTGGTCAGTGAACTAGGAAAGTCGCCCAATATCAGATCTGGGTTTCTGTGGATCTGAGACCATTAATGGAGTGGGGGCTTTCGAAGATTTGTTTTGGGACAGAAAGGCGGGTGAAGCATTTCCTTGTCATGCTCTCCCCCCCATCCAAGCCTGTTGCCAAATTAATCTTCCTTAAACACCATTTTTATTCTCTGTTCAAAATCCTTCATGGGCTCCCCACTGCTGACAGACTCCTCAAGCTGGCAGGACTCCCACATCAGCCAGGCTGGCATCCTCCCTGTCTCCTCAAACACATGGGTGTTCCCCTCTTCCATGCTTTCTTACCTCTCCTGGAATGTCCTTTCCATTTTCTGGATAACTCGCCAAGTCCAATCCCTGCTTCAAGGCTCAGCTTCAATCTCAACTCCATGAAGCCTTCTGGGACCACTTGAGTCCACAGTTGGCACATTCTCTGAATTTCTAGAGCCCGTCTAGCATCTACAACTCATGTGACACTTCTAATCCACTGCCTGGTACTGTGAGCCACCTTCCCATGTGCACATACAGCTTCTCCCCCAACTAGATCATAAGCTCCATAGTCTTATACTTTTTGGCCCCCAAAGCACACAATTCAGGGTGCGACAGAGAATCTGACTGATACTAACATGTGGTAGGAAGGCAGGGAGGTGCCATCCTCACCATTCTTCCCTCTTCTTTCCACTGAAGAAAAATCTCTGAAGCCCAACTCACCCCCTCACCTCGTGTCCAGGCCCCAAACGTCAGGAGATGGGATCTGGGCAGAGGGGAAGGGGAGGATGGGCAGGGGCAAGTCTGTGAAGCTTCTAGCTCCTGGATATTGTTCCTCCCCACTCCCCATCTCATGACAGAACTTGGCTTATAGCAGACCTATTCTGCCCCCCGCCCCCGCCCCTGCAAGGCCTTACCATGGACTCGCTGATCAGAAGAACCAACAGAGCCTCCTCGATGTTGTCATTTGGGCAGTAGAGACTGAAAGAAACAAACCCAAGCCCCTATTCAGACACCATCTCCTCAGTCCCAATCTGCTTCATCAATGAAAATGGGGTCAGTCTGAGACCCATCTCTCTGTCTCTCTCATACCAGTCCGGAAATATGAAGCAGCTTCTGCATGATTCATAAGCTACTGGATACCTCCTTCTGAGAAGCAGTGAGTTCCAAGCTCTTTTAAGTGTCCCCAAAGACCAACCCCCAGAGCCTTCCCATAGAGGAAAAATTTTCAAGTCTGAGACTGCAAATTGTTAAGCAAGGGGGAAAATATCCCTTCCCAAAATCATAGGGACATCCTAGGAGAGAGGAATGAGGATTGCTTGATAGGCACTGACAAACTACAGGCTTTAGAAAATGCAGTCACATAGTCAACTTTCAAGTATCTGTACTGTGAGGAGAGGTGTATCACAAATACTCCAGCAAAATAAAGTATAATCCCAAGCAACAGAAAGTCACCACACATCCCTTGGCTGGCCTGAGAATGCATCATATTCTCATCCTCCACCCCTGCAGATATTCTAGGCTTATGCTGATCTGAAATTGAGTGTGCATCCTGAGTGCCCACCTGATTTATTTTAAGGGGTGGAGGGGTTGGGAAGGAGTTCATTTACAAATCAATTAGGTGATCTGGGGGATTGAACTTTGACCAGAGATGATATGTAGGCTTGAATGAAGAGTTGGCAGGAACTAGTTTAGTTTCCTGGGGAAGGGGAGAGCCAGGGCTTACTTGTCTCCAGCGTAAAGATCAGGCTTCCTGAGAGGTTGGGTGATGAAGGAATTCTGCTCTTTGCCCATAAACTCTGGCAGAGGGTGTGAAAGCGGCCCCCAGTAGCAGTCCTCACTCAGAGAATGCAGGAGTATTCCTGCCAGCTGCTTTGCGGCTGTCTGATGGAGAGAAAAGGCCAAGTCCAACACTTCACCCACAATCAGTCCCTCTGTAATGTCTTTTCTTCTCCAGTACACCTGTGTCATTCATCACACTCTCCTTCAAAGCTCCATTCAAGGCCCATCTCCTCTATGAAGCCCTCCTGGACTGCTACAGTCCATACCCAGAACTCCTTCCCTTTCCCTACAGGCATTTCTAGTCTATGCAGAGGTCTATGGTCTGCTGTAATTGCTATCTAGGGATGTGGCCTCCCCAAAAAGACAAAACTCCTTAAGGTTGAGGCTATGAGGATGTCATGTAGAATTTCTCAGTTGCATACTCCCCACGTCATCCCAGAGAAAAACCAGAGAGTCCCTTGGTTGCAAAGACACTTGGGTAGCTCTGCCTCCAAATGACCTCCTGAGGCCTAAAGGATTGAGTCTGCAAGGGCACCAAGGATGAGAAGGCAGAGCGTCCAGGTACAAGCAGGTCATGACATTTGCCTAGAACCTGGAGGTTATTTCAGGAGATGACTACTCTACAACAGCCTATGACCACCTATGGGCAGTGTGCGCACACACTTACACACATGCACGTGAGTGTACACACACACACACACACAAACACACACACACACTCTTTCTCTCTCTCTCTGGTCTCCACAGGATTTGCTTGTTACCACTTTGAAGTTCTGGGTTGCTCGAGTCTCCACAATCCTCAGGACTTCCCGAAGCTCACTCATGCCTTTTACGATGTCCCTGGTGAGAGAGCAAACGTGGTATCAATGGCTGTCCTCACCCCTATCCAGCCTTCCTCCTTACACCTGAGGAAACTCCAGGAGCAAGGCTTGAGTTCCATTTGGAAACAGAATGGAGAATAAATGTTAAAAAGGAAAATGAGCTGATTGGGAGCCCTGGTGGCCTCCAATACCTGGATAAATGAAACTTTCCACAAAAGTCCCAGGCTTTCCTGAAAAAGACAAGACTTCCAGGTTTTTGTTTTTCTCAAAGAGACAGATTGGGGACAAAGATCCAGGCTTCATAGGAGGGGGTTTCTTTAATCAGCATCTACCTCACTGAACTCTTATGGAAATCAAAAAAGGTAATATATGTAAAGAACTTGGCAAAAGCACCATATCAATGTCATTATTAACAATAATACTTTAGATGTTAACAAGGTTTGCCTATCTTGAAACTTCTCTGCCTTAAGAGCGCCCAAGGTGTAAACAACCCCAGTGGCAGGAGTCCCTAAGAACTCTCCCCATCATCTTCATGAGGTAGCTCGGCTCACTGGATAGGTGTTCTGGGCCCTGGAATTAGGAAGGTATGAGTTCAAATCCTTCCTCTAATACTGACGAGCTGTGTGCCATCGGGCAAGTCATTAAACAGGCCTCAGGATCATCAGCTATAAAACAGGGATGATAACACCACCTTCACTGCGTACATTACGGGGCTGCTTCAAGATTCAATTGGGACAATGAGGGTAAAGGCAAATTCTACAAAAGCCAATTATTAGTATCATCATCATTCCAGCAAATGCCTCTCAACTGAACAAACATGTTAATTTTCAGTCTCTCCCTGTCTGCTGGCCACTTCTTTACTGTCTACAAGCACCCACCCCCCTCCCCCAGACTGAAAATCAAAAAGGAACAAAATATTCTCACTTGACATGCCCAAGCCCACTAGCCATCACCCTATATGTCTCCACTCTTTTACAGGCAAACTCTACAAGAAAGTCATCTACAATTAACAGCAGCCTCCACTCCCTCTCCTCTAAACCTTCTACAGTCTGGCTTCTGTCCTCATCATTCAACTGGACTTGTTCACTCTAAAGGTCACGATGATATCTTAACTGTCAAATCTAATGGCCTTTTTCAATCCCCTTCCTCCATGACTGTTGGATCAGCAGCTACTGATCACCATCTTCTAGAGCCATGACAGTCTACTGGTTTTCCCCCTACTGCTCTCTGCTGTCCAGGTCTGGCCATTGCACCTTTATAATATCCCTCCCTTCAACTGTGACAGCTGTCAGTGTGGCCCAGACCCTCAGCAGCTCAGGAAAGAGCTACCAAAAGAGTCCTCTGATTGGGGGCTCTGCCATAAGTCTCTTCCCATTTCAGAAATAGAGAGAAGGTTATATAAGTATATATGGGAATGTTGACTGAACAAATATGGTACATTAAGGTAAAGGAAAATTAATCCACCATAAGGAATGATGAATGAGAAATTCAGAGACATAAGAAGACTTGTATATGAACTGAAATAGAAAAAGAAAATACAATCAGGAGAAAAATAAACAAAATAACTTAATAATCTTAATAAAGACAACACCAAAAAACTATAAATGACAATCCACATTAGCTCCAAGTGATGCTGGAACACCTTTCCCTTCTCTGTTGAGAAATGGGGGTCTATGGGTGCAAAATGCTACATATTCAACTCAGATGTCCATTTTTCTTAAATGTTTTGGATTTTATTTTTAACTAAAAGAGACAGTACATGGTATGGTTAATTGGCAGGTAGTTGTGGAATAAAAACCAAGATGCATTAATAAAAATGAAAAGGGCTAGTATGTATGAACCAGTTGATAGAAAATATACACCACAACCCTGCAAGAAAGCACAGAATGTTTCTAGCCCACTGAGACTGACAATCTAAGACCAAGCTGCTCTGAGCTCTCTATGAGGACCCCAACTCATCTCAGGAAGTACCTGTAAAGCCATTAGGGCACTGCACAGGCTAAAGGTCAGATTAAGGGAAATGCTCCACATGGTCACCATCAGGTTGGGCAATGGGAGAACAACTTTCTTTCAAAGTCACCCAGGATAAAGAAGGAAGGGAGGGAGGTATATGGGAAAGGAAATGGTTGCCCATGGCAACAGGGATGATATGAAGGCCAGAACAGCAAAGTGAAATGATCAGAAAGCTCGAGCCAAGAAACTACATGACCCTTTTGACCTCAATCTTCAGGCTGTATAGGCCTATGTAATGCAGCAGAAAGAGGGCTCCACCAAGGGAAGGAGACCTGGGTCTCTACCAGTTGCAAAATGGAGCTGTCACAATAGGTAAGTCACTTCACCTAGTTGTGCCTCAGTTTTCTTGTCTGTATAATATTCATAACTCACCTTAAATGGTTATATGCATAATACTCATATCTACAATTATAACGGTAACAACTCATTTTCAAATACCTTGAGTCAGTGCTTTATGTACGTTTCCTTACTGGATACTTCTATATTAACCTGGGAGCCATGAACATGATTTTAAAGATATTTTGATACCATATCTAAATATAATTGGCCTCCTTTTAAAGCCCATGTATTGAGTGTTATACTATTAAAAAACATTCTTCCAAATGAGGTCCACAGGTTTCAGACTGCTAGTGATTCATGACCCCAAGAAGTTAAGAACTCCTGCCCAATAAAATTCTCACAACCATTTTCTTTCTATCTTTTCCCCTGCCCAATGAGGCTATGAAGAGGAAAGCTAAGCCAGAAATGTGTATGCAAGCATATACATTCCATAATGAAACAGAAATGACTTGTGGGTTATCTAAGCTTCTGCTCTCAGACAGATCATTAAGCACAATGAAACCTGGAGGTCTAAGGGCTTCTCCCTAGGGTGGAGAATCCACCGTGATCCAAAGCACTGCCCTTCAAGCCCTCTGACAGGGCCTCTTGTGCATATAGGTGAACCCCACTTCTGTGCAGAAGGATTCTTGAAAAGTTGAGTGAAAACTGAATGCTATTTTTAGAGTGCTGGAAGCCTAAAGCAGAGCCTTCTGGACAGTGAATTACCTCTAATGAATCCGTGTAAACCTAGATGCTGAATTGCTTAAAATGAGAGGCCCCTGAGTTTCTGTCTCTTTCTAGATGAGGTGTAAACAGAGTGCTCTGTACACAGCATAGTAGGGAATGGAAAGGAATAAGTATTTAAATAGTGTCTACTGAGGCCTGTGCTAAGTACCTCACAGTCATTATTTGATCCACACAACAACCCTAGGAGGTAGGTGCTGTCATCCTCATTCTATACTTGAAAATTGCAGCAAATGGAGGTTTAGTTACATAGGCAGGAAGTCTCTGTGGCTGCAGGCCTTCCAGTGTCCATGCCCACAGTTCTATTTACCTTGGCACCTCACTGCCCTTAAGCAGCAAGCTATCAGGGCTTTGGTAAATGCATGTTGAATTAAATTTTTAAAAAAAAGTCAGTACAAAGGCTAGAGAGGAAAGGCCTAGGGCTAAGGTGGTAGAAGCCCCAGTTCTACCACTGAAATGATCAGTGAATTTTTGTGGACCACTGCTTCTCTCTGTGCCTCAGTTGGCCTCTGGGAAATGGAATGACAAATATCCTAAATCAGAAGTGGGGAACCTACAGCCTCAAGGCCATATGTGGCCCTCTAGGTCCTCAAGTGCAGCTCTTTGAATGAATCCAAACTTCACAGAACAAATCCTGTTTGTTTGCTGTGGGTTTAGGATCTAAACACTTAACAAATGCTTCTTTGCTCTTTCACTCCCTCATTCCCCTAAACACTCACCTCCCAGGGTGAATCAGTTGGGATTTTCCCAAGCTTTCCTCAGAGCTTGAGAAGGCTTGGTTATAGCATTCCTACCAAGTCCAGAGCTGCCAATGTCAGGTACAACCAAGGCTCGTCGGAGCTATTTTTGGCTGGCCTAGCTTCAAAAGATTTGTGTTCGGTCTCACCTTTCTGAGCAGAGCTGTCCATCCCTCACAATTCTCCAAAAGGAACTCAATTAAGCACTGTATCAGAAACACATGAGGAAGCTGAGAAGCATCTTAGCCCAAGAATGCTTCATGAGGGTGTGGTTTTTTTGGGGGGAAGGGAAAGCTGTGATGGTTCTCCCCACCCCTCCAAAAAATTCCAAGTTTGAGAGTGGGCCTCCTTGGCCCACAGAAGAGCCGTTTTCAAGCAATGCAGATCCCCTTTCTGGGAGAGCCTTCCTCTTTATTATTTCACTGAATCTTCAAGACACTCAGGAATTAGGCAGAAGAGACATTATCATCTCCATCCTATAGATGGGGGAAAGTGGGGCCCTAGAAAGTGAAACAACTGGCCCAACATTAAACATCAAATTAGTGGCAGACCAGGGACCAAGCTACTTGTCAAGGGGATGGTTTCTGGTTTTAGTTCTGGGTCAGAAAGGTCTTCTGAAAAAGAGAGACGAGATCTTCCAACTTCAGAGAATATGTTTTCCCTCCCCTGCCATTCTGAAATGACTTACAGTCTTCACACTCGTGCTTCTGCCGTTTCTTCCTGCAACTTCCTGCAGTTTTCTCAAGGGGACATACTGATTCTATCATCAGTGTGTGGCTCCTGGGGCCTCCCACTGGGGAGTGGCCCAAGCCAGCCTTCATTTCCCTCTCAGTCCTGTTCAGGAATTCCAGGCTTCAAAACCATGCCCCAACACAGGCACCTGCTCCTTCTTCCACCTTTCCTGCACCTTTTCTTGTATGTTGCTTTCCTTCCTTAGAATATAAGCTCCTTGAAGGCAGGGACTGTCTCTTATTGCTTATGTCTGTATTCCCATAACAGTGCCTGGCACACAGCAAGCACTTAAAAAATGTTTCTTGCCTTCCTTGAGACTCCAAATAAAAACTCTTTTTCAAAGTATCCTCAGGGCCCAGCCGGCTAGGTACAAGACAGAAGACACATAGCCATCCATCCACAAGGGCTCAAAGCTGAGAAAAGAATAAACAATGGCGATGCCAAAGGCTTCCCAGTCCAGTGAAAAGAGAACTAGGCTTGGGAATCAAGAGATATCTGGGTTCAAGTCCCACCTCCAACACTGTGTTTATGACTAGGAGCAAGTTACTTAAACTCTCTAATTCTCAGTTTCCCCATCTATAAAATAGGGATGATAGCATCTAGCAATTCTTTCATAGAGCTCTTGTGAGAATCAAATGAGAACATACACACAGGGCTTTGTTGGTGCTATATAAACACTGGCTATCACAATGGGACTTACGCAGAGCTTGGAGTATGGTGAAGAATATTATTTGCCGATTTGATATTAAAAAAAAGATTATATAAGATGGCTTCCATTTAGGCACTAAGCTAATAGAATGAAATGTCAACATGCAATGGGGCTGAGGGAAGAAGAGAAAAGAACTTCCCTAAGCTTACTCAGGTGAAAGAATAAAATACTAAGAGCTTCAAGGAAGGGATCCATACAACTGGACTCATGGCAAGAACCCTAACTGGGCAGGCAACTGGCAGACGGTGTGGTGTGTCTTGGGGTCTGTGGTTGGATCAAGCTCAAACTTTCAAACTTCATCTTTTCTGCCTCATGCATCTTTCCACAAGACAACAGCCGTAGCTCCCAGGAAGGAGAGATCAGGGTCATGACACTATGGAAAGTGAAGGAGCATCTCTTCTTTGTCTTTGCCCAGGGAAGGTAATAACAGTTATAATGAGGAAGGAAGCAATTTAACTCAGAGTGGACGCTCAATAGACAGTTGATGAACTGTGAGAAGACAAAATAGGAGCTAAGAAGACGAGCCAACTAGATAAGAGATGATGCAGTTTTGCTGACATTCTTTCCAACTGTACTCGTTGGGCAGTAACGTCTTAATGCTTCTTCTGTATCCTGAACAAAGTTAAGCACACAGAAGTCCTACAAAGACCTGGTGACTTAGTGATAGTAAGTAGTGGCCGCCATGACCAAGTCAGTGGTCACCATGCTGTGTGTCTCTTCTCCAGAAGCCTTGGTGGAACCTGTTGCTCCTCTTCTTGGCCCTCGTCAGCAATGGCTATCTGGCACAGCCGGTGAATCCAGGACTCACTGGTGTTTTCTGGAGAGCCTCATCATCAGACAAACATTTCCACCAGTCCTCCATTAAGAGCTCTTCTCTTTTCCATGACATCCCATCCCTTAGGCTTCCCTTCCTCCTGACCCCTGTGATGAAGGGCATTTCTTACACTTAGTCACATGCTGGTGGAGACTGGCAACAGTAGAAACAAACACTGATGGGACTGGAAAGAGAGAACGTCTAACCACTGGGAATTACCTTTGAAGGTAAACACATTACTTCCAGAGAACTCCTTTTCCCCCTCGTTCTCTTTCTATTTTTTTTTTCTGGTTTGGTTCAGAGGTTGAGAGAATAAGAGATATGTTCAGAAATGAAGGTAAAGGGATAGGGATGAGGCCTGGACCTGTGATTTTATTCATTTGGGGAATTCCCAGATGCAGAAACTCCCTCTATCAACACTAGTCAGCAGTCTCTTCCCAACTTATAGCACAGGTTCTTAACTATGGTTCTTAACCATGAATTTGGTTTCATTTCAATAAAATTGGTTTCCTTTGTGATTCCATGTATTTTAGGCATTTAAAAACCATGATTCTGAGAAAGAAGGGGTTCTACAGGTTTCACCAGACTGCTGCCAAAGGGCTCCCTAACACAAAAATGGCCAAGAATGCCTATCTTAGCTGCCTAAAGCACAAAGGTTAAATCTCTTGCCTAGGGGTCCCAAAGAGAGTATGCATCACAGGTAAGACTTGAACACAGAACTTTTTAGATCCAAGGCCAGTTTTCTATTCACTAAGCTACAATGCCTCTCAGGAGGTAAGAAAATGCTTGATAGGGAAAGGACAGAAAGCAATATACTCAAAAATGAAGGTGATGTAATAAGAAAATGTATGAACACAAATTTTTAACTGGAAAAAAAAATGTAAAAAACACAAAACCCACAGAGGCAGCGTCTCCTAGTGGACAGGCTGCTGGGCTGCAAAGAAAGGCCCAGCTTCAAATCCTGTCTCAGACACTTCTAACAAATTCTGTGACCAAGGGCAAGTCAGTCAACATAAGCTGTCTAAGCCTCAGTTTCCTCAGCAGTAAAATGAGAATACTCTTCCTTCCACTGCGTACCTCAAAGGGTGCCTGGGGAGGCTTACATGAGCTAATATGTGTAAAATGCTTTGCAAACTTGAAAACGCTGTCTAAATGTCAGTTGTTGTTGGCACCACAGCCCTAAGCCTGCAGATAGTGCTGCAGAACTTGGAGGGAGAAGGGCCTGGAAATTCTAAAATGACAGATGAGGGAGAGGGGGAGAAGAGAGGAAAGGAAAGCCAGAAAAGGTTGCCACCTACTCTCCCTGAGAAGAAAGCCAGTCAGGCCACGTTCTCCAGGAGACTGGGGGAAGGGGAGAGGATCCGCCCAAGGCAACCAAGGCCCAGGAGGAGGAAGCTGTGCGTCGCCGCCAAGGGAACGCCCATCTGCAACCTCAGACACCTGGCCTGACCCATGCACCCACTTTTTGCAGTGCAGTGCAAAACACCACCAATCTTCCTTCTTCCTCCCAGCAAAACAGAACTCTGCCCTCTCCCCACCTGCCATTCCCAAGGCTCAGCCCTCCTACATCTCCCCCAAAGCATTTATTTTCTGAAAGATGCTCTCCCACCCAGCAGGCTGGAGGAGATGCTGGAGTGCCAAGGCTGCCCCCTCGTGGCAGTCCAGTGTAAGGATCCAATAGGCCAGTCCTTAGTCAAGTCTAAGCTCTCGGGGATACCCTCAGCCATTTGCACCTCCCCTAGCATTTCCACTTCTGAGGTCACTGACCAGGAGGTGAACCCTCCCTCTGACCTTGGGGCTCAGGGCCCAATGTGGAGACCCGCAGCACTCTGAGAGACCCCAATAATGGATCCAGGTAGGGAACAGTCATCCTTAGACTGCTCCCCAAACCCTGGCCTATCAGACACAGGGGCTTCCTTGACAGTAAGAGTTTATTTTAGAATTGAAGGTCAGCCTGCTACGTAGAAATGGGAAGACTTTGGGCATGTTTAAGATGGTATGGACTAGAGGTTCAACTTCAGAGATACCAAGGATTAGTTATGGGAAGGGGATTTGTTTAGGTATGGTTCCTAACCCAACAGGTGGGAAGCTAGGGGAACACAACCATGGCATCTCTAAAATGAAAGAGACCAGCAAGATAAGGGACTCAACCTGGGACCAATGGAAATTTCAACGAGGGCCATGAACTTGGACAGGAATAAAAAAAGACCCCTTTATTTTCGTAGCTTCAAACTGAACCTCAGCATTTCCTCCCATTATTTAAAAGCATTTCTTTGAGAAGGGGTCAATCGACTTTATACCAGCCTGTTGCCAAAGGGGTCCACAACACAAAAAAGGTGCTGATTCCCTGGGCCCTTTCGGACTCCAGATCTTCCCTGTCTGGAAGGACCACCAGGAGAGCCCCCCCCAGGACACACCCCAGATCCGCTCTTCTGACAGAGCAGGAATTACCCTCTTTCAAAGATCTCAGCCCCAACAAACTTCCTTATTACCTTGGAGAAAGCAAAGGGCTGTATAGGGAAAGATAGAAAGGTGCGACTTAAGTCACACTTGCATCAGCTGCAGGTCATATCAGAAACAATTTGGGGCTCTCATTTCTTCTCTGTCCCAGGACCTTCTCTCCCACTTCCTGGCTACTCCAAGCACTGATTCTCTGTGACGCTGTAAAATTGTGGAACTCGACTGTCACCAGCTCAGGAGTTGCCAGTGCACACTCACACAGTCTCCAGGTCTATTCACGTGTCTCTCTCCTTCCCAGTTAGACTATGGGCTGGTCAAGGCCTGGGACCACGTGCTCTCCTCTTGCATCCCTGCTCTACATGTCTAGAGTACAGGTCTGGGAACACAGCAGGGAATGGCTGCTGAGCTAAGAAAAGTTGCAAATTTACTTGGAGCCAGAGGATTCCACTATGAAGCATCGACACTGCACGTGAATGAAGGAATGGAAGGAAGAGTTATGTGTTTTGTTTGTTTTTTTAAAGCCTAGATGATCAAATGGAGCTCCTGCCCCAGGTTCCCAAGCCCAAGAAACAGTGGGGACCAGGCCATAATCACAGGAAGTGAACAGACCAGTTTTCCAAGGGGGCTGAGTAATCTCCTTGCGCTCCTGGGAGCAGTGTCTCAGTCTTTGAATAAAGGTTTCAGGAGGACAAATTACTCAGGGAGCTTTGAAGATAAAGGATGATTTATTTCCATACCTCTTTATTCTAGAAAAACTGCTATTATCCTAGCTCAAAGGTCCCCAAATCTCCAACTAAAAGGAACAGAATAACTGAGAAAACAGGCTATTTCGTACTGAGTGAACCCTCCCCCCCATGTCACCCATAACTACAATGCTCAGAGCACTGGAAGATGAACACTTTGCCTCCTGGCTCAACAGAACATGAAGATTAACATGGAACATGAGCAGCCTCCCCAAGAACACAGCAAATTAGAGGAATCATCCCTGGGTTACAAGAGCCTAACCTGGGGTTCATGAACTTTTTTTTTCATATGTTGAAAACTATTTCAATGTATATTAAAAAAAAATTCTATGGACTTTATTTTCGGTGTTAGAAGGGGTGCCCAGGTTTCAGACTGCCCAAGAGGCCCAGGACACAGAAAAGCACAACGCAAAGTGATAGAGTTGCTGGATGGAGGACAACCAGAAGACCTGGTTCAAGTCCCAGCTCTGACACATGGGAGACTTATGTCCCTGGAAAAGTCACTCAACCGCTGGATCTTAGTCTCACTCTGTGAAACACAGGGAGAATATTTGTACTACTGATGGAAAAGGTAGGTGAAGTGCCTGAAAAATCTTAAAGGTGTGAAGTATGTGCAATTGTTACTGACGATAAAACCTTCCATTTGTGGTGAACAAGCCTCCAAATGTGCTGAAACAGCATTTCTCTTTTGATCCTCACGGCCCCCTGAGAAGGAGGGAAGAGATATCTCATCACTCTCATTCACAGAAGCAGACCTAAGAGCTGGAAGAGGTGGTAAAGACTAGCTGGTCCAATCCTGCTTTTTCAGAGGAGGAAAGTGAGGCCAGAGAGGGGGCAGGACATTGCTAAAGCCACAGAACCACAGCGACAGTCAGAAGTCACACACAGACCTTGGGGGCCAACACCTCTTCTTGCTGACAAACTGGGAGCACTTCACCCCAGAATAATGGGGGGCAAAGGGCAAGCCCACCAGCTGGAGACAAGTAGGCAATGCAGCAGTGAATGCCTCAAGCATAAAAAAGAGGAACCAGCTATCCTGGACACCTGTGCCTCTGAAAGGGAAGGTCAGCACATGTAAAGGGCTGAGATACTGGAGCAGATGGCCAAAACAGCATCCAAGTGCAATAAACGCTACTCTCCTCAGGACGCTGCCCTCACCCCACCCCCTTGTCTTCCCCTCCCCCCACTCACCCACTCCTGCTCGCTGCTTCAACATCATCCCAAGACAAGGGAGCAGGGGTGGGGAGAGAACCAGGAGGACCAGGAGTGGTGCCTGAGCAGGTAGGAAAGTGAAAAACAGCCACAGGGCCCTTTCCAAAGAGCCAGAGCTAGCAATCAGTCCCCACAGTCACTGCCCCCTACCTTTCCTCCCCTTTGGGGCCAAAGTCTTTGAGAAGGCCGCCTACAAAAGAGGCCTCCACTGGCTTTCTTCTAACTCTCTTAACTCTACAATCTGACTTTCAACTTCATCAATCAACCCAAAGTTACTGATGATCTTGGCTGCTAAATCCAATGGCCTTTTCTCAATACCCATCTCTGGCATGACCTCTCTGCAGCCTTTGACTGTTGGTCACTCTCTCCTCTTAATACTTTCTTCTCTTTAGGTTTGGGGGACACCACTCCCCTGGTTTTCCTCCTACCTACATGACCTGCTCATTTCTGCTTGTTTCCTTTGCTGGATCCACATCCAGATCATGCTCTCTAACCACTGTTGTCCCAAGGGATCTATCCTGACTGCTCTCCTCTTCTTGTTTTTGCTTGCAGCTCCCATGACTTCAAAGATCATCTCTGTGCTGGCATTCTCAAGTTTAGTTATCTAGCTCTAACCTCTCTGCCAACACACATCAAATCCTTCTTCATCTTCAAGCTCCTATTAGACATCAATCCTGCCCCCACCCCCACCACCTTCCCCTTTCCCTAACCAACATCTTTTCAGTGACCAGTGGGTTTCTTTATCTCCTCAAGGCTTGCCACAGTGGCCAGTATGCACATGTACTTCAGAAATGTATGTTGACTGATCAGAGGAGCTAGAAGGGACTTCCCAACTCTCTTCACAAAGGCTAAATTCCAGTCAAATGAGACGAGCAACCACTCAGTGGGTTACATGAAGCCAGGCCTCAGGCCTAGAAAGCATTTTCCCCTAGATCCTAGATTTGATCCCAGATAAGAGCCAGAAGGGCCTTCAAAGGTCATCTTGGGAAAGCTCCTCATTTTATGGAAACAGTTGCCCAACATCATTCCATTACTGACTTGCCCAATATCAAATCATTAAAAGGGACAGAGGCAGGATTTGAACCCAGGTTCTCCAGAGCCTCATTTCACACCTCTTCTTACATCACTAACATCCCTACAACCTCTCTTGGCTTTAGTTTACAGTTCAGAGAACAGTACCTTCCCACTTCCCTAAGGTCAGGTCTTGTGCTGCTCACAGGCATTCTGACTGGTTTTGGAGGCCAGGAATCGGGAGTCTGCTATGGCTGGGGAAAACCCTTCTCCCCCAACCATGTGTCATTTATGATTCAAATATCCAGTAGGGGAAAAGTGGACTTAACCCCAGACCTTGTAACAAAGTGGGTGCTATACATGAGATAACCACCATCACATGCTTATCACACCTGGAAAAGCCCAGCAATCACCTGACCTCCAAGTATTAAAAACCCTGTGAGAGGAGGCAGTCAGAGAAAAAAGGAGGTCAACAGCTCTCAAGCTAACAAAAGAAATCAAGATTCTTCTAGAATCCCTCCCCCCACCCTCAAAGGCCTAAAATGACAGACTCCAGCTTAAGAACAGCAAGAGGGCTCTTGTGCAGTGAGACTTGCAGGTCTGCCACTCACTCCCTCGAAGACCTCATCTTTAAAATGGGAAGGCTGAACTAGATCAGGGATTCTGAACTGTTGGGGTCATGCATCCCTCTGATAGTTTGGTGAAACTGGTATATGGCTTCCAAGGATAATGTTTTTAAAGCATTAAATATACAGGATTACAAAAGAAATAAATGAAATGAAATAAAGATGTATTCTCCTTCCTCTCCCTCACCCCAGACTCCCAGGTTCAAATCCCTGAACTAACCAGCCCCAAGGGCCCTTCCAGCTCTGTGTGTTTGCTATTTGAATTATTTTTAAAACCCTACATTTGCAGAGTTCTACAAATTACTTATTTGATCACAACTTGGCAACCTTTTGGGAAAAGTAGTCCACACATTAACCCCACTTCATGAAGGAAACGGCCTCAGAGAGGTGGAGAAACGTGTTCGAGGTCACACAGCTAAGAAGCCACAGAAAGAACCCCAGCTCTGCCTTTCAGCCCCTCACCAGGCCCTGTGTTTAGAGTGGCACATCCTTCATTAAGCTGAGCCTTCATGGGGGAAGTGGAGAATCTCTACAATTCCAAGCCATTTCAGAGGGATCTAACAGACCCTGCAAGTCCTCCCCATCCCCACCCCAGCCCCAGCTGCTTCATCCATGTCTCTGCAGTTCTGACTGGCATTCCTCTTTGTACTGAGCTCAAAGAGACTGGCCTCTGCATCATTTACCCAGGGCCCCTAATTCTGCTCTCCAGGGCAAACAAAGCAAAACAACTAGTCTTTCTTAATTTGATCATTAAAGAGCTAGAAAGGAATCCCAATGGCTAGCTGGTCCAACCCCTTCCTGAAAGGAATGCCCATGGTTACATGGAGTGGTCATCCAGCCTCTGAAGACCTCCAAGGAGAACCTATCACATCTCCAAACACCCTGCTCCTCCTTTAGACAGATCTCGGGAAGTTTTTGCCCCTGCTGACATCAAGCTGAAACGGGCCTCTTTATGCCTTCTACCTTATTACTACTTCCAGTCTGTGGGATAGGTTCTGCAGGTCCAGAATTCATTATCTTCTCCCCACCCATCATAACCTCACCCTTAACCTCCATAACTATGTCTTCCACTCTCCCAGATTCATAACCTTGGCATTCTCCTCAACTACTCATATTTCCTCAAAACATGAATCCAATCAGTTACCAATTCCTGCCATTTCTACTTCCAAATCTCTTGGACATGACCCCTTCTCTCCAAGGATGTAGCTGCCATCTTCTTTCAAGCCCTCATTACTTTATGCCTGGACTACTGAAACTGTCTCCTAATTGATCTTCCTGCCTTGTGTCTCACCCCATGCCAGTTCACCTTGCACATTGCTACCAATGTGATTCCCCTTAGCACAGTGGCTTTACCATGTTGCCTATCCACCCTCCCCAACTCAATGCATTCTAGGGGCTCCCTACTGCCTCTCTGTTTCAGTTTGAAAGCCTGGCCCCAAACCATCTTTCCTGTCTAATTGTACATTACTATCCCTTCCAACACTTTGTGACCACGTGAAACGTGCCCTTTCTCTGCTCCGCACACATAGCACTCCTCCACCTCTCAGCTTCATGCTTCTGCAGTGACCATCCCCATGCCTGGAAGGCACTCCCTCTTTACCTCTACTACCTCAGAGAATCTCTCGATTTAAGCACTAACTTTTGAGTATATCATGGGCCCCCTTTTTCATAGGTTGGTGAAGACTATGAAATTCTTCTAGGTTGGGGTTTTTAAATACATAAAATAAAATACACAGGACTACAAAAGAAATCAATTATTTGGAAGTTATTTCAAAATTTTTTAAAACGAATAGAATGGACACTCTACCCCACTCCACCATCTATCTATGGTCCCCTGGGTTCTATGACACCAGTTTAAGAACCCTTCTCTTATATGAAGCCTTTCCTGATGCCCCCACTGAGAGTACTCTCCCCTCCCAAACTACCTTCCATTTAACACTACTTTGTAATTCATTCTAGTTCTACTTATGCTATATGTATTGATAAATGCTGAGCTCTCCCCCTTTAGAAGGTAAGTTCTTTGTAAGAGTGATTTTCCATTCTTAAAATGAATGTTACAGCTAAATAGTACAGGGAATACAGCAATGGGCCTGGAGTCAAGAAGACACAAATTCAAATCTGGCCTCAGATACTTGCCCAGAGTCACACAACTAGTAAGCATCAGAGGCCAGATTTGAATTGGAGTCTTCTTGACTCCAGGCCCATTGCTCTAATCTCTGTCTGCCTCAGTTTCTTCATCTGTAAAACAGGGATAATAACAGCACATACTTCACAGGGTTGTTCTAAGGATCAAATGAAATAATATTGGTAAAGTATTTAGCACAGCATCTGGCACATAGTATACATTTAATAAATGATTATTTCCTTCTTTCCTTTGTATTTTGTTTCCCTACCGCTTAGCACAGTGCACAGAGAGAAGGCGAGGAGAGGAGGAGACAGACAGACAGACAGACAACAAAGAGTAAGAGATAAGAAAGGAGACAGACTACCTTTAATAAGGAGCATCATGCTTGAAAAAGTTCAAGATAGCTCCACGAGGAAGCTCCAGGCCCAGCCCAAGGCTGCCCAGGGGCGGCCGACTACCTACCCCTTCCGTAACTTGGCCACATAGGCGCTCTGGAGGGCTGCTTCCAGGAAGTATGTCAGCTCAAACTCAGGCACGGCTGGGCTGCTGCTTTTCAGGCTCCTGGGATGGATGTTATTTGTGGTCTAGAAGAAGTAGAGGAGGAAGAGAACAAAGCTAGACTACGGGGTGACTCCTCCAGGCTTCTGGGAGCAGCCAATCCAGCCAATCCCGAGAACATGGGCAGGTCACTGACCCTCAGCCTCAGCCCTTCATGGAGTCACCAACGGCTGCAAGGAGCCTGTGGGAAATCCTCAAAACCAAAGAAATCTGATTTTACTTTAATTTTTAAAAAAAAACATTTTAAATCCACCCCACTCACCACCTTGTGATAAGGTGGTTGGTCATTCTTGGAAGAGACAAACTTCATTCTAGAACAAGGGTTCTTAACTTTTTGCTCTCACAGATCATTTCAGTGTCTGAAGAAGCTCACAGAAACAGGAGTCCCTAAATTGTACCGCACCTTGACTCAGAAACCTTCATATTCATTCCATCTGTATTCTACTGTGGTTTTGTTTATTTTGGTATTTCCCAATAGCATTTTAATTTTTTTTTTGCGGGGGGGAGGTATCTGTCTGACACTGCTGGTCTATAGAATCCTTCTCAGAATAATATTTTCTGCTGCATAAAATCCAATACATAGGATTACCAAGGAAACCAATTATGCTGAGATACAGTTACCAAAATCTTTTTAAAAAGACAAAATACCCGTTCTAGACTGTGTACAGGGCGCCCTTTCACTTACTGTACTGGACAGCTTTGAGCACAGCAAGAGCTGATTCCAGGGCACTGAAGGAAAGGCTATCTGCTTCAACATGAGGGTTTAACAGTGGCCCTATAATTTAGCCATATCATTGAAGATGATTATTTTTAATCACTTTCTAAGTGTTGGTTTCCTGGGCTTCCAGGGGAAAGGCAGAATTCCCGTTCTCTCAATTGCACCTTGCTCTCTTCTCTGTCTCCACCTCTTCCTCCCATGACCTCCTCTCTTTCTATCTCTACATCTCCCTCTTTTATCTGTCTCTCTTTAAGCATTTCCTATACATATATAACACAGGCAGCTTTGTGGTACAGTGGATAGAGCAATGGGCCTGGAGTCAAAAAGACCTGAGTTCAAATTTGACCTCAGACACTAGCTGTGTGATCCTGGCCAAGCCCTTTAACTCTGTTTGCCTCAGTTTCCTCACTTGTAAAACAAGTTGGAGATAGCAAACCACTTCAGTACCTTTGTGAAAAAACCTCAAATGGGGTCCCAAAGAGTCAGATACAACTGAGATGCCTGAACAACAAAAAACACCTAACATCCATTTCCACACATATGAAATTTGCAAACTTCTAACTGTGTCCAAAAAAATCAACAAAACCAGTCAGTCTTCTCAAATTAGCTTCCCAGATGGCAAGGAAGAAGGCCTCAACTGTCACTTTCACCAAATCATTTCCCCTTCCCCTCCAGTATTTGGGCAAGCATAAGGGTCTTTGGCTGAGAGTCAACCAAAGCCCCAAAAGAGGCCTCCCCTTGCAGGGCAGGAGCGGAGTAAGACAGGGGAGAGAAGAGGAAGAAGGCTGCTTCATCAGCTTCACTCCTAAGAGATGATGCATAGTAGAAAGCAGAGAGGACAAAGTCAGAGGTTCAGTGTCCAATTCCCACACTTAATAACTGTGGAACTATGGGCTAAACAAATACTCAACAATCTGAGCTTCAGATAATGCCTGCAGTGCGTACTTAGCTCTTGAGGAACCTGAAGCAGTCTTGTAAATGCTGGTTATCTGTGAGCAGTTGTTTTATTCTTTGTACCTGACACATAGGAGGCACTGATGGACTGTTGTTATGTCTCAGATGTCTTTACTGGTTTTAAATCTTCTAAGTTCAAGGATATCTTCATCTCCAAGAAGGTACCCTAACTGAGTTTCACCTCCTCCCCAATACACCCTGGAAATTACCATATTTTTATTCCCATATACTCTTGGGAAAATAAGGAAACCTGTTCTAGAGTCTACAATGCAATCCAAGCACAGGCACTGAACATCCTAGGGACACTTAACACACATTTGATTTTTTAGTGCCTACGAGTGAAGTGGATCTAAGACACTTCCCCTACCCATCCCACCCTACAATGGCAAACTTGCCAGTCCCAGGGGAGCCAAAGATGGACAGAGGAGAGGATGGTACTCAACTGCCATCTCACCTTTTCCAGCTCTTGCAGAAACACCTGACCAATCCAAGATGCCCTTTCAAAACAAGAGATGGCTTCTTCTTCCCTCTCACAGAGTCGAGCTCGGCACGCAATAGAGTTAGGCAAGCGTTCCAGGGATAGGCCTGTAAGAAGAGGAGAAGGAGCAAAGTTACTCACATCCAGCTGCTGAGCCAGCCCTCAGCACTCATTTCACTCGACATTTCATCTTAATCTCTGGTTGTGGGGGCCTGGGATGGGCTTATTATTGAAAACAGGTATAACTCTGCCATTGGCAACATTAGATCTGAGGACTGCAGAGAATCAGTCAGCTGGTCAATAAATATTTATTAAGCACCTACTATGTGCCAGGCATGGTACAAAACACTAGACAGTCCCTGCCTCAAAGAGCTCACCATCCAGTAGAGGAGCTAACATGCAAACTATCATGGGAAAACATAACACAGACAAAATAAATTAGGAATAGACAGCAGAGGGAAGGCACTGGAATTAGGGGGGACTCAGGACAGGCTTCCTATAGAAGTGGGGTTTTGGCTGGGGCTTTAAGGAAGCCAGGAGGCAGAGATAAGGTGGAGGTAATTGCAAGCATGGGAGACAACGATGAAAATGCTTAGAGGAGGGAGATAGACTAGCAAAGAGGCTGGCATCACTGGATCCAAGAGTAGGTGGCCAAAGGTTAAGGCAGAAGAAGACTGGAGAGGCAGCAGGAGGCTAGGTCAAGAAAGACTTGATAACTGAACCTGGAGGTGACAGGGAACCATGGGGCTGACTGAGAGAGGTAGTACCATAGTCAGACCTGTGCTACAGGGAGATCACCTGGAAAGTTGAGTGGAAGACAAACTGGGAGAGAGTTGAGGCAAGAACAACAGGTTGCTGCATGTCCTGGAAGAAGATTGAGGACAAGATGACAGCAGTTCGAGAAAGAAGTGATAGCGAGGAAAGAAGCCTGGTGACTCAGAGCTTCATTCTCTGGGTTAATGCTGAAAGTCTATATTTCACCCCAAAGACTTCCAAAAGTTTGAGCTGGGAAGAAAGTTTTAATCAAAGATATAAAATATTAGCGAACACATGGTATTGAACTAGGACTTGAGTAAGTTCAAACATATATCCCCACAACTAGGGTGTGCTGGAGCCAGCTTGTACCAGTTCGAGCTGTTAAAATTTCAGTGTGGGCATTAGAAATCAGCAAACCAAGACCTGAATTATTATTTTGTTAATGTCAAGACTTATGTGATGGAGAAATTATTAATACTGCAGTTTAAACTTAAAAATGTCAAGTGTCTGGTTTTTTTTTTTGAAACCCAGTGTTAACCAGCATACCAGACATAAGCTTTTCTTTTTTTCAAAAGAAAATATGTCAATGAGAAACAAAGAACAATGGATAAAGACAAAAGGACCACAGAAGCAATCTAGCTCAACCCCCTCTTAAACAGATGAAGACTGAGTCCCAGAGAAGTTAAATGATTTCCTCAAGGTCACATGGATAGCAAATGATCAAGTCAGGGTCCAAACTCAAACCCGGCCAAGGAAACTCTAAGTGCTCTTTTCAAATGAATCACAGTTGCATTAGCATAGAAGCTAAGCCCCAAGGAATGGCAATGCAGGACTAAAGACTAGGGCTAGAGTGGATAGGTGAGGAGGGAGGTGCAATTTTGGAAAGATATGCACCAATGGTTAAACAAATTCCGGTTTTAAATCCCTGAGGGGAACCCTACAGGAAGTCCTTTTGTAAAGAAAAGGTTTCCATCTCTGCGACTGTTAAGTAGAGCCAATATCCAACACCTCACCCATCTTCATCAAGAGCGCAGTGTTCTATCTAGAGCGGGGCAATAAGGATGGTCACAGTCCAGGGTTCATGCCAAAGTTAAGAAGAAGACAAGACTCCAAGGAAACATGATCACTGCCCCAAGTATTTGTGGGGCTGTCATGTTGAGGAGGCCCCAGAGAGCTAGATCAGGAAAACAAAGGGTGGAACTGAAGCTCTGTCAAAGTGGAATGCTCTGCTTCTAGCCATGGCAGGGCTCCCTCTTCTGGGAGGTCTTCAAGTAGAGATGGAATGGTCACTTGCTGGGGACAACAGAGTGGGGATTCCTTTTGTGCAGAGGTTGAATTAGGTGACCACTGAGGTCCATTGCAACACAAATAGTAATTCTGTGATGCCTCTGGCTAGGCAGCCAAAAGATAACTAATAATACCAATTTATATATATAGTCCTTTAAGGTTTCCAAAGTACGTTACATGTATTCAAAATGTTACAGTTGAACTGTACAACCACTCCTGTGCTATTATAAATCCCCATTTTACAGATGAGGAAACTGAGGCTGACAGCAGTTAAGTGATTTTCCCAGGTTCACAAAGTATCTGTGGCAAGATTCAGACTCCAAGACTTGTGCTTTACTCACTTTGCCACCTAGCTGGCCTCTGGACTGGGAATCACTAGGCCTGGGTTCTAGTCACAGCTCGGGTAGTCTGTGACTAAGCCTGCAGAACCTCTGTTTTCTCATCTATCAACTCATAATGACTGCCTTACTTCCCTTAAAAGGTCACGAAGATCATATGTCAAAGAGCTTTGAGGAAAATAAAGTGCTGAACAGAAGGGGCCATGGTATTAGCTTTGAATTCTTGGACTGGAGTTGGAATGAGGCAGAGCTGGTCATTTCCTCCATTCGCTAATGTGGGCTCAGAGTGCAAAGGCTGAGGCACCTTGACAGGGAGGGGACAAATGGCAGGAAGAGCAAGTCCCAAAAGACTGAATGACTCAACTCAAAGGGTAGTCGGTCATCACTGGTCCAATGTCTACTCGGAAGGGAGTTTCTAGAGGAGCACCCTGGGATCTGTCCTTGGAACTCCATCATGTAATGTCTTTATCAATGACTGTAAAAAGACAGAGATGATGTGGCATACTCATCAAATTTATAGATGATCCAAAGCTGGAAGGGAGAGCTAATACACAGGGACAGTACAGTTCAGATCTTAGCAGAGTAAAGCATTAGACCAAATCTAACTAGGCAAAATTTAACAGGGATAAATAAATGCATTATCCTACACTTGAGTTCAAAAGTCTGATTTTATAACAGAGGAGTCATGAGTAGATAGCAGATGAACTGAAAAAGATTTGTGGAATTTAGGAGAGTATTAGATCAATTAGCCAACAATGTGATATAGCAAAGTGACACAGTGAAAAGTAAGCTAGATTTGTAGTCAGAAGACCTGGATTGGAAGCCAGACTCTGGTATTTAGTACTCACTGGGCCTTGGGCAAGTTTTTGAAATTTATCAAGGCCTCAGTTTCCTCATCTACAAAACTGAACTAAGCTCACTTGCAGCTCTAAAAATACAATAGCAGCCAAGAAAAGACCCTTGTGTGATATGGGGCTCTATAAGAAGCATAATATCCAGAACTACGAAGGTTAAATGACCTGCTGTACTTTGCCTAGACCACACACTCAGTTCTGGGCACCACATTTGAGGAAGGTTATTGATAAGTTAGAAATTATCCTGACAGACAACCAAGATGGGGAAGGATAAGAAGAACAGGCAGCCAAAGAATGTTTGTGGAGAAGGAGAAGAAAAGATTTAAAGAGGGGCAGGAACATGATAGGCATCCTCAAATATCTGAAGGGCTATTCATATAGGACTCAGTCACCCTGCTTCACAGCAAAGGTAAAAGGGTAGATGTTAGAGACAGAATTTGACTCCATGTAAAGAAAAACTTTCTCACATTTGGAGTAATCCAAAAGTGGATTAGCACCCAGAGAGACCCTCAGTTCACAGATGGTAGAGTTGTGAACTGGTCCAGTCACTCTAGAAAGCAATCTGGAACACTTACCAAGATGTAACTATACTGTGCTTACCCTTTGACCCAGGGTTACAACTAACAGGCCTACATCCCAAAGAGATCAAGAAAAAGATCCGCATATACAAAAACATAACAGCTCTTTCTACAGTAGAAAAGAACTGAAAAGTAAAAGGATACCCATTAATTGGGAAAATGGCTGAACATGTACAGTACATGAACATAAAGGAATTTTAATGTCCCACAATAAAGGATCAAAGACATGGATTCAGCAAAATCTGGAAGACTTGTGTGAACTCATATAGAATGGGGTGAGCAAAACCAGAAGAACAACTTATATGACAGCAGCAGCAGTGTAAAAACAAACAAATGTATTAAAGACATAAGAACTCTGAAAATTTTAATGAACCATGATACCAGAGAACTCATAACAAAACATGCTACTCACATCCTGATAAAGGGCTACCCAGAAAACAGAATTTTTTGAACGTGGCCATCGTGGGAATTTATTTTGTTTGATTATATGTGTCTGTTATAAGGGTTTTTCTTTTTTCTTTCTTTTTTAAATGGAGGAGGAAAGGGAGAGGGAGGGAAAATATAATTGGAAATTGGAAAAAAAAACAATAAAAAAGACTCTTATTTATTAGGTCTTCAATGTTAAAGGTGAACTTGCTAAAAATTCTTGGAGTTGAAGGGATTTTTTTGTAAATATTCAAGTTGGACCAGACCTCAGAAGTTCCTTCAGATTCAAAATCTATGAAGACTAAAGCCTCGCAAAAAAATCTAACTACTCAAGTCAATAAATATCAACGATTCTCCTGCCAAATAAGTCATTACCAGGGTTTTAAAAATAGGAAAGAAAAAAAAATCTAATGTAGAGAGAGGGGAAGAGACAGAAATCACAAAGAAGGTGGGCACAGCTTTCTATCCACATCAAGAGAGAGAAGGAAGGAGAGGGGATGCTAGCTCCCCTCCTTGCTGTTGGCCTTCCCTCCCCCTTTCCTCCTGGAGAAAGCCGCAGAAATGCAGCCCCACCCTCTGGGCTGGGATGCAGAGCTGCTTCAGAAACCTGACTCTAGAGGGTAGGAGATGGCAGGAAACGAAACCACAGATGGCTAGAGGGGGGCCCTGCCCAAACCCAGCAAGAACTTGGCTCTCCTGGGGTTTATTTTGGTTTGAAACAGGCAACCTATTTATGGTACACAGAAGACCTTTACTACCGACTCCCTCTGCTATGGGATTTTTGACAAGCCAAGGACAGTCTTCTGGTTCATTCCCAAGACATGAGCACTGCCTAAGAGGTCAGTAACAAGCAAGAGTATGACAGAATCCTGAAGATGGCAAGGTTTGGCTTCCTGGGCCTTGGCTTTCCTGATACTGCTAGCCACCTCCCAACCCAGTGTCTCTTAGCCACTATAGCATTCTAGGGAGAAATAATCGGATAAACCAATTTGTACTGAGGAGTTAATAGTCTGAATACATTAGCCCCCTTCACCCAAGCCTACCCTCCCAGAGAGATTTTGTATTTAAAGAGAGGAGGTTGTCATCCAAGATGCTTAACCCAAAGAATCATTGACAGAATTTAAAGCACTAACAAGCTGTAAGAAACCTTACAGAACTTCTAGCCCAACTTTTTTTTTTCCAGAGAGTGATCCAGATTCTTCCTCCTAGGTCCCGTTCACAGCAGCGTCCTACACATTGCAGGTTTGGGCTCCAGTGACTCCCAAGCCCTAAGCCTTGTCCTATGCCTTCTGTGACTTTTAAAACTGCCTCAGGCAGGAGGGCTGTCCGGAAATGCTAGGCACTGCCATTTGTTTCCCAAGAGTAAAAAGGGGCTTGGTCAGCAAGAGTCAGCCTCTTTTCCTCCAGAAGTCCTATCCAGGCTTTTTAATTAACTTGGCACTTTCTATTTGGGGCCTTGCTGACCGTGGCACAGTCTGAGACTGAAACCTGGGGCAGTTATAATTTCTTTCCTTTATTTTTCCCCTTTTAAAAAATGAATCATCTTGCACAGATGGCCTCTTTTCCAAGAAGCCCCACCCAGGAGGCCTCAAGCTCTGAATGCAGTCACAGAAGACTTGGAGAATCTGGCCTCCAGAGAGCATGGACTGCTCTGCGGGCATTTAGTCACAGCATGTTAGAGCAGGGAAGGGACCCACGGGACCATCCAAAATAGCCCCCTTTGACCTGCCACCCAGGGCCCGCACTGTGCTGTTAAGGTCTGAAACTCAAGAAGGGAAACATAAAAACATACAGGAAGGAGGTCATTTCCTATTGCTATGGGCTAATTGGGGAATGAAGAAAGTCCACCTTGTCAGAGCCAAAGCCAAGGTTGATGAATGAATAAATGAATGAATGAATGAAAAAACATCTGGTATATGATAAGCATGGCTAAGCCCTGGGATAAAAACAGAAAAAGTGAGGTGATTCTTCCCTCTCCCCTAATCGCTTACAAAGCCTTCACAACATCTTTGCATCCAGTCCCCTTTCTGTTTGACTACCCTAGTTCAAACAGGAAGGGAGTTGTGGAAGTCTGCCTAGAGATAGCTTATGAACCGATCCTTAAAGTAAGCTCAGGGGTTCTGAGAGAGAGGTAAGGAAGGGATGTATTCTAAGCAGGAGGGAATGACTAGAAGCATGCTAAACTCAAGGAACAATAAGCTTTTTAAAAGCTCCTAAGTTTTTAAAAGACTTTGTAGTCTTTGTTAACTCAACCCTGAGGGATACAGTGGTGTGAGTCCTGGACTTGGAGTCAGGAAGACCCAAGTTCAAATGCTGCCTCAGACTGGCCATGTGGCCCTGGACAAGTCATGTAACCTCTGCCTTGGCTATAAAATGGGGTTAAAAAAGCACCTATCTTGCAGAGTTGTGAGGCTCAAATAAGATAGCATTTGCAAAGCCCAGTGCCTGGGCACATGGAAGGCACCACATAAATGCTCATTCCTCCCCCTGCCCTCCAAGCATCTCCACCCATTCACCACATAGCTGACAAAATGTATCTTCACAGAGCACAAGTCTACTGCTACTCTGTTAAAGCAACTTCTGTGATCCTCGTACCTCTAGGGTCAAATGAAGATTCCCTGATTGGGCATTTAGAGCCCTCCAGGATCCACATTCTGGCTACTTCTTCCAGCTCCTAGTTGACCATTGGCCCCCTTCATGTACGCTGGCTGATGGCTGGTGGTTCCTTGAACTTGGCTTGCCCCCGCCATTCCCATCTAGAACACACCCCTTCCACACCTCTGACTCTCAGAACGCCCTTAGCCTCCTTTAAGGTTCAGTTCTACAATTCCCTTCATGCTCTCTTCTTTGAATGATCAAACATATTTCTCTAGTTACATGTTATCCCACCTCCCCTCCTGGTCAGGTTTTCTGCTCTGTCTTTGAATTCTCAGTGCTCAGTTATGCTCCTTTGTATGGTACTGCTGGATTAGACTGGGGGCTCAGGAGTCC
The DNA here is from genome assembly GCA_028658325.1 of Potorous gilbertii. Classification (NCBI taxonomy): domain Eukaryota; kingdom Metazoa; phylum Chordata; class Mammalia; order Diprotodontia; family Potoroidae; genus Potorous; species Potorous gilbertii. The sequence goes on along the minus strand of CM053769.1, from coordinate 163,120,262 downwards.
TGCCCTAGTTATCGAAGCCTGTCTCACCTCCAACAATAGGGGCCACTCTGCTGGTCAGTTAGGACAAATTCCCAATGTGGAAACTTCCTGTCAATTTGTGGTCTTAAAGTTGTCTGGAGGATTGAAGGGAAGGGACTTGCCCAAGCTATCATTTGTTCAAGGCAGGTCCTGAGCCCAGCTCCTCTTGGCTCCAAAGCTGGCTCTTCTAGCTCCTCCACCAGCTGCTTCTCTCCTCATTTTATAGATAAAGTCCAATACTTGGGACCTAGAGTCAGGGAAGAATCCCCACCAGGAATGCAGAAAAGCCAAAAAGTGACCAGTCAGCTAGTGTGGAAGCTGCAGATTCTGAGCCTCACTGGAGGACAGGATGAGCATGTTTGGGGGATGAGCAGAAGAGAAGGCATCCCAGGGAAGGACAATGGCTTGTCTGCTTGATTAAACACGTATTTCTAAATCAGAGAGAAAAACACCACTCGAGTTTCAGATTGAGCTCCTCCTATGCCTACAAGTCCAAGAATTCCATAACTTCAGGCAGGACATGACTAAATTCTGCTCTGCTCTTATTCAATGCCCTTCCCCTTCCTGTCTTTTGAATTTTTTCCAATTAAGTTAACTTAAAATACACACACACACATACACCATATACACGCACACATACACACATGTGTAATATGTATGTATGGAGGCATGACACTGTGACTCAGAAAAGCATGTCACCTCTCTGGCATAAGGACTGGACTACAGCAGGATTTCTTTTTGTTTTTTCATTATTTTATTTGTTTTCAGTGTTCTACAATCATTTCCATATATTGTAAAATTTTTCCCCCTCCCTCCTCCCTCTTGCCCCCTACCTCCCTATTCCCTCACTGAGACACCATACAGTTTTATATAGGTTCTACATATACATTCCTATTAGATACATTTTCACCTTAGTCATGTTGCATAGAAGAATTAAAAAGAATGGGAGAAATCTTATCACAAAACAAAATATAATACAAAAGAAAATGATGTGCTTCATTCTGTGATCAAATTCTATAGTTCTTTCTCTGGATGTGGAAATCATTTTGCCTTAAGAGACCACTGCGAATTTTTTAAATCCTTGCATTGCAATAAAGTACTAAGTCTACCAGAAAAATTCCTCACACACTGTGGTTGTTGCTGTGCACAAAGTTCTCCTGGTTCTGTTCCTTTCACTCAGTATCACTTCATATAAGTCTTTCCAGGTCTCTCTGAATTCTTCCTGTTCATCATTTCTTATAGCACAATATAGTATTCCATTACATTCGCACACCACAATTTATTCAGCCTTTCCCCATTTGATGGGCTTCCCCTTGATTTCCAGATTTTGGCCACCACAAAGAATGCTGCTATAAATATTTTTGTACATGTGGGACTCTTTCCCATTTTTATGATCTTCTGGGGATATGGTCCTAGAAGCACTATTGCTGGGTCAAAGGGTATGCACATTTTTGTAGCCCTGTGGGCACAGTTCCAAACTGCTCTCCAGATGGCTGGATCAGCTCACAGCTTCACCAGTAAAGAATTAGTGTTCCAACTCTCCCACATCTCCAACATTTATCATCGTCCTGTTTTGTCATGTTAGCCAATCTGATAGGTGTGATGCAGTATCTCAGAGTTGTTTTGATTTGCATCTCTTATCAATAGTGATTCAGAGCATTTTTTCATATGATTACAGATAGTTTTAATTTCTTCCTCTGAAAACTGCTAGAGTAGGATTTCTTAACCTCAAGTCCGTGGGCTTGTTTCTGGAATATTTTGATAATTACATTTCAATATAATTGGTTTCTTTTGTAATCCTATGTATTATTTAATGCATAGGTGCTATTAGGGTCCATGAAACAGAAAAAGTTAAGAAGCCCTGGTCCTGAGGCAGCTAGAAGAGGAGCTAGAAGACCCAGCTTTGGAGCCAGGAAGAGCCGGACTCAGGTCTCTCCTTCCAATTGAGTAGGGCGCTAGGATTCTCGGCAACTCCAACATGCCATGACTCCAATAGTGTGACAGGAGGGGTGAGTGTATTGCTGTCACTCAATCAGAGCATGCTTCCTCAAAGGAATATTTCAAAACACTGTACCCTGCTGGCTCTGTGACAGAAGCCCCCAAAAGCAGTGAAAGAACTGCTGGTTGAGAAACCGTCACTAGCTCTGAGACCCCAGAAAAGAAATCTGACCAGTTTGAACCTCCATTTCCCCTTCTGTAAAGCATGGACAACTATATTTGTATTACCTACTTCCACAGGCTCTTAGGATCATCAGTTTAGGCCTGGAAGGGACTCTGGAGGTCATCAAATCAAAACTCCCATTTTATATATGAAAAAACTGAAGCAAAAGTTAAATGAAATGCCCCAGGTCACACATTAACTATTAAGTGTATACAAGGGGGGAACTTAACCTAAATCTTCCTGAATCCAGTATTTTATCCACTGTAAGTTGTTGTGAGGAAAGTGAATGGAAAGTTTTAAGGGGCTAAAACAGTGAAAGATATCTATCTCCCCCTAGAAGTTTTATATCTTTGAATGCCTACATAAATAAAATAGAGAAAGAGGAGATCAATGACTTGGGCATGCAGCTGAAAAAGCTAGAAAAAGAACAAATTGAAAATCTTCAAGAAAATACCAAATTAGAAATACTGAAAACCAAAGGAGAGATTAATAAAATTGA
>CM053769.1:163088069-163117084 GCA_028658325.1 Potorous gilbertii | reverse complement strand
ATATAGACTATTTTTGAAAATTGGGGAAGAAGGATTCCTCCCAAATTCTTTCTATGATACAAATATGGTTTTGATACCCAAACCAGGAAGAGACAAAACAGAGAAAGAAAATTATAGACCAATTTCTCTAATGAATATAAATGCAAAAATTTTAAACAAGGTATCTCCCCCTAGTTTGAATTCCTACTGCTCTCTACAGTCTGCACCCCACATGTTTGAAACAGATTTATGACTTTTCAAAAAAAATAAACTACTTTCAAGGTGTTTCATGGGCAAGTCTTGCCTCTTCAACTAGCCTACAACTTCCTCAGGGCAGAGAGGTCCATATTTTTTCATAATTACCATGCACCCTGACCCTGACTGAAGACTAGATAGGCACTCAATGAAGATTTCCTGAATGAGTGGTCAAATAAAAAACCAGGTAACACCCAATACAACATGGTGCTGTTACTGTTGTTCAGTCAATTCTGTCATGTCCAAATCTTTGTGACCCCGTAGACCATACAATCCATGGGGTTTTCTTGGCTTTCACCATTTCTTTCTCCAGTGAATTAAGGCAAACAGAGGTTAAGCGACTTGCCCAGGGTCACGCAGAGAGTAAATTTATGAGACCACATTTGAACTCAGGTCTTCCTGACTCCATGCCCAGAGTGCTCTCCACTGAACCACTTAGGTGCCTCTTAAACATACCTATAGACAGGTCCTATTGACACCACAACTGTCCCTGCCACCAGGTAGGTAAAAACTATTCTTTCACCTCCCCCAAAGTTCTCCATCTTTACTTACTGGCCATGAAATTCAGAATCTGAATTAGAGAAAACAACCATGCACTTCACCTCCACTTCTCACAGCATAAGGCAGAGAGGCACACCCTAATGAGAAGGCAGCCAAAATAAATAGCTAATTCCAGTCACAGCGGGCCCAAAAAAACCCATATGCACCCCTGGGTCCTGGAGACTCAGTTCTTTTTTTTAAGAAGCCAACTATTCAGTGCTCAGTCCCTTGGGAAATAGTTTGGGCTGCCAGTGGGAAAGGACAAAAGCTATCTGATGGGAAAAGAAATGTCTTACAATAATAATTCTTGACAGTTGATAATGCCCCTCTACTTTCCAAAGATTTCAAATTAATTTATTCTTTGAACTTGGGACTGTTATTTTTTCCAGAGGCCCTTCATCCAGCCTCACACTTCCATCCAGCAACAAGCCACATCTCTCCCCAGCATGGGTGGGCCCTGGGTCAGAGTCGGAAGCCTAAGGCAGTCAACTCTGCTAGGCTGGATCACAAAACATGATTCCCTGCTTTCAAGGAGTTTACAGAGCAGCTACAGAGGCAAAAGCAAGGCACGGGAAGCCCAAGTTTCCAGAGTGGCGAAGCCCCCGAGAGGCTAAAATCTAACACAGAACGGTGTAGATCCAAAGAGGAGAGTCATCATGGGTTGGAAACATCACACATCCCACTTTCTCCTAGCTGAGCAAGCGTCTCACAACTCAAAGCAAAGCAGATGCAGGAAGAGTGGAGGGGCCCACCTGCAATTGTTTTTGATCAGGAAACTTTGAAGCAAAGAAATATCTTACCAGATGGCAAGTTACCTGAGGGCATACCACTCTCCCATGCCTGGAATAAATTCTTCTTTCCCAAATCTTCTCCTGTTCCATCCTGTTCTCTCCTTCTATCAAAGCCTGAGGCACCACATCCCACATGAAAAGCCTTCCTTCGCTCCTCACTCCCTCCCCTCACACACACCTAAGATGAAAACCATTTTTTTCTTCCCCTCCAATTTCATTCTCACTTGTATCAAAGGGACCAAAGTTCTAGAGCTGGAGGTAACATCAGGAGCCATTTAATTGAACCTCTTCATTTTACTCTGGGAAGCTGGTCCTTGCCCTCAGAGCCCCTGAGGTAGAATTTGAATCCGGGTCCTCTGACCTCAGAGCCAGGACTCAATCCACTGTACCACACACTGTCTGCCCTCTCTAATTGGACCCCACTAAAATGAGGTCTGTCACATCTCCTTTTGTATCCCTAGTGCCTGGTTTTTAAGAGCTGGTTTTTGACAAGACGATGCCATACTCATTACTCCCAACACTGCTGCCTCCAGCTGTCCCAGAGTCTGATCTTCTGTCAGTGAGTATCCCACCCATCCTTCAAGGCTCATCAGAGATTCTGCCTCCTCCACAAAGCTTTAACAAAGCTCCTTCTCCCTCCAAATCCTGAAACATTTATAGCCTGTACATAATTAACTCCTAGGATACATGTTCTAGCCTCCCACTATCATTTCTCTTCATTTCATGTGGGGTCTTGTCACCCTAATTAAGTGGCTAGTTCCACAGAGGACAATGAAAAGAATGCTGGTCTGGGAATCAACCGAGTCGGATTTGGTAGTGCCAGCTGTGGGACCTACAACTCTGTCCCTCATTTCTTAGCATCCTCTGCATGGGGACCAATTAAGAAGCAGAAGACCGAAGGGCATCATTATGCTAATGGACGGTTTGACTCCTGGGAACTGAGCTTGCTGGCTTAGGATCCAGCAGGAGATGAGACCCTATTAGGGAGATCATGTGGCTAATCTAATTCAACAAGGAGCAGCTATGGGACAAAGGACAGAGCACTGAATTTGAAATCAAAAGAGCTGGGGCTCAAATCCCAGCCCCACTCCTTACTAATGGTCTGATCTTTCCTGGATCTCACTCGCTAGCCGCTATGTGACACAGTGGACTGACTGAGAGTTGGATGATGTGGAGTCAAGACCTGAATTCCAATCCAGTCTCAGACACTTAACTATCTAGGTGGCCCTGGAAAAGTCATTTTACTGCTGTCTGCAGTCTGGGAGAGGTGGGGGATGGGAGCTGAGCTTTCAAGGAAGGACAGCTTGGATAAACAGGGGAAACAGAAGGAACAAAGGCAAAAAATCAGGAAATCCCATCTCTAACTGATTCTTTGTCCTACTCACAAGTGTTGTTCCAAAACACTTCTCTCCTGAAACCTTCCCACAGCTTCCCCTCAGTTACGAACCTTACCTCATAATTTTCTTTTTCTTACCTTATAATTTAACGAGAGAAACTGAAGCCATTCCTCCAAAGCTATCAGATCCCACCCCACCCCGCCACCTTCCCCATCATGTCCTCCTCAATTTCAGTATCTGATGAAGTAGTGGCCCTTCCTGCCAAGGCCAACAGCTCTACCCAAACCCTTGGATCCCATCCCTTTTTCCATCTTCTCCAGAAGATCATCCTCTCATCTTCACCCTCTCCCTATTTACTGGTTTTGTTCCTGCTGCCTACAAATATGCTCAAATCTCCCCCAACTTCTAGATCCTGGCCCAGTTAGTTATTTTATTTGTGGGGTTTTTTTTTCTCTAAGTCAAGCTTCTTGAAAAAGCTGTCTTGACTCATGGCTTCTACTTTCTCTCTTCTCATTCACGTCTAAATCATCTGTAATCTACCAAAGTTGGTAGCAACTGTAAGCAACCAAAGTTGCTCTCTAAAGTTAGTAACGATCTCTTGACTAATCCAAAGATCTGTTCTCAGTCCTCATCCTACTTGACCTCTGCAACATTTGAAGCTGATGCCCACCATTCTTTTCTGAATATTCTCTCCTCCCCATTGAGTTTTCCTGAAACTGCTCTCTTGGGTTTCCACCTATCTGTCTGACCATTCCTTCCCAGTCTTTTTCTAGATATGTATAACGATACATTGTCATATTCAAGAGTACTTCAGGGCTCAAATTAGGGCTAGAGTTGTCCCTAACCCTAATTCTAAGATTCTGGGTCTGCTTCTCTCTTCTCTCCCTCACTTGGTGACCTCATCAGCTCCTATGGATTCAACTATCATTTCCATTCAAATGATTCCAAGATCTAGTTTCTCACCTGATCTCCAGTCAAGAATCTTCAACTGTCTGCTGGACATTGCAAAATAAATGCCTTATAAGCACTTGAAATTCAACATATTCAAAATAAATTCATTATCAATACCCCAAAAAACCCACCCTTCTACTAGGCTCATAACCTAAAGAGTTCAAAGAAAGAAGAAAAGGGCTTCTCCCCCCATACACAAATATTAACTGCACCTCTTCTTGTGGTGGCAAAGAATGGAAAAGTAAGGGGATGCCCATCAATGGGGGAATGGACAAAGAAATTACAGTAAATGAATGTAATGGAATGGTATTGTGCTGTAACAAATAATGAAGGGGTCAATTTCGGAAGAATCTGGAAAGACTTGTACAAACTGACACAGAGAGAAATGAGCAGAACCAAGAGAATAATCTATACAATAATAACAACATTTTAAAGGCAAACAGCCCTGAAAGACCTAAACTCTGACCAATGCAAAAACCAACCAAGATTCCAGAGGACTAAGGATGAACCATGATACTTATCCACCTCTGGCAGAGAAGTAATGGGGCCCGGGATACAGTATGAGACGTGGACTTTGTGGATATAGCCAGGGTAGGAATTTGTTATGTTAACCATTTTTGTTTTATGGTGGGGGAAGGGACATCTCCAGCCTGGGTTTTCTAAGGGTTTCTCGCTCTTAGGAAAAAGAACTGCTTTCCCCTTCTCTGCATATCTTGTGCCTCCCTCTTCCATTCAGGTGTGGGAAGGAGAAGAACCAGATAGATCCCAATTCTTATGCTCTATCTAGACCCATCCTCATTGTTAGCAGGTCCCCAGGCTGCCCAGCTGCTGAAACAGACAAGAACTATCTTCATTACAAAAATACAAAAAAGCTTCCCCCCTTCCCCTAACTCTTGATAGTTTCAAAATGTTATTCTCAACAGCCCTGGGAAGTAAGAGGTACAAAACCACATGGGCTCATTTTGCACAAAACCAAGGGAAATTTAGTGGCTTCCCCATGGACACATACTAGTAGGAGAAAATAGAGCTGGGATTAAAACTCAGCTCCTAGCCTATGTTATAAATAGTATGGTACAGGGGAAAATGAAGAGAAAAAGAGCATTCCTCTAGTAGGCAAAGGACTCAAATCCTGCCTCTGAAATTAAGTACTTGGGTAACCTTGGGCAAATCAATCAACTCTTTGGGCCTCAGTTTCCTCATCTGTAATATAAAATGGTTGGACTAGACCTCTAAGGGCTTCTCTTTCAGACCTACGTCTGTCATCTGTAAGCTTTGATCCAGGCCTTCTGAATCCTCTATGTTCTTTCCATTGTCCTATTGGACCCACTAGGACTAACATGGAAGCCCATGAGTCTGTGAATGAACTGCATAGCTCAAGGCGACCCACACAGGGAAGGGATTGGAAGAGCATATGAAAGAGCTTTCTCTTTCTTACTTCCCATGTTAAACAGAAGGGTCCAGAGTCAGAAATTCCATCATAGGGCTCCATTTTAGAAGTTGAAAAAACATCCTCTTATAAATAAAAGCATCCCTAAGAAAAACGAACATATTGACCCACTTAAAAATGGTTCACTACAATGAATGAAATAACTCTTAGCCATTCTCTTCTCTGACATGTTGCTAAAAAGCCCAGGCTAAAGACACAGGCTCTTTGAAGATGAGAGTAACATCAAACGTTTCTGTGCAAGAACAAGCCTTTGGTGTAATAATTTTAGTGGGGTCCTCTGGATAGTCATGTGGGTATACGGGAAGGGGTTTGGGTGTTCTCACAGGGCAGATGATGAGGTGTCAGCAGCAAGTTACCTTAACTGTGTGGGAGCTGAAAGAGAACACCTAGACTAGAGGCCCAGCTCTGACCCTGACAACTGGCCAGACACAGGGCTGGGGCAAGTCTCTTAATAGTTCATGCAGAGTGTGGTTAAATACTTAGCTACTGACTCTCATTCACAGGATGGTTTCTAGAACCAGAAAGTGCCCATAAGTTGCTTTATAGACTATAAAATTCTAAAGGCATGACAGCTTCTGTGACAGGCCTATTTTGGACTCTGCCTGAAGACTGTATTTCTCAAGACAGCCAGGGGTTTAAGTGCTATGTAAATCAGCAGTTCTTGGGTAAGGAGAATGAAACAAAACTGGGAAATTGTCTAGGGCTCTCAACCCCAGTGATCCTGAAGTTAGGAAAGACTGAGTTCAAATCTGACCTCGTACACTCACTAACAGCATGACCATTGTATTCGGCTTGCTTCGGGTTTCTCATATGTAAAAAGAAGATAGTAACTGCATCTATCTCCCAGAATTATGTGAGGAGCAAAGGAGGTAACAACTGTAAAGTGCTGCGCACGGTGTCTGGCACATAATTAATACCATACAAAATGTTAGCTATTAATATAATGATTTTTGTCACTTTTCTTACCCTGGAAAACCAAGGATGGGACAAGCTACAAAAAGCTGTCAGCTCTTATGGCATCGTTCCTTAAGCGCATGCCAGTGTCCTAACTTTCCCAAACATAGCCCCAAACTTTCAAATGACATGCCTAGGTTGGTCAGATACACTCTCTGCAGGACTCACAGCACTCCACTTTAACTCAGTCTCTTCATCTGTAAAATGTATGTTGATACCACCTACTTCACAAGGATGTTGTGAGGATCAACTAAGATAATATACATAAAGCCATCTGCAAACCTTAAAACATCATTACATAAGTCATCATCATCATCATCCTGAATACACAAACAGTAAGAAAGCTGGAACTTAATCTTGGGTCAAGTCCGCTTCAATATAACTTGCCACTTAGGGCACCTACAGGAACATACAGCAGAAAGAGCAAGGTGTCAGGACACCCAGGTCCTAAGCCCAGCTCTAGCACCCAATTTCTATGCTGTAACAATAAACCTAATCATTTCCCAGATTAGAATGCCTTAGGCAAGGTCACTGTCCCTGCTCAGTCCCAGGTATTAGTGGTGGATTCCAGTCCTTGTTTCTTAAGTCTTCTGACATGATGAGTGCTCAGTATTTTTAAAGGAATGGATGGTATACCAACTTGGTACTCTTCTGCATGATTGACTTGTTTCAAACACATTAATAGCATTTAAACAGTATTTTGAGGCTTGCAATTTTGTGGAGTCATTTCTCAGTTGTGTTTGACTCTTCATGGTTTCCTTTGGGGCTTTCTTGGTCACGATACTGACCTGGTTTGCTTTTTCCTGCTCCAGCTCGTTTTACAGATGAGGATACTGAGGCAAACAGGGTTAAGTGACTTGACCATGGTCACATACCTATTAGGTGCCTGAGGTTAGATTTGAACTCAGAAAAATGAGTTTTCCTGACTTCCCTATGTTCTCTTTACTGCACCACCTAGCTGCCTAAAATGCTTGACTGCATGCCAGGATTTTCTCTGGCTACCTCTCCCCCATACCTGGAAGCTCTCCCAATGGCTTCCTTTAAGGATCAGCTAAAGTCCTAGCTTCTGCCAGAGGCCTCTTTCCAGGGCTCCCTGATGTTGATGACTTCACTCTGAGATCATATTCAATTTATCCCATATATACTTGGTCAATGGCTGAAAGTTTTCTCTTCCATTAGACTCTAAACTCTTTGAGGGCAGGGACTACCGTTTCTTTTTGTTTTGTTTTCCCAATACTTAGCACAATGCCTGGCCCCAGCAGGGGCTTAATCAATGCTTGTTGACTTGACCCTGGGAAGAAGTACTGTAATATCCCCATTTTACAGATGAGCAAACTGAGGTAAAAAAAGGATTAAGTGACTGGCCCAGGGTTACATAGCTAGAGTCTAACAGCTCTAACAGTCTAACAGCTGATCCCAAGTTCTATCCACTGCACCACCTAAGCTGCCTCAGGCATGACAGTCTTGTTTCCCCAGTTAGAGAGTACTTCTAAAGGTATAAGACAACTTCACAGACTCAGAATCTCAGCTTTAGAAGGAAATTCAGAGGCCTCATGAAGAAGACTCTTCTCTGTGACTTCCTGAACAAGTGGTCACATGGCCTGTTTATTCTATCTGGTGACAGCGTTAGGAAGCTTTCTCTCTCATGTGCCTCTTTGGTGACCGCTTGGTAAAATGTCTAGGCCCTTTCTCAGAATTAAGTCTAGATTACAAATGTAACTCATTTTATCAAAGTACAACTATTAAAATATGTTTGTGGACCCCAGTCAAGAATTCTTAATTTATATCAAGCCTAAACCTGCCATTCCACAACTCCTACTCACTCAACATTGATGCTAGTTCTGCCCTCTGGGGTCAAACAGAGGAATAATTCTGTATTCCCTACCAGTACCTAAGCCCAGGCTGGATACACCAGTAAGTATTCAGTATATATCTTCTTGACCAATGACTAAATCATAGCAGGTAGGGGTAAAGTAGTCACCTCCCCCCACAGAGAAATATTCTCTTAATATGATTTGGGGAATTGAAGGGGAAAGTAGAAATCAGTAATTCCACCCAGCTTCCTCCTATATATCTTGCCCATAAAAATAGTTTTTAAAAACTTCACCCACAGTCAATCAACAAATGGTTTATTAAGTACCTGCTAAGCACCATATTAAACCTAGACAGACAAATACAAAGAATCAAATAATCCCTGCTTGCAAAGGACTTATATCCTAAAGAGGGAGAAAACAAGTACATACAAAAATGTACATAGCATAAATTTAGAGAGAATAAATATAAATATACACAGAGTTAGTCTGGGGGGGATAGGATCAGGAAAGAATTGGTATGGAAGGTGATGCTGAGAAGAGAGGCTCTTTAGGATGCACAAAAGGAGAGCACACTGCCAGATATGGGGGCACAGAGAGTGGGATGGGGTGCAACTGCAGGAAAAGAAAGGACATTCATGGAGGCAAGAAAGGTAAGTTGAGGCCAGGGTGTATACAGGCTTTAAAAATTAAACAGAAGAGTTTATATTTGATCCTAGAGTTAAGAGAAAGCTATAAGAGATGCTTGAGTAAGGGAGTCACATGGCCAGATCTGTCCTTGATTCCTCTAGTACGTGTGTGCATGTGTGTGTGCGTGAGATGGGGGGGGTGGGCAGGAGGTGAACCAGGAGGAGGCTGTGGCAATGATCTAGGCAAGAGGTATCGAAGGCCAGGGTGGAGAAAAGGGACTGAATGGAACAGAGGTGGGGAAAGTGAGCACAGTGAGGGGTGGGGACTGAAGGAACAGAGAGAAGGAGGTGCTGGGGAGGAAACCAAGACTGTGACCCCACGATCTTAAGAGGGTGCTGGTGCCAAGTCTGGAAAAGGAAGGAAGATAATGACTTTCACTTTAGACACAGTGAAGCAGCCCCCTCATCTAGAAGACAATCCCCAGGGTTAGCAGGTGACCCAGACGCAGCTGGCCCTGGATGCAGGCTCCTGGTGGGTCACAGGGTAGAGGGAACATGGTATAGTTGGCAGAAAGGGGTGTGTGGGGGGAAATCAATGGTCCTTGCATCTGAAGACTTGGAGCTGGGCCTTCCTCCAGCTGCTTCCCTGCTGCATGACCCTAGGAGAGCCTCAGTTAGCTCATCTATAAAAGGGGAATGATAATCCTTGCACTCCAAAGAACGTTGTGAGAAAAGTGTTTTGTAAGCTTAACATGGTTAAAGCTGTGGAGCCCCATGATTCTTGCCTGTTGCCCTGCTGCTGGGAAATAGAGGAGGGAAGGGCAATAGGCCCAATTTCCCCAGATTCATGACTGGACCTGACTCATCTCCCAAGGGACAAAAAGGTCCTCTAAGCCAAGCCAAAACATGGCCCACATCACGCAAAGGACTCTAAGCCTAATCATGACTCCCTTTTGCCAGAGGGGATACAAAAGACTGAGAGACAGATAGAGCTAACCTATCCGGTGTGAGGAAGAAAAAGAATTTGTCTCTTGATTGCTCCCCCAAAAGACTAAATGCTAAGGGCCAGAGACACTTGTGACTCCAAAGAGAAGGTCCACTGATACCTAATCTACACCCAAGTTACAAAACATAAAGAAGGTTTATGGCTCCTACAATTCCTTGGGGACTATTACTTACATGTGGTCAACGTCTGGCTCTCCTCAGCTGCTAGAGATACTTGACCCTTCCCATTATGGCATACTCACCCCCTCCCATCCACCTCCACCCCCCAAAAAACAATACTGGAATGAAACCTCACTGACGTGGAATGCTCAGGATACTAGCTACTCTTACTAACCAAAGTAGCGGGAGAGGGGTGATGACTAATGCAAAGGCAAGAAGGGAGACAGATCATTCCAAGTGAGGAACTGAGAGGTGGCCAATTTCACTAGATCATGGAGTATGGGAAGGGGAGCAACATCTAATGAGGCTGGGGCACCAAATTGTGATGAGTATTATAAAAGCTAAACAAAGACATTTACATTTACTGTTGAAGGAGACACTGAAGTTGCCTGGGCCAGGAAATCACATGATCAGATTTGTACCAAAGAAAAATTATTTTGGGGAGAGACTTGAGCCAAGAAGCCCAACCAGCAGGCTCATGCAATAACTGTTCAGGAAAAACACTAAGGTGTTGGCTTTGTGAGAAGAGGGGGAGGGTCAGGCACAAGAAATGTGGTGAGAAATGATGAGATCTGGGGATGAAGCAGGGGACAGTGAGCAGCTGAGAAGAACAGCGAGGGCAGCTCTGGAAGGATGGCAGTGCCTTTGACAGAAATAGTGAAGTGTGGCAGAGGGAAAGGTTCAGGAAAAAAGATGACCACCTTTGTTTTGGATATGCTGAGTCTGTTCAGTCGTCTTTGGAACATCCAGTTTGATAACATCCAGTAGAAAACTGGTAACGTGCCACTGGATTATAGATCTGAGTCATCTGCATGGAGATGATTGTTAAAATCATGAGATTGGATGAAGTCACCAAGAGTATAAAAGAAAAAAAAAGAGAAGAGAGCAAAGGACAGAGCCGTAGGGCATAGCCACAGTAGAGGAGGACAGTCTGGATGATGAACGAGCAAAGGTTAGAGAGGGAGGAGAATTGGGAGAGAACAGCAGCATGAGGATCCAAAAGGAGATAAGTCCACATTGTCAAAGGCAGCAGAGAGGTCTGGAAGGAGGAGAAGTAGTAAGGAACTATTGCAGTCCTCACAGTTTTCTTGGCTAACTTTCCTAAGCCCAGCATCCCATCAAGCTCCTCTTCTGACCCGACAAGGTCTAAAAGCCAATCTCCCCTGCTTCCTAACGCAGAGAGGGAGTGAGAGGCGAGGACCTCAGGCCTACAAGACTCATACACAGCACTGAGACCATCATGCAGATCAGCTCGAGCTCACCAGGAAGTTGGCAAATACATTTACACAGTCAAGGGCAAAGCCAAGCATGCCAAACGACACAGCACAGACTGAATAGTAAAGAAAAAAGTCAAAGTACCATGCAGCAGGGTGAGGGGGCAGGACAGGTCAAGTACCCACACTACAGGGAATACAGCCAGCCCCTCCAGCAGCCCCTGTTCTCCTTACCTACCCAGCAGCACCTCTGACCATCAGAGTTCTCAATCCCCTAACAACCTGGTGGTGTGCTGAAAAGAGCAGAAAGCAGTAGACAAATAGCAATATATATTGGGCTACTTTTATGAAAAAGAACTAAAAAACAAACTCAAGGAAGACATTACAGTTTTTTCTCCCATGACAGATGAACTATATTCCCAAATGTACACTCGTGTGCACAAACATGTGTGCACACATACACAATCCATCAAGCCCAGGAGCTGTGGTTGCCAGATGGCAGCAACATCACAATATGCCCACACCCCCAAATTAAACATGCCCAGACCAGCCTGGGAACAGCCTGGAACAGGGTTCATAAAGTAAAGGAAGAGAGAGGTACCAGGACAGGACTGTCTTCAGTACTACTGCAGGACACCGCTTGTTAAGGTCACCAGCTAAGGCATGAAAACAGTAGCCACAGGGTCCCATCAATCCAGAGGTCATTTCTCCCTTCAGCCCCAGCCCTGGCCACAGCCCCAGACAGAGGAAAGAGTGATTCCAAGGGTTCTAGGTGGATAAGCCCTGTCTCTGGGGGTAGGCAGAAGTCCTGTGCTAAAAGGACAACAGTGGTGAGGCAAAAGAACAGCTGAAGAGATCTAGGGCATGAGATGCAGGGCAGGCTCTGCCTACAACACAGATCCCTGGCAAGGCACCACCGACAGCCATGCCACCTATTTACATGGCATAAACAGGGAAGACATGATGGTCTGGAGGAACAGAGCCCTGAGAGCTGGATGTCAGGAGACACACGGAGACTTTCTATGAGTTTACTGAAATCTTGGGCAACATATTTAATCTGCCTGGGTCCCAGTTTGCAAGCTAAAAAATTAGAAGGGTAATTTTTATCTACAGCAACACCAAAAATGATACAATAAACAGGCACACAAGTTACCATGTAGAATGGGTTATAATGATCCCTTTTCACTAAGTTATGAGTTGAGAAAGAGATAGAAACACAGAGAGAGGGGAGGGGAGGAGAAGGGGACAAGGAGAGAGGGAGGAGAAGGAAAACAGAAAGAGAGATAGGCTAGAGACAGGGAGGAGAGAAAAGGGAGTAGGGAGGGGAAAGACAAAAGAAAGGGAAAGAAAGGGTAGATGGGAGGAGAGGGAGAGGGGAGGCACCTAAAGGGAAAGAGGGGGTGTGGGGAAAGACAGAGGACAGAGAGAGAGAGGCAGGTGCAGGCCTGGGGCAGTCACTGGAAACACCCTGGAAGATGCCTTTTATGTTTCCCAAGCCACCACTGCCACAGGCTCCTCCTGGCCAAGACTCTCATTGGGTATGCAAAAACAGAGCAAAGATGAAGTTAACAGGGTAGTTAAGAAGATATTTCCCTAGACGGAACAGTGCTGGACCTGGAGTTAGGAAGACTCATCTTTCCGAGTTCAAATCTGGCCTCAGAAACTGACTCTGGGCAAGTCAGTTAACCCCATTTGTCTCAGTTTCCTCATCTGTCAAATGAGCTGGAGAAGGAAATGGCAAACCATTCCTGCATCTCTGTCAAGAAAATCCAAATGGGGTCATGAAGAGTCGGACACGACTGAACAACCAAAAAATGCTTTATAAATTCAAACCATCCTTCAAGGCTCATCTCCTGCTCTGCTTTTTTCATAAAGTCCTCCTGGACCAGAGTAATGTTAACTATCTCTGGACTATAGCAAGCAACTACCAGGAGTCCCCCATCGATACAGAACAACAAAAGGCAGCAGGTGATTTCTCTCAATGTACCTACATGTGCCTGACCTTGCTCCATGACAAGGTTCTAAAAGGAGCTCTTGGATGTGAGAGGCTTCTCAGGAACCTCCCCAGGATGTTCAAATATTTGTTGTGGGTTTTTCTGCAGACAAACTATAGTGACTAATCTTCAATTCAAATAGTACCCTTTTTAAAGTCTCTCAAAAATATTATTTTCTCCATCATCCCATTTCACATTCAAAATAACGTCATAAGCTGTTATCCTTAAGTGACTTAAGGGGAAACTGAGGCCCAGAGATGTTAAATGACTTTCCCAGTGCTCCACAGCCAGGCCAGACCACCAATTCTACCGACTGAAGGATGCAAATCCTACCCAGTGGTTCAAGTAGATTGGACTGTCACACCAACCTACCCCCCAGCTTCTCCAAAGTCACATCTCCTCCTTAAGGAATCTGCCCCCACCAAAACCAACAAATCTGTAACCCAAGGATCCCAAATTCAGCTGCACCAGTGAGACTTGTGGTTGAAGACCCTGAGAGGAAAGGAGGGTGGAGGATGGGGGATGAAGAGAAAACTAGCAATTACCTTTAATGACAAACGCCTCGGTCACCAGCCGCATGTGGTACAAAGGCCTGTTCTCCACAGACATGTTGTCAATGCCAGCCCGTGCATACATGCTGACCGCGTCCCTGTAGTACCCCTCCACGTAATGCAGCTTTCCCAGGATCAGCATGGCCTCTCGCATATGCTGTGGCTAAAACAACAAGCAGCAAGGGTAGCACAAGTCTGTCTGCAGCCCAGCCTCCTGCCCACCTAGGGTGAATGCCTTCCATCAGACCCACAGCCCAAGACCCAAGTCAGGACATCCTTGGGACAAAGTGGCGCACCAGAATCCAGGCCAGCTGGCAGCAGTAGAGAACCCAAGGGCAAATCCCAGCTAAGAGGAATAACAGCTAGCTTATAGAACAATAATGCATATATAATAAAAATAATACATGATAAATAATATATAATAGTAAATATAGCCTTTTAAGGTTTGAAAAGCATTATACATATCTCATCTGATCCTCCAAACAACCCTGGGATATGGGGGCTTTTATTATCTCTATTTTACAAATGAGAAAACTGAGAGTAAAATGACTTGCCCAGGGTCTACATAGCTAATAAATGTGTGAGGCAGGATTTGAACCCAGATCATCACGCTAAACAGCAGCTCTGTGACCTTAAGCCCATCTCTGGGCCTCAGATTCCTCATATGTCAAGTGAGGGAGTTAGACTAGATAGCCTCGAAACTTGTGATGTTCCAGGAAGCCCTTGCTGACCGAGCCCTGACCCAGACAGGCCTCTGCCCTACTCTCTCATTCTCTTTCCCTGTGTTAGGGCCTTTCCCAGTTACTCCAACTTACACAGATGCCTTCTCCCTTTCATTCCTGTGAGATTTATAGGAAGTAAGTAACTCCGTTGTACAGCACTCTCATGTTTGCAAGGTTTATCTCACCCTGCCCAGCTATATTCTGAGTTGGGTAAGGGGTGAGGCCAGTCCATTCACATCCCACTCTCCCCTCCATCATGATCTCCCTTTTCCACTCTAGCCCTTATCCTTCCACTCAGCTGTCCAGGTGCTACAGCTCCCAACCTTCTTTGTCACTCCCCATAGGACTCACCAAGGGGGTTACACTGGTGGACCTTTTAGAGCAGTTATAAGTAAAGTGCTACGGGGGTTCCCAAACAGCTGCTCACATACACCATTAAGAAATACCTAATGCATCTCATGACCTTATCTTCCACTTCCAAAATTCCCTATTCCAGCTGAGGCCACCACTATCCTTTCAGGCACAAAGTTTCACAACATGCTCAGGGGCACTTTTGACTCCTCACTCTGTAAGCATCCACCTGTATCCGAACAATTATTGTTTTACTTCCAGAACACGTCTTTAAATTTTTTTTTTAAAGTTCCACTTTTGTCATGTATCACCCTCACCCCACCTCTCCTATAAGACAAGTGAGCAAAACTCACAATACAGGGACCTCATCTGCAAGTGCATCGTGCAGCACCCCCAATGTCTATGTTGTACTTAACAAAAATCTATTTTCTCTAATTCTCACTCCCTACCTCACTGAAAAAAGAAAAACAAATTTCTTACAAAAATATGCATAGTCCACTTTCCTTTCGGCTGTATACAAAATAACACGTCTCATTCTGTATCCTAAATCTATCACCTTCTCTGTCAGGAGGTAACTATGTTTCTTCACTGATCCTCTGGAATCCTGGAGGGTCATTGTATTCGCCACAATTCTGAAAGCTTTCCCAGTTTTACTTGCAATTGCTCTCCATGTTTCAAGGCTCTTTATACTCTCTAATCCAATTCATCTTCCACCCACCATTCAAAGTGATTTTCTTAAAATGAAGATCTGATCATATAACTCTCCTTACTCAATAAATTCTAGTGACTCCTTAATGATTTTATGATCAAATATTTCATCTTTGTTGTATCCTTTTCAATTTCAATTTCAATTTTCAATTTTTTTGTGTTCAAGTTTTGGAGGGAGAGAGGGAGGGATAGAGGGAGAGAAGGGAAAGAGGAGCGGGGAGGAAGAAAGGGAGAAGAGAGAAAAGCAAAGAAAAGGAGGTAGGGAGAAAAGGAAGGAAGAAAGGAAGGGAAGGAAAGTAGGGAGGGAGGGGGGAAGGGAAAGAAAGGAAGGAAGATACCTTTATTAAAGGCTTAATACATGCCAAGTACAGTACTAAGCACTGGGGATACAAATACAAACAAAGACAGTCTCTGCCCTTAGAGAGCTTACATTCTATGGGGAAAGACCATACAAAAGGGAGCTGAAAAACAGAGAGGGAGGTAGGAGAGTGAAGAGGCATCATTCTGATGTCTAGAAAGTCAGGACCTTTCCCAAGAGGGGAATAATAAAGGCTGGCCAGCTTGGGTCTCTACAAGATGGAGCTCCAGGAGGAACTCACCAGTGGGAAAAGTGGGATGCAGGCTTGAGAGGACTATTCCAGGGTGATCAGGCAGCAGGTGGGATAACATGTTCCAAGATGAGAAGACCTCAAGGCCTCCTCCAATAGTACACATATAGAATCCAGAAATAAGGAAATATACACAAATTGGTGATGTGTGCTCAGAATCTTTTACTTATAGTATGTAATCAAAAAAGTTTGAAGGCCACTTCACTCTATTAGCTCTTTGAGAGTTTTGTTCTCTCATATCCCCTATGGCACCAGCATACACAGTGAGATACTTAGTAAATAAATGCCTACTGAAATAATTTTATTATATTTCATTTACATATGGCAGCGGGAAGAAGGCTGGTTTTTGAGACAGAAGACTTGAGGTTCCATTTTCATCTTCAACGACTACTAATTTATGATCCTGGGCAATTCTCGCTCTGTGCCTTAATTACACCTTTAAAATGGTGTAATACTCACACTGTCTACTTCACAGGATTGTAGTGAGACAAATACTTCAAAGCCAAGTGCTGGACATATGCACTGTTATACTGAAGAGAAGAGAATGATTTAGTCACCAGTCAAAAGTCAAAACAATAGCACAGTAAGGAGAAGCAGAATGAGGAAAGAGGATGCAGAAGGGATAAGGGGAGGGGACAGAGGGACGGTACAGAACATCAGAACTCTCAGGAGTGGGAGGGCAGACAGAAGGAAAGGTATGAGAGGAATAACTAGACTACTAATGGGCCCACCTTCCCTTCTACTCAAGGGTGGACTACAACAAAAATCTCCATCTCACAGAAAATTTCCCTGCCCCACCCAATGACCCATTCCTATCATCATCATATCAATACCAAACCAGGAAAGTACTTGGGAGAAGCTGGCATGCTGTCTAACAAGGAACTGAGGCTGGAAGGGATCAACCCTTTAATTTTAGATGAGTAAACTGAGGATCAGAGGTTGAATGACTTGGGAGAGGAGCTAAGGGTCACATCTAAAACTCCAGCCCTTGGACTTCAAAGTCAGTGCACTTTCTAATATAACACTCTGCTCATCTCAAACTTAGTTTTATTACCCCAACTAGACTAAATGTTCAAGAACAATGACCTTTAAAAAACAAACACCTTAGAACTTATAGGGCACTCTAAAAATGTAAATCAAACAAGTTTCAAAACTGAACTATGTTATAGTGAAGCTCACCTATTGTGGTCATTAAACTTCATGATCAATGACCCCAAATTCAATTATGCCCTTTGCATTCTTAACACCACCCATCTGCATAGATCCATTTGGAGGCAAATGGAGACTAAAATCTATTAAAAAAAAAAAAGGTCTGTATCCCAAAGAGATCAAAGAAAAGGGAAAAAGATCTATTTGTACAAAAATATTCATAGCAGCTTTCTGCAATGGTAAAGAATTGGAAAACAAGGGGACACTCATCAACTAGGAAATGGCTGAACTGGTATGTGACTGTAATGAAATGCTACCGTGCTAAAGGAAATGATGAGAAGTGTGGTTATGGAAAATTCTAGGAAGACTTACATGAACTGAGGCAGTCAAGTGAGCAGAACCAGGAGAACACTGTACACAGTAACAGCAATATTATATGGAAGATCAACTGGGTAAGACTTAGATACTCCAATTTAAACAATGATCTAAGACAATTCCAAAGGACCCCGATGAAAAATGCTGTCTACCTCCAGAGAGAGAACTCAATGAAGACTGAAGCATACTTTTTTACTCCTTTATTTTGTGATTTCTTTTACAACAAGGCTAATATGGAACTATGTTTTGCATGACCTCACATGTATAATTGAAATAAAATTGCTTATCTTTTCTACGTAGGGGGAGAAGCAGAAGGGAGGGAGAGAATCTGGAGCTCAAACTTTTAAAAAACGATTGTTATACTTTACATATAATTGGGAAATATTTAATGAAATAAAAATTATTTCAAAAAAAAAAGTCCAATGATTTAGATAAAGGCATAGACCAAATCTACATGTCATATAACCTTGGCAGAGATAGTTAACAAAGTCAGGACCTGGACTTGAAAATTGGGTTGAATCTCATAAAATAAAATGTAATCAGAAAAAGGGAGGATGAGAAGGCATTTCATAGATTACTACAGAAAAATCTTTAATTTTAATTTGTCCATCTACCTGCCCACAGGTCAACAAGACCTAAGTCTCTCAGCCAGTTAACAAGCATCTGTTGAGTACCTATGGGCCCAACTCCATGTGTTTTTCCAGAGCCTAGCCTATTTGCAAAGCTCTCAAGGGAAATAGTTCTTGCTCCTTCCCCCGCCTTCTTCAAGCAACAGGAAAGTCTTAAGATATGTTTGTTCTACAGGCTCCCCCACCCCCATACAGCCAACATCTATTCTTATTCACCCATTTAGAAAATGGGTATGAAGCTTATCCAATGGCTTTTGGGGTTTCACATAACCTTAAAGAAAACAGTCAGTTCCCTACACATTCTGGATCTCTTCAAGCAGTAAATCCTTAGAAGTTATGTTCTTAGAAACAAATATTCACACCTCTGTACCTTTGTTCTTTACTGTTAAGCCTTCCTGGAATGATCCTTCTCCAAAGACCAGCTCAAGGGTCACCTTCACAAAACCTTCTCTGACAATCCCAAGCAAATCCTTCTGATTTCTCAAAGTGACTTTGTTGATATCACTCATTTTAGATAAAGCTATGCTATGTACAGGGGATACAAATTCAAGGAGACAAGAGAGCTCCTACCCTCAGTGGGCTTACATTTTAGAGGGGGTTGAGGAGGTGAGGCGAGGAAGTAGTAGACACACTCCAGAGCCAAGGCTGCTGGAAAGGAGAAAATGACTCTAACAGGGATGAAGAGAACATGGGTAGGGTCCCTCAAGAAAGAGTAGTCTGGCCTATGGAGTCACCAATCACAAGAACAGGCTTCCAAATGTGAGGGTTTTAGTTTTTTTGTTTTTTTTTTTTCCCCAGGGTGGGAAGTCCAGAGAATAGGTAAGTTAGAACTGAAGTTAACATGGTTCCAGCCTCTTATGAGATGGCAGTCTGGGCCAGGGAGTCATCAATTAACATTATCTTATGACAAGAGATCAAATGCTGCCAAAAACAATACAAAGGCTTGTGACAGCTATGAAAAGAAGGACAATGAAACATAGCATATGAAGATAAGAGCATGTACCAAATATAGTAATCAGGTTGGGGGGGAGGGGGATAGTCAAAGTCTGCTGAGAACACCTGAGGCAAGAGTGGCACAGATAGAAACAGAAGGGATGCTGTCATGGAAGCATATTACAGATTAAAGAAAGAGTAAATGGGTGCCGATTTGGAAACACATCAGAAGTCTAGCATAAAGGCGTGATCTAGTAGTAATAAGGTATCTCTAGACATTTGCTTCAGTCCTCTCATAAGCAGAGCACTGTTTCTGGACTCACTGTAATCCAGGGTGTCCCAAAAGTCTTAGTGTAATCTTAAGCTTTACTAAAACTGCATGGTTAATTTCATCCTTCAAAAAGGTAGAGGAACATTTTCTTCTACTGTTAAAAACTGGAAATTCAAGGGGTGTTCAGTGAGAGAAGGTATACCAATGTAACAGAATAACACTGCCTGTTTCAGTCCCCTCATCTGTAACATGGAGATAATAACAGTATCCTCCTCTCAGGGTTGTGCTAAGGATCCAATGAGATGTTTGTAAAGTGCTTTGCAAACCTTATAGGACTGTATAAATGCTATTACTAGCTGTTGTTATTAGAACAAAAGAGGCTATTGGAATTCACCCACCAGCTTCTATTTTTAAAAGATGAGAAGGACAAAGAACACAATAAATATATAAGAATGGTGTGGCCTTGTGAGTAAAGCAGCAGAATCACAAACAGGCTGTTTTCTCCTGGGGAGGGGGGATAGGGCTGCTGTTGGATAGACAGGGTTTTAATTAATAACAAGAGAGACAGCAAAGAAACAGTTGTCTATGACTCTATATGATCCCAAGGGTTTTCTTGACAAAGAAAATGGAATGGTTTGCCATTTCTTTCTCCAGTGTGTCCTCATTTTACAGATGAGGAACTGAGGCAAACAAGTGTTAAGTGACTTGCCTTGGGTCACATAGCTAGTAAGTGTCTGTGGTTGAACTTGGATCATCCTGATGATAGGCCCGATAGTACCACTGTACCACACAGCTGCAGACAAACTATATCTCAGGAAACTCAAAGACCAAATGTGATCACATCTCCTGCTTCATCTTCACCTTAACCTGACACCATGCACAACCCTCTACCCCAAACCCTACCAGACCTTGCTCTCTAGCCTCCTTGCACCAAGTGGGATTGGCCTGTGATTTCACTGGCACAGAGACTTCCTGAATGAGGAAATTCTCTCTATCAAAGTAAATCAGTACATCCCTTTCTTCTGTCTTTGATGACTGCTCAAGATCATACCATCAGTGATTGTCAGTAGGCAGTTCTTAAACCAAGAAAAAGATGGAGAGGTAGAGCCTGGATGATGACACAAGTGAATTTAGAACTAGTAGGAAAGCCAGGCCTGAAGAATAATCATTAATGATTCTTAAAAAGAAGCTCTCTTGTGTTGGGGTCCAGCAATCCATGGTTGGCTACACAGTTTTATCAATGCCTTAGATTAAGGGGGAAATGGTGGGCTTAGGAAATTTACAAGACTGACATCCAACATGGTAAATGACAGAGACATGATCTACAAAGAGCTCAGGCTAGAATGTGGGCCAAACCTCAGAATGAAATTTAACAGTGATACAGACTGGCATCCAGGAAGTTTGAATAAAACGAAGTACCACACTCAAAAGAGAAAAGGGATTGTTTTTTAAAAAGGCAATTCTATATCAACGAATGAGGAGAAAGGGAAGCTAGATGTGGAATACGAAGCTCTCCAAGAGTTTACATTCTCCAGGGGGTTAGTAGGAGAGATAGCAACACCTACACAGAGAAGTAAACATTAGGTAAACGGGAAGAAGAGAGCCCGAAACACCAAGAAGAGGTAGGAAGAATTAGGCAAGGCTTTAAAGAAGACAGGATGTCTGCATGGAGCTTTGAAAAATGATTTGATTGAAATAAAAAGGTAGTGTGTACAAATAGTCTAAACGGTGGAGTTGAGACAACCTCTCACCCTGAACATGGGGGGTGGGGTGGGGTGTGAAGGAGACGAGACAATGAGTTAAACATACACAGGTAAGAAATGGAACAATAAGCAACAACTACAAGTCCAACTTGGTTGGAACATAAAGTTCGTAAGGGGAAGTAATACAAGATAAAGAAGGAAAGCTGGTTGGAGCCAGACAGGAGAGGGCTTTTCATACTAGTTTGCACTTTATCTGAAGAGGAAATAAGGAGCTGCTCACTAAAGGGTTTTTGAACAGGAAAATGGTAAGACCTCAGCCTTAGGAACATTCCTAGCGAGGAGAGACAGAAGACTGGAAGATTCCATGCAGGAGATTACTGCAACAGCTCAGATAAGAGGTGATTACCAGAACAGTGATCCTCCTAACAGAGGTACAGGGGTGGGGCAGAAAAGCACTAGCTTTGGGAATCACAGCATCAGGGTTCAAACTCTACCTCTGACACATGATTTTAGTGAGTCACAACTCCCAGAAGCCTCAGTTTCCTTAACTGTAAAGTGAAAGAGGTTAGACTAGATGGTCTTTGAGGTGCCTTATCATCCTATGTTCGTGGCAGTATAGCTGATAGGACTTAGCAATTGGCTGGGAAGAGGAGTATGCTGGAAGAGGGAAATGATTATAGATTAACTCTGCAATTATAAAACTAGGTGGCTGGCCAATGGTGGCACCCGCAATAGAAGTAAGGATGGTTGGAGTAGGTGGGTGGGAGGAGCGGTTAGGGAGCAGAAGCATTCTGTTTTAGATACACTGAGAAGCCAGCATAAGACTCCCGGAGACATGGATGTGGGGGTCATTTTGTAAAGTTTATTCCACCTACAGGAGCTTAGACAAAGGCAAAGAATGAGAAAGAGAAGCCAGATGCATGGTTAGGGGGTAGCAAAGAGATAGAGAAGATCTTGCCAAAGGAACTGAGAAAGGAATGGCAGCACAGGTAAAAGGAAAACCAAAGAGGGTTCCTAAAACCAGGGAGGGGGAGGGGGAGAGAGGGTGTGATAGACAAGTGTTTAAAAACTGCCCCGAGATCAAACAGAGACAAGGCTGGATTTAGCAGCTAAGAGACTATTATTAATGGCAGAGAGAAGTTTCAGTAGAGACAGCTGTGAGGTCGGTGGAGACTGGTGAAACAATAAAAAAGGGAGAGAAATGGATCGCTGGTGAGGAAATTGGATAATGAAGTACTCTTTGGAGGTTAGTTGTGAGTGAGAACAGAAATGAGAGCTTCAGAGGACAGCAGGATCAAAGGGAAGTCTTTAAAGATGGGGAGGCCTGTTCAGAGGCATCAGGGAAGAACGGAGCCAAGAAGGGCAGGGGGTCAATGATCATGGAGGCAACCTCTTGGAGAAGCCCCAGTGAGGCGGGATTCAGGGAACAAGTAAAAACACTGGTGGTCTTGACCTGAGACCAAGGCCTCCAATTCAGAGACTAGAGCAAAGGAAGAATAGATAAGTGAAGACAGATGGGGAGTTTGAGGAACAGAAGGAACACAAGCAAGCTCTGGATGGACAAGAAAAGGGCGGAGAGGAAAAAAGGGGAGAAGAGAGATACAGAAAGACACACAGGAAAGAGACTGGGCTAGCCCTAGGGGCTTGAGGGAAAGAGGATTTTCAAACAATGATTAGAGGGAGAAAAAATGGGGAAGAATTTCTATGTTAGAAGAATCCACTAGAAATAAGAACATAAATCTGTGGTAGTTCTACTCAACATGGTACCATGACTTCCTACACCAAAGGTTCTGGAAAAGCCTATGGACCTGTTTCCAGAATGTTTTTAAGTGTATAAAATAAAACAGGCAAGATTACAAAGAAAACCAATGATGCAGAAATACAGTCTTCAGACAGGCAGGCTATAATCAAGAAAGATTTAGTAATGAGTCTGATATCTTGGAATGTGTCTGACTCTTTATGACCTCATTTGGGATTTTCTTAGCAAAGAGACTGAAGTAGTTTGACACTTCCTTTTCCAGCTCATCTGACAGATGAAGAAAGTGAGATAAACAGGGTTAAGTAACTTGCTGATGGTCACAACTAAGTGTCTGAGGCCAGATTTGAACTCAGGAAGGTGAAGTCTTCCTGACTCCAATACTCTGAATACTACTTTGGTTTGTTGCCTGCATTCACAATTCAAGGAAATGCTAAATGTTAGTTAGAGAAATAAAGAGAAAACAGAAGAGTTTGTAAAACTTCAGTTAATGAAAATAAAGATGTAATTTCCCTCAAGTTTGTGGACTCACAGAAATCCACAGACTCCTTGGTTAAGAATGCCTACCTTAGAGTTGTTCAGTAGCACTTTAATAGAAACAGAGAAATGGATGATAGTAGGTGCAATCCAGATGGATAAAAATAGATATATCCTCTAGAAGGATCAAGGGGTGAGGTAGTCAAAGGTAGAAGACTTCATAAAGAACAATTTATGTTATAAGCAGGCAGTTTTCAGACAAAGAAATCAAAGCTATCTATAGTCATATGAAAAAATGCTTCTAAATCAGTAAAGATCAGAGAAATGCAAATTACAACAACACACCTATCAGAGTGGCTAAGATGACAAAAAAGGAAATGTTGGATGTTGGAAGGAATATGGGAAATTTGGGCACTAATGCATTGTTGGTGGAGTTATGAACCGATTCAACCATTCTGGAGAGCAATTTGGAACTATGCCCAAAAGACTATAAGACTGGGTATACCTTTTGATCCAGCAACACCACTGCTAAGTCTATATCCCAGAGACATCCAAAAAAAAGGAAAAAGGACCTACCTATTTGTACATAGTTAAAGCAGCTCTTTTTGCAGTGGCTAAGAATTGGAAATCAAAAAGATGTCCATTAATTGTGGAATGACTAAACAGGTTGTAGTATATGATTGTAATGGAATATTATTGTGCTTCAAGAAATGACAAAGAGGAAAGACTTACATGAACTGATGCTTAGTGATGTGAGTAGTACCAGGAGAATGGTGTACACAGTAACTGCAATACCATTTGATGAAGAACTGTGAATGACTTAGCTATTCTCAGTAATACAATGATCCAAGACAATCCCAAAGGATTATTGATGAATATACTCCTTCAGAAAAGAAGTGATACTGATTGAATACAGATTGAAGCATGCTATTTTTCACTTGCTTTCATTTTTTTCTTTTATTTGATGACTAACAGAAACATTTTTCTTTTATTTGATGACTAACAGAAACAGACGACTAACAGTAATTGCACATGTACAACATATATCTGATTGCTTACCATCTCAGGGAGGTAGGAGAAGAAGGAGAGAGGGATAGAATCTGGAACTCAAAACTTTAAATTAAAATGTTTTAAAATAAAAAAATCTAGGTAGTACAAAAAAAATCATGAGGCATGGAAAAAATGGAATGGAAAAACATAAGGAGAAATCAGCAAAGTTTGTCAAAGACTTTGCTCAAGATAAAGAGATACTTGCCTGGATGATAACATAGGTAGTTGGATTCACAGTAGTCATTAATGATTCAATGTCCATTTAAAAGGAGCAAAGTCTCTACTGAAGTACTCCAGGGATCTGTCCTCGGTCCTGGGCTTAATGTTTAACATTTTCATCAAGAATCTGGATATACAAGGACCGAATTCTTATCAGATTACAGATGACAAAACTAGGAGATATATCACTATGGGATGACAAAGTCAGGATCAAAAAAGATCAAAAGGTTAGAATGTGAAGCCAACTCTAATATGATAAAATTTAATGCAGCCTATACTAGAATTAAAAAATGTCAACTTCCTAAGCACAAGTTGGAAAAGAAAAAGCTACACAGTAAAACATCTGAGGCTTGGCCAGCCTGTACGTTCTATGAATAACAAGACAATAGCTAACATCTACGTACTGCCTCAAGGTTTGCCATGCACTTCACAAATATCATCGTACTTAATTCTCTCAACAACTCTATAAAGTAGAAATTATTATTTATTCTCATTGGACAGATGAAGAAACTGAGTTAAGCAGAGGCTAAAGGACTTGCCCAGAGCCAAACAGCTAGCATCTGAGGTAGGATTTGAATTTAGGTCTTCCTAACTCCAGGAAAAACAATCTATCTATACTCTAGGTGCCTTGAATCGATGGGATATACAGCAGCTGTCTCATAGCCAAAATTGAAAAATGAAAAATGAATCTTAAGTCGTATTATTAAGATAGATATCATCTCCAGGACCAGTGAGGTAATGATCCAACTTGCCCAATCTTGATGGGACCACATTTTAGGAAAGCTACTCATGAGGTAGAAAGAGCTTGGAGGAGGACAATCAGATTGATGAAGAGGAGTCTCAAGATCATGCCATATGAAAATAGATTCAATAAACTGTCGATTTATTCAACTGCAGAAGATCAGACTAAGGGGGAGGAGTGGGAAGAGAGGGAAATAATAGACTCTGAGTTACAAGGCCTTATGGAGACCATTTCTACCAACTTGTAGCTGAATCATAACCTTCTCTACAACATACCCTATTCTACAAATAGCATGTGACCTTTGTTTAAAGGTCTTCAAGGAACAGGAAGCGTTGTCATATGAAAAAGGGATTAGGCACCAGAAGCAGAACTAGGAAGAATTCAAAATAACAGAATCAAATTGAGGTTCAATGTAAAGAAAAGTTCTAACAACACAAGGAAAGGCTGGCTGACCATAAGTCAGTTTTAAGACCTTCTAGGTCCCCATCTATCACCAAGATTCTGCAAAGTGATTCTACTACATAGCAGAAAAAAGACGTGGAAACCAAACAAGGTTTGATAGACTAAGAGAACTAGACATTCTCAAGAGAGAACTCATTTGAGAAGAGGCAGAGGACAAGAAATTATGATCCCTGAAGGGACTTTCAGAGTTCAAAAATTAAGGAGACATAACAGTGCTGAGTTGCACATGGGATGGGCCAAGTATGACCACTCTTTCCAGTGACTTAAACAGAAGACAGCAAGAGAGGTCATGAGAGTGGATGCTGATGAACTGGAAGGCTATGACTCTCCCCTTCCAATTCAATCCAAGAAACACTTGTTAAGTACCCACTAGCCTAGCAACAGCGCTGGGTGCTAAGGATGCTAATATCAAAATGGAAATACTCGTTCCATTTAACAAGATCATATTCTACCAGGAGGAAGCAAAATACACAGAGGTAAATAAATACGAAGTCATTTCAGCACGGAGGAAGTTCTAACTGGAGTAGAGGAAGAAAAATCAGGAAAGACCTCAAATAAATTAATAAGCATTTATTAAATGCCTACTATAAGCCTTATAAGCACTGTACTCAATGACAATACAGGAACAGGGCATTTGAGCTGGGCCTTGAATGAAGCTAGGTAAGGAGAAAGTACATGAAGGACTGGCTATGCAAAGGCAGGGAGGCAAGAAATAATCATTTTTGGGGAACAGTCAAATAGGCAGTTTGGCTAGAACATGAAACACGTAAGGGAAGTCTGAAAACACAAGCTGGAGTAGGATTGTAAAGGACTTTACATGTTAAACTGAGAAGTTTGTATTTTACCTTAGGAACAACAGGGAGCCATTGAAACTTCTTGAACAGGAAAGTGACAAATTAGATGTAAAGCCAGGAATTAGAATGGAGAAAAAGACCAGTCAGGAACTTAATTCCTTGGGGGGGGGGGGGGGGGTTGGGGGGGAACAGCAGAAAAAAAAGAAACACCTTGAAAACAAGATCAATCAACAAGAATTTATTAAGGATCTTTTGTTCACTTGTTTTTTTCAGTAGTCTCTTTGCAACCCCATCTGGGGTTCTCTTGGCAAAGATACTAGAGTGGTTTGCCATTTCCTTTTCCAACTTATTTTACATATGAGGAAACTGAGGCAAACAGAATTAAGTGATTGGTCCAGGGTCACCCAGTTAGTGACTAAAGCCAGATCTGAATTCAGGAAGAGGAGTCTTTGTGATTCCAGGCCTGGGAATTTATCCATTCTTGCCATTTAGCTGCCCCTGTGACAGATCCTGTGCACACAAAGGTAAAAACTAAATAGTTCTTGCCCTCGGGGAGTTAAGTTTTATTGTGGGTCTCCAATTGATAAATGGCCAAAGGATATGAACAGGCAGTTTTCAGAGGAAGAATTTAAAGATATCTATAGTCACATGAAAAAATGCTCTAAATCACTTTTGATTGGAGAGATGCAAACCAAAACAACTCTGAGGTACCACATCACACCTATCAGATTGGTTAACAAGACAGAACAGGAAGATGATAAATGTTGGAGAGGATGTGGGAGAGTTGGAACACATTCATTGCTGATGGAGCTGTGAGCTGATCCAATCATTCTGGAGAGCAATTTGGAACTGTGCCCAAAGGGCTGCAAAAATACATCGCTTCTAGAACTGTATCCCCAAGAGATCATAAAAATGGGAAAGGGTGCCACATGTACAAAAACATTTATAGAAGCACTCTTTGTGGTGGCCCAAAAATGGACATCAAGGGGATGCCTATCAATTGGGGAATGGCTGAATAAATTATGGTATATGAATGTAATGGAATACATTGTGCTATAAGAAATGATGAACAGGAAGACTTCAGAGAGGCCTGAAAAGACTTACATGATCTGATGCTAAGTGAAAGGAACAGAACCAGAAGAACTTTGTGCCTAGCAATGACCACAGTGTGCAAGAGTTTTTTCTAGTAGACTTGGGACTTTGTAGCAAAGCAAGTACTTAAAAAAAATTCCCAATGATCTTCTAAGGTAAAATGCCTTCCATATCCAGAGGAAAGAACTATGGAATTCAATTGCAAAATGTAGCAGATCATTTTTCTTTTGTGTATTGCATTTTGGTTTGTTAGATGATTTCTCCCATTCATTGTAATTCTTCTACAGAGCATGACTATAGTGAAAATGTATTTAATAGGAATGTATACGCAGAACCTATATAAAATTGTGGGGGGAGGAGCCAAGACAGCAGAGTAGAAAGATTCACATATGCTAGCTCCAAACCCATAGCCAATGGATTTCCTGTAAAAAGAACTCCCAACAAATTCTGGGGCAGTGGAAGGCGCACAGCAACAGAGTGAAGACTTCTGTTTCAGAGAGCCCCGAAAAACCGACCCCAAAGGTCCGTTGCGCACCGGACGGGAGTGTAGCCCAGCCCTTCCCTGGCCACGCAGCACCGAGAGGAGCAGACCCCAGGCTTCAGGGATGGAATCTCCGGCAGTCGCTAAGGTTCCTCCACCCACAGATGCACAGGACAGTGAGAGAGACTTCTGGGCTGGCTGAGAGGGCAGCAGGGTGTCTCCATAACTCAGGCCCCCTCGGGAGGCAGCAGCAGAGGCAATGGGCAGCCAAAGGCTCCCAGAGCAGGCAGGAGCTCAGCAGGAGCTCCATTACTGAAGGTCTCTGCATAAACCCCCTGAGGGAACTAAGCCTGGGAGGAGGCCCTGCCCCCACCTGAGCACCAGAACTTAAGTTCACATTGAATAGCAGCCATGCCGCTGCTGAAAGCCCTGAGGCTGAGGCTGGTGTGCAGCATTTGAATCTCAGACCCAAGCACTAGCTGGGCGGATCTAGGCAGGGGTAGAGAGGAATCTCAAAAGTCAAGTAACTGGCTGAGAAAATGCCCAGAAAAGGGAAAAAAATATAAGACTATAGAAGGTTACTTTCTTGGTGACCAGATTACTTTCTGATGAGGAACAACAATGCTTACCATCAGGGAAAGACACAGAAGTCAAGGCCTCCGTAGCCCAAACATCCAAAATAGATATTCAATGGGCTCAGGCCATGGAAGAGCTCAAAAAGGATTTTGAAAATCAAGTTAGACAGGTGGAGGAAAAACTGGGAAGAGAAATGAGAGAGATGCAAGAAAAGCATGAAAAACGGGTCAATACCTTGATAAAGGAGGCCCAAAAAAATGCTGAAGAAAATAACACCTTGAAAAATAGGCTAACTCAATT
>CM053769.1:162769990-163087569 GCA_028658325.1 Potorous gilbertii | reverse complement strand
CAAGAGTCTGCTAGCTAGCATTACCAACAGCACAGTGCCAAGTGACCTGAGCCAGGGAGACTTTGGAGTAATGGCTGTAAAGGCTGCAACTCATCCGAGGCAGTAAATACACAACAGAGACAACCATTATGGTACTGGAAATCAGAGAAAGAACTCAAATGGAAGAAGTCAACCCTGAGGCCAGGCATGTCATGATGTAAAGGAGGCCTCTCCGTAGTCCTGAGACACCATATTCATCTGGAGGTCAGAGCAGCGGAGACTGAAGCATCTCTTTTATCATCTCTCTGGGCCCACGGTGGCAAAGGAGGTGCTGTTTTCTTAGATGGCAACATTTGACAGTGGAATGAGCACCAAGACAAGGGTTTTATACTAGCAGCACCTCTGCTCCTGAGCTTCCTAAAGTAGACACACGCACGCATGCACACACACACACACACACACGCTCACAAAGAACTGCAAACAATCCTAGTGAGCAACAGTCATTAGAATCACATCTACAGACTTAGAGCTAGAAAGAACCTCAGAAGACTGTTAGCCCAATCCACTCATTTTACAAATAAGAAACTGAGGCCAATGGAAGTTAAGTGATTTGCCCCAGGCTAGATGGCCTGAGGTCTCTTCAAGCTCTAAATCTATGCATAATCCTAATACCTATTAGTTGATGTCACAGTCCTCAATAATACTGTTATTTTATGTTAGTGTGTCTTATTTCTTCTGCAGCTACACTAAGCTAAGAGATAGGAATTCAATATGCATCTGTAAAGTGCCTACTATGTGTAAAGGAAGCAGCAGCATGATGTGCAGGAACTGGGAAGAAGCCCAGGATGTGGAACCTTTTGATCTGGAGATCAAGTCCTACCTCTAACATACTAGCTGTGCACCCATGACTAAGTCTCTCAGCTCTCAGACAACCCTAAAGTTTACATTTACAAATGAATTGATGATCTGCACCATTAGAAAGAGTTTTACATTCTGGGAGTTTTCCCTATCCATTTTTTTCTCATTCTATCTCTAGAACAACATCCTTGTGAAGTAGAGAGGATCAGAGGTCCATCTTCTTGCTTTTAATTAGTAGTTTTTCCCCAATGAACAAAAATTAGATGTTTCCCCTCCTTCTTACCCTCCTCATCCTATCGTATGATAGGGACGACCCATAAGAACAGAAAAGTTCAAGGATTTGCCCAGGACGTAGCTCAGGCAGGTGTTTGGCCATGTAGATCCCTCAGGGGCAATGGAGGGACTCAACAGGACAACAGACTACCAAACAAAGGGCCAAGAACCTGGGTCATCCTCTGAAGAGCCAAGAGGAGTCAGCAAAGCTGGCAAATTCCAGGCACACAAGACACCTCTTGCTGGACTTCAACTCTGGGCACCTTTTCCTTGTTCCCTGTGCCCTGGTTTCCTCATTTCTGGAGGCAGAGTCACTTCTCTTACCGCCCTTAATAATGAAGATGGTGATGACTGTAACAATAACCACAATGTCCTTCCTCACAAGGAAGCAGAGAAAATTACTAGGCCAGCAGAGAGAAAGGGCTTTGAACTTTCCTGGAGAGTAACAGCGTGAGGCAAATAAATACAGGGTAGCATCCAATCATCTTCTTCTTCCAAGGGAAGAGGGAAAAAGCAGGAATGCTCTTCTGAAGTGCCAGGGGTGTGACTTGGCAGGAGCAGCCACAGGCTGAGAGTCAGGATGCCTACCCAAGGGAACTCAGGCAACTCATTTTTCTATGCTGTACCACTTATATAAGAGGAAGACTAATCTCTGGCCTTCTGTTCTTCACAAGGACCTGTTCTAGGGACACACAAAAGATCTGGAAGTATTTTACTTTTCATTTTTTCCAGGCCAACAAAAATAAAACATCATTATCCTCCCAATTTTTATTTAAATATTTTGTTTTCACAGTTTATACAGGTGGGTATACTAGATAGGAAGACCATGGTGTCAAGAAGGAGCATGGAGTAATAGGAAAATCTCTGGCTTTGGAATTCCAAACCCTGGGTTCAGACTAGCTGGGGGACTTTAGGCAAGTCCTGTTCGTTTCTCTAGGCTTCAGTTTTCACATTTGTAAAATGGGGGGATCAGACTAGCTGACTCCTGATGTCCCTTCCCTCCCTCGATTCAGGATCCTACAACCTGGATTCCCATCCAGCCCCTGACCCCATACCATCTGCGTGATCAGGGCCAAATCTCAATCCCAATGCCCCAGGGAGCTCTGTAAATTACAGATGACTTCAGAGAAGAAAGTTCCACACCTTCCCTTCACACCCCAAGGACATATTCCTAAAGGCCCCACAAGTCAGTGTCAGTCTATTAAATTCACTGGCCGGAGAGGACTTCCATTTAAATATTAAAGACATTTCAACCTATCCAGGAATGGAAACACAACCCCAAATCCTCTCTGCTCAGTATCCTCCCCAGTAACAGCAGCTTGTTGGGCAAAACTAAAGCCAACTAGAGAGGGCTGGAAAACAGCTCAAACTCCTGCCTCACTCTTCTAGCATCACTTGCTACCAACTGAGCCTCTGTATTCCCTGCAAAGAATTCAGTAGATACCACAGCTAGAGGGCATTCTCTAGGGTGTATGTATCCCATTTCATTTGAAGTTCCATACTAACCCTTTCCCAACATGAAGTTGAAAAGCCTAGCCACAGAGGCTCTGACTTCAGCTGTGATCACTCCCACATGTCTTACGTGACAGGCAGGCCTGGGATCAAGGTTCAGCTCTGTTATCACCTTGCTACGTGACCTAGGGCAAGATATCTCACCCTTCTGACCCTTTCTTCACTTTGCAGAATGAAAGTGTTAGAACCAGAATCTCCAATGTCCCTTCCAGTATTTGCAATCTATGATTTTCTGCTACTGAGATTCTTTCCATTATGAAACCTCGTTCCAGGAGAGTTCTTTTTTCTCTCTCAGGGCCTAGCACTATCGTGTGGAGGAGAAGGAAGCAGGTACCTGGTATGGAAGTCCTTCCCCACAATGAAGTAGATCAGCAAGTCAGCTATAATTCACAGGCTCAGACAGTTGCTCAGGGCACTGAGAAGTTGAGTACTTTGTCCATGTTTCAAAGCACATGTGTCAGAGGACAAGGGATCATGGGAGTTCAAGCTGGAAGGGACATTAGGGATCAAGTACAGCCCCTCATTTTACAGATAAGGAAGCTAAAGGCTCAAGAAGTTAAGCTGACCTGCTAAAGGTCACACTGCTAGTAAGCATATAAGACAGGTTTTGAATCCAAATTATCTTGACTCCAAGTACAACAGCCTATCCACTATGCACTTCTCACTTTGCACACTGAAGCATTTAATACATGCATACTGAAATGAATTCCCTAATCTTCAGTGGAACCCTCCATAATCACTTAGATTCACAATGTCTTATCTTTTAACTCCTGTATCCCCATCCCCAATCCAGTTTGGCTACTTACCGACAATTTCCCTCTGTTGAGGATACTAGTCAAATACTTTTTGGCTTCAAACATTTTGGGTTGGTTCTTCTCCAACAAAGGGATGGAATCTTTTAGGTCACTGACATTCTCCTTCAAACATTGCTCGAGCATGGCCTCTGCAAGGAGGAGCTTCCCAAAGTCATCTGAAAGACAGAGCCCCAGAAATAAAGACCAGTAGGTAAGCATGGGGAATCACAGAAAAAGCAAGAACATAGAGGGAAGGCAAGCATCCATTGGTCAGAATCAGATTCTATTTCTTATGCACTTATGCATATGTACAATTATAAGTACAGAGTATCACCCCTGTTAGACTATGAATTCACTGAGAGCAGGGGTCCCTGTATTAGTCACCTATCTCCCATAGTACCCAAAATGGGGGACTTTGGACAGATGGACGAATGGAAAAAATCTAGCCTGGTGATTTAATTTGCTGTGGACACCTCTGAGCATGGAAAGTCTCCTCTCCTGAAGTCTATCAGCAATTTCTTGTCTTAGAAAGTTGCCCAAGAGCACTGATGCTGAATGATTTGTTTGTGAACACCCAAGGTGAATGACTTATCACAGAACACAAGCAGAACTTCCAAAGAACAGACTTCTAGTCACAATGCCACAAATACTGAACAAACTATGCATTTATCAATTAAAAAAGAAAGTGTCAGCCCTGCAGTGACCATGATGAGAATTTCTGTGATCTAAATTAAGATTTTCCGCTTAAGCACAGGAAATCCTCCCTTCTTAGAAAAGCAAAGGTAAGATTTTCATCACACTGTAACCATCTCAGGCATTTTGCCATGACCACTTAAAGCACCCCCTTGAGATTTTTTTTTACCCCCAAGAGCAATTTGGTATTCCCTAAAATGAATTCACAAAATGAAATGAATTCACAAAATTTAAGCCGTAGTGAACACTTATACCCAACGTTTAGGCAACAAGATCCAAACCCTAAGCATCTCACGGTGCCCTCCCAAAACAGTTCACATTTATAAAGCACTCAAAGTGCACCCAACACTTTATATTGTTGTCTCAAAGAACACAACAACTTTGGGAGTTAGGCAGGCCAGATTTATTCTCTTCATTTTATGGAGGAGGAAAACGATGCTCCAAGAAATTAACGAATGGACTTGCCCACAGCCCCACAGAACTGAACCAGCATCCAAGCAGCTGCCATACACTGTTCTTCCCCTCTCCTCCCAAGCATTTTGTTTTTAAAGCCTCAACTTTACTTGTAAACACACACACACACACACTTTTTCTTTCTCTATGTTAAGATATCAGTCACTCTGCAAAAGGCATCACTGAGATCTTAGTTATAAGACATCTAAATATAGAGTAAGAGGTTATGAGCTCCCCCTAACCCTAGGTCTTTAGGCTGCCAGATGTGGTCTCAAGAGGATTCCATGCTCAGGACAGACTGCGTTGAGCTAGGATGCTCTTGGAGGAATACTCCAGGCTCAGGTTCTGGGATGTGGGGCTGTAGTTTTTACTCAGTAAAATGTGCTATTTAAAAAAAAAACACGTATTCAACTGACATTGACAAAGTCTGTTTTCAGGAAGTTTAAGATCCTATGAAATGTTCTTAGCCTTTCCAAAAAGGTTAGCATTTTTTACACCCTCCTAGGATAGGGACCAAACTTTGTTCCACCCACCACCATAGCAATCAGTCCAAAAACCAGTTTCCCTTCTCAATCAGCCAGCATCCTCCTCTGGGATGAGAATGTTTTCTGACTGTTATACAAACATCCTCAAAGCCTGAAATCAACATGAGTTTTCTAATAAGATGCGGACATGTATCTTCTGACATTAACTTTCTTCCAACTGTTGGAGGGGATGCAGCCAGTACAGAATTCAATACAGAATTTTTATTAATGTTTTAGCCAAAATCAACCTGGGAAACAAATGACTCATTCATTCAACAAATATTTATTGAATGTTCCAAGTCTCATTAAGGCTGTCCCAAGATAGCTCCTGCAAAGAGAAGGGAGACACTCAGTAAGAAGGACCCCATAATGTATTTCTGATCTGGTATGTTTGCCCATCTCAGACACAGAAGGAGAGATTTAAAATTGGAAAGAACCTTAGGAAGTCATCTAATGACTTTCTAACTCCCTTCTTTTACAGGAAAAAGTCAAGTGATTCACTTAACCATCCAACAGGCTGGGGTTGAAACTTCTAATTACCAAGGTCAATCTTAGTGTCTAATATCATTATATGAGATAAGGAAACTGAGGAACATAGGTGAACTGATTTTTCACACAAGTAGTAAATAGCAGATTTTGGATTCAAACCCACAACTAATGAGTAAATTCAGTAATTTATCTCTTATATCACCCAGTCCAAGTCAGTTTTTCCCCTCCTCCCTCCTCCAACAAGAACTCGGAGACATAAAGCAGCCCTTTGAACCCCAATCATTTTTATTTAGTTCCCAAGCCTTCCATGCTGAGCTGTTTGTCTTCTAGCTCCTAAGAAAATGCTTGTTATATTATTTAAAAAACAAAAACACAAAAATAAAAACCAGCTGTCACTAACTAGTATCCAGAAAACCTCAAACTCAGAAATGCCAGAAAATAAATACCTTCTCTTCAAAAGACAGGAGTTTTTCAAAAACGGTAACAGTTAACTTTACTAATGAGAAGCAAAGGGTGATACAAAAATGCCTGGCACAAACTCACATACATCATAGGACAGGCAGGTGCTGATGACTGCAACAAAGGGCTAAAAGGGGAAAAAAATAAACCTGCCTGGAGAGTCCTGAGAAAACCCAAAAACAATTCTCTCCCAATAATCTGTGTTAATAGGGAACAGTGGTGGCCTGGAAAAATTGTAAACAACTTTAGGGGTCACCTTGATGAAACAGAAAGCAGTATAACTGAAATCCAGGGAGCAAATCTCAACTTAGCCTACACTTAGTACGCTATTTTAGCAAAGTCACTTTCCCTCTTGGGTTCCCAGATTCTCTATCTGTAAAATGAGAGAATCATCACTGACTTAGAGCCAAAAGAGAGGCTCTAAGGCTTCCATGACCAAGCACCTCATTTCAGAGATGAGGAAACAGGGAGCCAGGAGAGTGGCCCCTAGGTGGAATTTGAGCCCAGGGCTCATTCACCATGCCCTGCTGCCCTTAGAACACCGATGTATTTTTTTTCCAACTATAAATTTATGATCCTATCTTAGCTCAAAAGGCTTCTTTTATGTGTATACTTGAGATTACATATCTATATATTTCTATATATAGATTTATGTACCTACTTTTTAAGGGATGTGGCCTCTATTTGGAACTGTATTCTAGGTAGCACATGAATCCGAATAGAGGTCCCACTTCCAAAAAATGTAAACATAAACAAGTGCTTAAAAATTATACGGATTACTGACTGCAATTGTGTTTTAGATAGAACTAGAAAGAGGAACTTGAACTGATATAGACATTGGAGGGTGAACAAGAAAACATTTCCATTCAGATGGTTATATATTGAAAACAAGTGTCTTTTCTGAGTTCACACAGACCAGTGACTCTGGGCTGAGAAAAGGCAATGGAATCTTACTCAAGTCAGAAAAGTTTCCTCCACATCATTCATGTGCTTAACTAGAAGGTAACTACCGAAAGAAATCGTTTTAAAATGTTTCATCCCTACCCCCATTCACAACCGCTGTCCTTCAGCCAATAGTACAAACGCAAAGTTGTTCTGGTTTGAGGTCATTTCAGCCCACAGAGTAATTTTCCCCAGGTGACTGGCCCATTCAGAACGGCTTTTCTAAGGCCACTGAGGGGGAAAAAGTGCTACCAAGACTGATTAACCATTAGTTAGCCCTGCAAAATCTAACAAGAACTCTCTTTAAGGTCTGCAAACACGCAGCTCCTAATTACAGCAGGCCAAGAGCCGGCAGTTGAACACCCCAGCCTACGGGACGAGCCTCCCAACCTCCACTTCTCCTCTTGTGTGTGTTTCAGTTTCTCTCCGTCTGCCCCACCCTCCCTACCTTCCTCCTCTACAAGCCCCCGCCCCCTTCTCCTAACCAGAGTAGGAAAGGGCGGGAGCCGGGGGAGGGGGAGCAGGCTTCGTTTAAGGCAGAAACTACCCTCCAATGGGTACAGAACAGCTCGGCCCCAGAGGAAGGGGAAGCCACTTCCAGGACCAACCGAAACAGCGGCTAATGCACGATGAACTCCCCCATTTTAAACTCGGCAACAAGCTGGCTACTTCTTCCTCCGGCCGGCAGCCTAACCCGCCCAAAGACTGCAAGTTCAAGGGAGCTGTCCGTTCTCCGAGCCCACCCCTCTACCTGCCTCGCCAGGGCTGCTCCCCGCGGGGCTGGCCAAGTCTTGTGTTCGTTCTTTGAGGAGAGGGCATGTAAATTACAAGCGGAGGGGGAAGAAACTCGTAAATTACAGGCCCGGGCACCGAGAGCTGCTCCAGGGCAGCGGACCCTCGCCAGCATCCCGGAGGGGTGGGTCACGAACGATCCGCTTCCAGGCCCTCCCACAGGGACTGGCCAAGTTTTCTGAGGGAGAGATCTGTGAATGACCGGCCAGAGTAGTGGGGGCGCGCTCCGGGGGACGGCAGATACAGGGGCACCCTCGCCACCACAGCCAAGTTTTCAGAGCAAAGATGCCAAGTACAGGCAAGTGCGGAGCGGAAAGGGGGGCGGTGGGCTCCAGGGGAGGGGCTCGGGAAGCTGGACTCTCGGGACGGTCTGGGAGGGATCAGTCAAGTTTGGGGGGACAGAAGAGTTGTAAATGACAAGGCCCTGGGGGGCCATCGGAGCACCCGGGAGGGATCGGCTAAGTTTCCGCGGGGAGAGGTGTTACCAACTACGGGCAAGTGCACCGGGGGAACCCTCGGGATCATTCCATTTTGGGGAGAGCTGTAAATGGCAGGCGAGAGCCCCGGGGTGGGGTGCGGGCAGGACGGGGGCCCGGAGGGGGTCTCGCGCGCGGCGGGGCCCCGACTCACCCACGTCCTGCTTGGAGAGGCAGACGCTCCGGCTGCCGGCCCGCCGGGCGCCGGGCCCGGTGTAGGGGATGCTCTGCAGCTGAAAGACGAGGGCGGGCACCCGCTCCCACTGGCCCTCGGCGCGGCAGCGCTCCAGCTCGCTCTCCAGCTTCAGGTGGGCGCCGTGTGCGCCCTTCGTAGCCATCTTCGAGCGGAGGAGGGTGTCATCGGAGGAGCGGTGGGGAAGTGGAGACCCGGGCGAGGGCGGCGGCCCGGCTGGGGCCCCGGGGCCAGCGACGGAGGCGGCGGGGACGGCCGGGGCTGCGGCGGCGGCGGGAGCGGAGCGGCCCGGGGAGGGCGGCGAGGCGGCAGGGGGCTCCTCGAGGCCGCCGCCGCCACCAGCGCCGCCGCCGCCGCCGCCGCCCGCAGAGCCGCACTCCGAGCCGGACTGGGACTGCGCGAGCGCGGCGGGGCCGGCGGCAGGCGCCTCCTTCGCAGCAGCTGCCCGTCCCGCTGCTGCCGCCTCCTCTGCTGCAGTAGAAGCCACAGCCCCGGCCTCGGCCTCGGCCTTTTCCAGCTGCGGCGCCGCCCCCGGGCTCGGCTCCACCCCGGCGGGGGCGTGCCCCGGGCATGGCGTAGGAATCGTGCTGGCCGCCAGCGGAGACACAGGGGCCAGCTGCGCCGCGTGCGCTCCCGCTCCCGCGCCCGCCGCCCCGCGCTCCAGGCCGAGGCCGCCGCCGCCGCCGCCGAGCTCACCTTAATGCCGGCGGGCTGCCCAGCGCCTCGACGTGGCCCCGTCCCGTCCCATCTGGGTGTTCCAGCCCTCCCCGGGGGGGCGCTTTGAGGGGACCCCCGCGCACCGCCCCGCTTTGTGTGGTGTCCCCCCCTCGGGCACGTCACAAATCCGGGGAGAGGCTCACCCGCCCCCCCTCCCGGGCCCGCCACGAGGCGATCGGAAAGTGGAGCCCGTCCCCACGGAGCGCGCGGCCCCTCGGCGCCCCTCCCCCCGGCGCCCCCCGTTCGCCGCTCCCCGCCGGGCGCGCCCCTCGGCCTGGGCGGAAACGGCTCCGCCGGGGTCGAGTGCCGAGCGCCCGAGGGCACGACTCGGCGACGGGCCGGCCGCAGGAGGCCCCGCCCACCTCGGCGCCCCCCCTCTTTATTTAAACTGGGCCCTTGGCGTTCTAAACTGCACCGCCTTTCCAGGGTGGGCGGGAGCCGGGCCTGCCCCTCCCCCTCCAACAGGCCCTAGTCCTTCATAAATGGCCCGAAAGCCGTTCCGCCCCTGGCAGACTCGTTACAGTCTTCAGGTGGCCCGACAGCCAATCAGATACGCGCCTGTTCGCCCCCCTGCCTGTGGCCGCGTGCACGAGGGGGGACAGCCACGCGTGTGGACTCGAGATAGGTGTGGCGGCGAAGCCTCGCTTATCCGAAGCAGTGTAGACCCCTGTGTAGGGAAGGGTGCCCACAGGAGTGCGTGGGTGTAGATGTGGCCTTGTGTGTGCGTGGTGATGTGTGTAGATCTGAGCCTGCATGGAGGGACGGCTAGGCCTGGAAGGCTCGCCTTCTAACGGGACCCCGGACACACATAGCTGCGTGACCCTGGGCGAGTCACTTAACCCGTCTGCCTCAGTTTCCTCCTCTGTAAAATGAGCTGGAGAAGGCAACGGAAAACCTCACATGGGGCCATGAAGGGTCAGATGTGACAAAATGACTCAACAAAATAGAGATATTGTACCTGTGTATGTGAATGTGTATGTCTATAAAGGTATACCTAAAATACGCCCTATATGTACATGAAGAGGCAAAAGGGACGAGGGCTTGGGATCTCAAGGTCATTTAGAGATGGAAGGAATCATGTTGTAATAAGAGGCAAGGAGGAGTTTAAATGGCCTCCCCAAGGTCTCACCTTGCTTACTGCCTTAAGGTGGCAGTTAGCCTTCCTACCTATGTCTTCTAAATGCAAAGCAAGCACTATTTTCACTCTAGTACTTTGATGAAAATACCCTCTTTCTCTCTTCCTTTTCATCTCCTCTTTTAATCAGTAATATTAGAGGTTACACTAATGACCTCTGAGACTCACTGATTCCGTAATTATTAATAATGTCT
Source organism: Potorous gilbertii (assembly GCA_028658325.1). Lineage (NCBI taxonomy): Eukaryota > Metazoa > Chordata > Mammalia > Diprotodontia > Potoroidae > Potorous > Potorous gilbertii. The sequence goes on along the minus strand of CM053769.1, from coordinate 163,077,086 downwards.
TTCACCTTCAAAGATGTCTTTCAAGGTCCATTGCCACTTGGTCTTACACCTCCAGTAGTGGGCAGATCACTGTGCACGGTAAGAGCAATGCTGTAATGATGGTCAACTTTGAAAGGAAAGACTTGGCTGCCCTGATGGATACAATGATCCAAGATAATTCCAAAGAACTCAGAGAAAAAGTGCTATCTACCTGCAGAGAGAGAACTGATAAATTCTGAAAATTAGGAAATAACTTTTTAAAATATTTCTTGCTTTTAAAAATAATGTCTAGTACAGAAAAGTTTTGCTGATTTCACATTTATCATGTATATATTGCTTGTCTTCTTAGTTAATATGGGAGGGGGTTGAAGGGAGGAAGATAATTTGAAACTCAAAATTTAAAAAGAAAAGACTGTCAAAAATAAATAACAAATGTTTTTAAATTTTTATAAAAATTAATAAAATATTTGAAGAAAAATAATTTAACCTCCACTTACACACACACACACACACACACACACACACACACACCCCTATACCTGGAGAGCTAGTTGTTAAACATTTACTAGCATACCTGTGCTTAGAACTCTAATGACTATCACATCATTTCCCAGCCAGGCTTTTAGTTCTTTTTTTAAAAAAAAAAAAACTTTTAAAAAATCCAGGGTGCTTATGCAACTTGTTTTTTGGTTTTTTGTCTCAGCCTCTGATTTCATTTTCTGTGGAAGCTTCCAGTATGAAAGGTGTTTTCACTGATAACAGATCAGCATCTGTTTGTAAACCCACTTACAACTGACTCCAAGGCCAGCCCTCTCCCCTCCACACCATACTACCTCTCCCTTATGTATCTTGAACGTGTAAATTAATGTCATTGTATAGTTGAAGTATCCAGATGATTCTTCTTAATCATATTCAGTTCGACCTGTTCCAGTTTATCACTCTTTCTTGAAACGTGTTGCTTCTAACTGAACATGTATTCAGACCTGGGCAGAATGCAATGGAACTATCACCACTGCCATTCTGGATACTAGATTACTATTAATACTGCTTAAAATGGCATCTGTGGGGTTTTTTTGGCAGCTATGTCATATGTTGAATTATCCTGAACTACTTACCACTGACATGTTCATTTGACATGAAATATTAACTGTCTCTCCCACAATGTGCAATTTATAAGCATTGCTGAATTGAGCCCAAACATGGTCATAGTGAAATAGTAATAAAGTCTCCAAGATTTCATTTCCTGTGATGATGCTTAGAACCCAAATCATTAGTCCCTGAGGGTGGGGGGTAGGGATGGGTAAAAATCACTAGTCTCCATTTCCCAGAAGGCTGTATGCAAAGTGGTGGTAACAGGTAAGGACTCTGATGGAGGATTTTCTAGGAGAAAGAAGGTATAAAAGTGGAATTCCTGGAACATAAAGATAGTAAAGGTGAAGAGAACCCAACCAAACAATAGCTCTTAGAGAGGGGGTGGGGTGTCCTAATATTGGTTAAGTCTCAGTAACATTCAGTCTTATTGAACCCAGGTGTCCAATCAAACAAATCAATTAATTGTCTATTACATGCCAGAGAATACAAAAAGAGGTAAAGGACAGTCCCTGTCCACAAGATGTTAGAGGCACACTTGACACACAAAAAGGTATCAAGGAGATTTAATAAAGTGGAATTCAGAGGAATTGAACACTTTGGCCAAAGCTGCCTCCACCCTTCTTCAGGAGGAGGGAGTGCCTTCTACATTCATTCTCCTTGAATGAACAGATAGCTTCCAAGTAAGCCTGCACACAAGTTTCTGACCTCTAATCCGACCATGCTAGGTCATAAGTCTGATCACCCAAAGCTGTGGAAACAGAACTGCTTCCTTGTTTCCCACAAAGGGCTTACAATCTCATGGGGGATATAAGGAGCACACCAAGATATCCAAAGAAGCTATGTAATGGATAAACAGGAAATAATTAACAGAGGAAGGCACTGGGCAAGGCTTCCTATAGAAGGTGGGATTTTGTTGTTGTCTTTTGTTCTTGAAGAGGACCATGACATGGGGGGGGGGGGGTCATGCCATGACATGCCAGTGAATTGCATTTAAGGGAGGGAGAGCTGTGCAAAGTCACCAGCCTCACCCTCTCCTGTGGAGCCATCTGCATCCACAAGCAAGATGTAAGTCAGAATGACTGGAGATGGACCAGGAAGCAGTGGGAAACCTTGGTGTTTTGGGCTGAGGCAATGCAAATTCAGAAATTAAGACTAGGTAAGAAATGAGGTAGAGAACGGCTTATTTTACTGCGTAAAAAACAAAACAAAACAAAAAGATCTGTGAAGGGAAGACTCTCAGGGTTTCTGACCAAGACTAGAACTTACTATGCATTCACATTAAGCAGAGCTTGGTTCTCTTAATGTGTGATTTGGCATGGTTCTTAAGAAAAGAAAACCTAGCCTGTAAACCCTAAGATATCTTGTGAAGTTTCAGCGACTAAAATTTGCATTCCCTTGGGCAGAGTACCCACAGGTAAGGGTGTGATACCCTTTGTGGATAGAGGGAAAAGGGGGAAGGGAAGGGAAAGGAAGGGAGGGAAGGAAGGAAGGAAGAAAGAAAGAAGGAGCTGTGTTGTCCAACTGCTCAGTTCCAGTTGGGTCCCCAGTGGGGCATCTCCTACTCACAAAGGGTGTCCTTTGTTCTTGAAGAGGACCATGACATCAGGGAGGTGATGCCATGACATGCCATGAATTGGATTTAAGTGAGGGAGGACTTTCAAAAAAAATTATCTGGGAGGTAAAGCCTTGGTTTCTAACCAAAACTGAACCAACTGGTATTTAAATTCACTCTGAGCCTATCAGGACCCAAACAATACCAAGTGGAGCTTGGCCTGGACCTATTGTTGGCCAATTCGTAAGATCCAGGGTGTCTGCACTCAAGAGGCTGAAACAGGTCCTCACACCATCTGCTGAAAGGAGATCAAAAATACCTCTTTCCTCTACCTAATTTCCACCCCTTCCCAGGGGAAAAAAAAGTCCTCACCCTTGTAAGAGTATTTAAGGCTCCATGTGTGGAGCCTTAAAATGATTTCACAACTTTAATCCCTGTTTTTTACTTTACTGTTCTGTCTCAGTTACTCTATTTGCTTTAAAGGTCTGCCAGGTCGGGAATATAATGCATATTTGAACTATTTAATAACAATAACAAAAATGATAATAGTTGCTACTTAAAAGCACTAAGTTTTGCAAAGAATTTTTCCATGTGTTCTCTCCTATGGTCCTCAACAACCCTGGAGGTAGGCGCTGTTATTATCCACATTTTACAGATGAGAAAACTGGGGCTAAGAATGTAATTGACTTGCTCATCGTCACATGACTAAGTATCCAAGGAAAGATTATGCACTTAGCTCTTCCTGACTCCAAGTATGGCATTCATTCACTGAACCACCAAACATCCCCTACTGAATCTGGAGGTAGCGAGGGATTCTTAACAGAGTCACAGTACACCTACATTTATCCTTGGTAAGTTTCATCTTACTTGATTCAGCTCGTTGTTCCCTTTTTTCAGATTTCGGTTAGGAGGGATATTAGTTGTCTCTCCTAGCTCTAAATCATGTACAAATTGGAGAAGCATGCCAATTGTTCCTTTATCCAAGCCACTGAGAAAAATGGCACAAGACTTCTAGGGGTACCTTACCTTCCTCCAGGTCACCACTGGTCCAGTCATACTTCCCTTTCTGAATCAGCCTAATGACTATCACCCAGTCTGTGTATCACTCTTAAGAGTCCATAAGGATGCTGTGACTTCTGTTAAATGCCTTGCTGAAATCTAGGTGTGTGGAAATCTATGATATTTCTTGTCATCTGAGTCATTCTTGGTGCACAGCAATCACCATTTCCCCTTTTCAGTGATAGTTGTATCTGACTCTTTGTGACCCTATTTGGGGTTTTCATGGCAAAGATACTGGAGTGTTTTACTATTTCCTTCCTCAGCTCATTTTACATATGAGGAAACTGAGGCAAACAGAGTTAAGTGACTTGTCCAAGATCACACAGCTAGCAAATATCTGAAGCTAGAATTGAACTCAAGAAGATGAGTCTTCCTGACTCCAGTCCTGGCACTCTATCCACTTCACCTCTCAGCTGCCCATCTGTTTCCCATAAGCAGCATTCAGAAACTAATTGTGGTACAACTGAAGGAACGTGGGATCGAGTCAGAGGATCTGGGTTTAAATCTTGGATCTACTACCTGCCATGTTTGTTACCTTAGGTGAGTTACTTAAAGCCTCTCTACATGTATCCTCATCTTTTATTTACTGATTTGTTGATGTATTCAGTTTCCTCATCTTTAAAATGAGGGAGTTGAACTGGATGACTTCTAAGGTTCCATATAATTCTAAATGTTGGGAACCTCAAATGTCCCCTCCAGCTCTAAATCTATTATTCTATTTTATGTATTAAAACAATAAAACTTTTAGATCTTTAATCAATCAATATGTCAAGTAAGTCAATTAAACATTTATTAAACACCTACTATGTGCCAGGGATATATACCTATTTATGGCTAATGGTAGTCATCTCTGCCGGGAGGAAGGAAAAAGGAATTTGCATGATAAGTATTGTATATTTGGAGGGAATAGCAAATTGTACATGGTAGACTTGCAGTTCCAAGAACAATAATCTTTTTTTCTTGTACTGTGTTACGGAAATGCTTGTTTTGTGAATTGAAAATAAAATAAGTTTGAAAAAAACAATCAACCAGCATTTATTAAATGCCAACTATTTATCAGGCATGTGCTGCTTGTTCCCTGTGGTTATAAGTTCAAAGAATGACATTCCTTACTTGAATGATGGAGACAAGAAATATGTATATAAATATCTATAACAAATATAAAATAAAAAATTAATATGTCCAAAGCAGTTAAATATATTGTAGTGTAGGAGGGAGGGTAACCCCAGGGTTTGCAAAGACCCTTACGGATTATATAACCCATTTTCTTAATTCTAACCAGGCATTTTAGAACTCTGTCAAGAACTGAATGTCAAGATCACCAGCACATAGTTAGAAAAAAAAATCTATCTCTTTCTCATTTGTGAAATTGGAATACCCTTTGCTGGTCCTAGTCTTATACAACCTCTCCCATTTTCTATGACTTTTTGAGAACAGTGGTTGAACAAACACCTCTGAAAGTTTTTGTAGATCTGTTGCTGGTGACTTGAATTCACCGAGGGTGGTAGGTGCTCTCTCAACATCTTTCTCATCAGCCTCAGGTTCCATCTCTGTTGTCATTTTTTTATGAATTAGCAAAAAGCAAACAGACAAAAAAACCCCCAAAACTTTGGGCTTGAAATTAGAAGATATTGGTTTGAATACCTACTCTGTCTCTTACTAATGACCTGGGTTTGAATTCCAGTTAGCCATTCTAACAGAATCGAGATGAAGAAAGCAATTTGTAATCTTAAAACACTAAAGCTGAGTTATTATATGAATTGTTAGGTGTGTGATCTTGGAGTATCACTGAACCTCTACACCTGTTTTCTCATCTTTGAAATGGGGGACTTAGCCTAGATGATAACTGAAAGTCTCTTCTAGCTCTAATATTCTATGGTTCTGTGATTTTTACCTCACCTGCTTACATACACACACACACACACACACACACACACACACACACACACACACACACACACACTCCCTCCAAGATTGCTCTTTTGTGACTTCTTTTCCCATTTTAGATTGTCCTTGATGTTTGTTTTAACCTCTTTTTTTGTATAAATATGGTGAACAGACACCTCCATCAGATGGTGTCCCACTATCCCTAGGCCATATCTACTCCCTCATTTTCAAAGCTGCTTCATCTAAAAATGTGCTCATGGTATCTAAGCCAACCACAAATCACAAATGAGATATTTAACATACACAACTGTATAAGAAGTGATATACCCTGTAGCTTCTTTCTATAATTATACATAGTTACTTGCATGTTGTCCCCTCCGTTAGACTCACAGTGATGGCCGAGGACACAATGGATGACCAGGGCATCTTAGATGTCTGACTCAGCTCTAACTCTCCATAGCACCTACTTCAGCCACCTTCATGGATGTTGGAATAAATTGTTCTCATTCACCATTTGGCCACAGAAAGTCTGCACATGCTTGGGGTAGACACTTTCCTTAACTCACTAACCAGTAAAATGATATAGATAATGACTATAAGAATGTAAATGGAAACAACAGTAATAGAATAATCAAAAATGAATCCTGCAAAAATGAAAATGACCAAGGTTGATCCTAAAGAAGAGCTTTAAGGTAATAATTTCTCCCTTCCCTCCTTTAAAGGAGACCATGGGTGTGGGACCCTGTACGTAACACCACACTTTTTTGATATGTTGCTTAGCTTCATAAAATTTCTTTTTCTTGTCTTCTTTCCTTCTTTCATTGTTATAAAGGACGGTTCTCTGGGAATGGGTGAAGGGAAAAATACAGTGAGAAATATATATGATGTAAAAAAAGATAATCATAAAATGTATTTTAAAAAATAAAAGTAGAAAGAGAAAGAAAAAGACAGGAAGGAAGGGAGGAAGGAAGAATAAAGAAAGGAAGGAAGGAAAGAAAGAAAGGAGGGAGGAAGGAAGAGAAAAGTCCATCAAATTTGGCAATTAACATGGCATTGATGACTTTAGAAAGAATATTGATTCATTACACTGCCTGAAATTCTACTAATTAGAGATTCCTTTGGTTGACTAGTATAGTCTCAGAAAATGCAATTATTTCTTGGAGAATTAAACCCATCAATCATACTCCATTGTACTTCCGTTAATGCTAGTGCTTTCCCTCTAAGACTAGTTCCAGTTTATACTCTCCCTACCTTGTTTGTACACGATTGTATGTGTCTCTCCCCATTGGACTATGAACTCCTTAAGAGCCTTGGTTGGGGGTGGGGGGAGGCTTTTTTTTTTTTTTTTTTTTTTTGCATAGCACAATGTTTGGCATATAGTAGACACTTAATATATGTTTGTTGTGTTGATACAATCTGTTGACTTCTTCCCTCCTAAAATCTAAGTGAAAGGGCTACATGAGGTACTGAAAGTTCTCAGATGGCAACTAGAATGGGTATGGGATGGGGCAGAGGGGAATGGGATGGAGACAGGTAATCTGGGAGTGTAGAGCACTTTGGGAAATAAGAGCAGTCTCCCTGAAGTTTCAGTGCCTGGGAAGAGAGGCACTAGGAGGTGAGATAAGGAAGATGAGAGATGCCAAAAACAATAGTCTATTTCAACATTATACCAAAGGATGGCCCTGTGCCCAAGAGAGGAGGAGGAAACTCTTTTCTTTCTCCTACTTCCTCTATTACAAGGCTCCTTGTTCCCAGGTAGGGAAGCTCTAGCTAGTATAATTAGCATTATAGTTCAGCTATATTTTCTGTCAACACATCTGTGGGCTAACCTAACCACTTCCTATAAAAATTGTTTCTCTAGCAAATGCATTCCAAATTGAGATGCTGAAATGTCCATAAAAGTGCAGCAATCAACCTATTCTTAAGGTGAGGACTGAGGCACTCATACTTCAATAATATCATCCAAGCACTAACGATGAAATGTGGCCGAAATGTTACATCATCAAGGAAATTTGCGAAAGAAATGGAGGAGAGTATACAAGTCCTGGTTACTTCCTCGTAGTTCTTTATTCTTGAAATAGAGCTCAGAGTTAGATCTTTCCCTGATATCTCTCATTCTGCTTCTTAAGAAAATGACATGATTTCACTACTCCAATATTCTCCCACTTGGAGGGGGAAAAAAGTGTATCTGTGCTGCAAATAATATATCCACTTCTCAGTTTGACCTTTGCACGGTTTTTGCTCTGTGTCCAATCCTATGTTCTCTTCCATGTTTATCTTTGTCAATGTTGTCTATCTAGATGGCTCAGATATTGGTTAAAAGAAAAACATCATCTGCACTTAATTGGCAGCAGCCTCCCCTTCCCATCCCCTAGTGTTTAAGTTTGTGGGGTTTTTCCTAGGATCTTTCTCTTAATTCCTCATTTATCCTCTGAAAATGTGTAGTTGATACCTCCAATTACTACTACTACTACTAAATAGTTTTCATTTATGCATCATTTTAAGGTTAGTATATATAGTTCTATAAATAGTATCTTATTCTATCCTCAAAATACTCGGTGTATTTTATCCCCATTGTACAGAAGAGAGACAGATTAACTTGCCCAGGGCTGCATAGCAATTAAGTGTCTGAGACTGGATTTGCACTTATCTTCCTGACTCAGTTCAGCGATCTCCATTCCATATTTGAGGAGTTTGAAGTGTGCCCATTCCTCCCATTCTCATTCTGCCTCTCCTCAGGCTCTGATGCATTAGTCCCTGAATAGCCCCATTCCACAAAGACGTGAGTTGAATGCTCCCATCACACCATCCCATAGCTCCTTGTATCTTGGCCTGGAGGTCTCCATTACAGGAAACTTCATATAGAGCGGTTATACAGGTGGGTATGGTCTATCACCCTCATCAGTCACACATACATAAAAGTTCATCTTCAAAGCTAGCAATGGAGCCATTTCAATTAATCAGCCTGGTGAGAGAGAAATAGATAAAGGAAAACAAACACTAGCCTAAAGGAGACTATGTTGGGGGCCAGAAACGCGTGACTAATTTACAGGCTTCTTTTCCTTTCAAATATTAACTCTCAAGTTTTGTTTTCGTTTTTTCTGGCCTCTTGGAAAAGGACTAAGATTCAAGGCTGGAAAGGACCTTAGTGATCCCATTTATTCGGATGAAGTCAAGGCTGAGAGGAGAGAGGGACCTAGCTCAACAGCCATAAGAGAAACGAAGACCCTAAGACAACCCAACCCTCTGCGGAACCCAAAGACCGGAAGCTAGCTTTGTTTACTTCTACCCCTAACACTCGTCTGTCAAACACAGGACCCCCCAATTTTAGAGTGGTTCTTTAATTAGCGTAAGAAGTGGCCCTTACAGGTTGACCCTGTTCACTGTGAACCTCCAGTCCCTTACAAAGAACAATGAAATAACTTCTTGAGCAAGCAGAAGAATTGAAATAAATATCTGATAAATCTAGCTAGCTAAAAGAGGCTGGGATAATGCAGCTGCATGGGAATGACTAGTTGGCAATAGTTGTAAGACTGAAAAGTTTCACATTCAAATAAACATAGAAAATTATGTTTTCAATGCACTGAGAGAAATTATTTATTTAAAACAAGAGTTTGTTTTTGTTTTTTAACTTTTTCTGTATTCTGGATCCCTTTGGCAGTCTGGTGAAATCTATTTCTCAGAACAATGTTTTTAAATGCATAAAATATACATGATTTTATATATACAATATATAAATATATTGAAACACAGCATATATGATATGATATAATATAGTATAATACAGTATAATACAATATAGCATAGTATAACAATACCATATCATATAACATAATATAACTTAATATAATACATAATATAAGTTGCATAATACAATGCATAAATGTATTGAAATACAGGTATAAGATATTTTTGAAAAACAAGTTCACGAACCCCAAGTTAATAACTTTTTATTTAAAGGTGCTGCCTGATAAATCCCTTCATAAAGTGAAGAATTTTATGTAAAGTCAATAATCTGTCCTCTTGAAAGTCACTGATTTGGAAAAGACCTTCCAGTTCAGTGCTCTTTTATAGATGGAGACATTAAGGCCCAGAAAGATGAACACTGCGGATAGCCAGAGGGAATCAGTGGACCTGGAAAGCTGAGGCTAGCACCCAGCTTTCCTGACTCTTAATTCAGTGCTGTCTTTAATTTTTAAAAAATAAATGTTAATATAATTATCTGTACTTATATATTTATAAATAATTTATTTATAACTTTTAATATACATTTTAATTCATTTCTTTTATCTGCTCATCCCTTTAGCCTATACATATCCAAGGTACTCATTTAACACATCAGTTATTAATTTTTCAAGGCCCAATGCATTTCCCCATATACTTTGAAGCTTTTTCCAAAGATTCCAGCCCACAGCAACTCCTCCTGTCTCTGACACCTACTGTACCTATTGTCTAAACCACTCATTCTGGCTCCTTATCATAATGTCAGTCTCTCACTGTTTTGTGAGCAGAACTCTCTTCGCAACAAGATTATGAGAGACTTTACTTTGATGAGGACTGAACTGGACAGAGGAGGAATCACTGGTAGGTTATCTGAGGAAGGACAGTACTTGGAGCTATGGAAAGGAAGGAGGAAAGGGCTGAAAGTGTTAAGTTGTATGACCAGTGATGTGGGATGCTGCTGCTATGGCAGAGGGAATAGCGTGACTCCTTGGTCACTGGTGGAACTATCAAATCCAGTCAGCCAGGGAATTAGATTATCAAAAGCACAGCAATCCTCCCCCTCCCCCTACCATGCTAGCACAATGCTAGGCAACATCTGATGCCCAATAAATATTTGTTAATTGATTGGATTGGATGATAGCATCATTTGTCTACTAGAGCACATTAATGAAAAGGTCATCGAGCGGCTCCAATGTTTTAAATGTTTAATGGCAGAGGCTTTGCCTTCTGAAGCACATCATGCTGAGGACTGATTTATTTAAAAGCAGCATGGATAGTATTAATCTACACATAACCCTCTGTTCCAAGGATCTCTACAGACACTTTCCCAGGGGTACCTTAATGTATCTCTGCTACAGGTAAGATAGATAGATTGTCCCTATTCATTACTTTGTCTGTTCAACCAATGTATTTAGGTAAAGGTCTCTGCCATCACAAAGCAACTTATCAAACTCGGGTATGAGTCAGAAATACCGATAGCTATCATATCTTACGTATTCATCTGAGAGCTGCAAAACAAAATGCTATGTAAGATCTGAAGGGGTAGGGTTTTGATGGGAGGAGGGAAAGATGTCAGGGAAGACTTTAAGAAGTAGGTGGTATGCAGTGTGAGGAATTTTTCTGGTAGACTTAGCCCTTCACAGCAATGCAAGGACCTAAAAATTTCTCAATGGACTCTTGAGGCAAAATGCCTTCACATCTAGAGAAAGAACTATGGTGTTGAATCGGAGAATGAAGCAGACTGTCTTCTCTTGTGTTTTGTTTTGGTTTTTGTGTTTGTTTGTTTTATGGTTTCTCCCATTCTTTTAATTATTCTATGTAACACGACTAAGGTGAAAATGTATTTAATAAGAATGTATGTGTAGAATATATATAAGATTGCATGCTGTCTCGGGGAGGGAGGGGAGAAGAAGGGAGGGGAGAAGGAGGGAAAGGGAGAGGAAAAATCTAAGATATATGGAAGTGATTGTAGAAAACTGAAAACAAATAAAATAACTTTAAAAAAAGAAAAAATAATTTAAAAAAAGAAGTAGATGGTATGTGATTCCGGCTTTAAAGAATGACTACAATGTAGAACAATGCTGACTATGAATCAGAGAAGCAAAGAAGACTGAACTGAAACAAGGTGAAGCCAGCGGCAACAGGGAAATAATATGAGTAATGAATACAATAATGTAATTGGAAAGAATAAAAAAAATGAAACCGAATATTGTGCAATTATTTTTGTTTTTTTTTTATGCTGAACTTAACCAACACCAAATTAAACAAGCATTTCAATATACATTTAGAAAAGAAAACGAATTATACATGAACCTATGAATCTATTATATACAGCTTACTTTCCTTTTAAGTATGTCATAAATCTAATATATAGGGCAGCTAGATGTTGCAGTGAACAGAGTCCTGGGCCTGGAGATAGGAATATTCATCTTCATGAGTTCAGATCTAGCCTCAGATACTTTACTAGCTGTGTGATACTAAGCAAGTCATTTGATGCGGTTTGCCTCAGTTTCCTCATCTGTCCAATGAGCTGGAGAAGGAAATAAACCACTTTAGTGTTTTTGCCAAGAAAACTCCAATTGGGGTCATGAAGAACTGGACATAACTGAAGTGACTGTACAGTAACAACACAATTGTAACTTTCAAAGCTATGCTGTTTGTTTGTGTTTCCATCTGGCCTTCCTTTCAGTGTCTTCTGTGCACTAAAAAAAGTTTCAATAGTCTTCTTTTCCTTTTTTTCTTTTTGGTTACTATGGCTAGCCCTTCTCTCTCTCACACTCCCCCAAAAAGAAAAAAAAAGACAACAAAACAAAACCAACGCTAAACTCTCGTAATAAGTATGTATAATGCAGGAAAACAAATGCCTACATGGGCCATTTCTAGAAACTTGCATCTCATTCTACCTGTCTCTCAGGAGGTGGGTAGCACATTTCTCATAGACCCTCTGGAATCCTGCTCGGTCACTATATTGATCTGAGATCTTACGTCTTTTAAAATTGTTTTTCTTTACAATTTTGTCTTTATTGTATAAATTGCTCACATGGTTCTCTTTATTGTACTCTGCCTGAGTTAAACAGATACCCCCAAATTTCTCTAACACTGCCCCTTTTCATCATTTTCTGTAGCACAATGATTCATTACATTCCTATGAAATAAATTGTCTAGCCCTCCCCTAATTGATGGGGACCTCCTTAGATTTCTGTTCTTTACTATAATAGAGAGCTGCTATAAACATCTTTGTATACATGAAGCTTCTCCTCATCTTTGATTTCTTTCGGATATAAACCCAGCAATAACATTGATGAGTTAAAGGGTATGCCCAATTTAGTGATTTTTGGAGTATTATTCCAAATTGCTTTCTAGAGTGGTTGGACCAGTCCAACAATGCATTAGTGTCCCTATATTTCTCCACCATCATCCTTGTTCCTTTTTTGTCATATTTGTCAATAGGATGATTGTTCATATACGTGACTCATCTACTGGGGGATTGCCGTTGGTCACAAATATTTATATATATATATATATATATATATATATATATATATATATATATATATATATATATGTATATGATATATCATGGGATATAGATATATATCTGTTAGCTGCTTATATGTCTAGGATTATCAGACCTTTATCAGAGATATTTGTTACCAAGATCCTCCTTCCCTTATTATGCTGGTTGTGTTGTATTTCTGCAAAAGTCTTTTGGTTTCATGTAATTGAAATTATCTATTTTGTCTTGTGTGATAGCCTCTATCCCTTGTTTGGTTAAGAATTTATTCCCTAATTGTAGCTGTGAAAAATAGACGACCTTGTACTCTTCTAATTTTTGTGGAATGATGATGATGGTCAAAATTTATCTAACACTTTAAGGTTTGCAAAATGCTTTACAAATATCATCTCATCTTATCCTCACACTTACCCTGGCAGATATGTATTGTTATTATTATGAGGAAACTGAATCTGAAAGATGTTAAGTGACTTAACCAAGGTCATACAGCTAGAAAGTTCCTAAGGCAGGATTTGAACTCAGGTTTCCTTACTTGAGATCTAACACTCCATGTGTACCTTGTGGCACCTTTAAAGGATAAATAATGTTGGGGTCATACTTACATTTTGAGTTTTTAGTGGTATTTGGCATAAGATCTTGGTCTAAACCTACTTTCTACCACATTGCTATCCAATTTTCCCAGCAATTCTTGTAAAATAGGGAGTTCCTCTCCAGGGAACTTATTTTCTCAAGTTTATCAAACAGTGGATTGAGTTCAATTATCATCATCATCATCATTATTACACATTATTATTCCTTCTCTAATCTGTTCCATTAATATGTTCTTCTATTTTTTAATTAGTGCCACATATTTTTGATGATTATTGCTTTATAGCATAATTTTAGGTCTAGAAGTGCTATTCTCCATTCATTTTTCCTTCCCCTCTTCCCAATGTTTTCTTTCAGACTCTAGATATAGACTCTAGATCCTTTAAATGAATTTTATTATAATCATATACATATAATTATAATTTTATTATAATTTTGTCTAGTTCTAGAAAATATCCCTTTGGTATCTTGATTTGCATAATACTAAATCTATAAATGAATTGAAGTAGTTTTATAATTTTTATTATATTGGTACAGTCCAGTCATTAGTACTTAATATCCTTTAGTTATTTAAGTTATTTTCTATTTCTTGTATGTGCCTTGGTAAATTGACTCTCAGATAGTATGTACCTTTTTTTTAAAAAAAGGAACTAATATTTTAATTAGGGGAGACATATTTGTTAATAAATATATAGACTATATATAAAAGAAATATGAGGTAATTTTAGGATGGAGGTCACCAGAAAATTAAGAAATCAAGAAAGTCCTCATTTAGAAAGTAGATATGAGAATCAGGGTAGTTCGTATTCAAAGATGACAGAAAGATTTTGCATATGGACACCTGGGTCAGTGGCAGCACTATAGACAAAAACATGAAGTTTCAGAAGGAAAAGGATCATAAGATGAGTTTAGACATATTGAATTCATGATGACTATAGGCACATTCAATTGATATCTCATAGGCAGCTAGAAATCATGGTTTGGATAGCAGAGAGATCAGAGCTGGGAAATACATTTGGGATTTATCTATACAAGGGATGAAATTATCCAAGACAATGATACTACCAAGTCATAAAATGTAGAAGGAAAAACGTAGTTCAAGAGCAGAACCATGGGAAATGCTCGTATTCAAAGAGGCAAAAGATCTGCAGCAAAGTATTTGTAAAAGAGATAGAGAAAAAATGGGTAGAGATGTAGGAAGAGAATAAAGACAGTATGGGCAGGTGCTAACTTTTTACCAATATTCCCTGAAGCAGATAGAGGAGGGTTTACGGTTCCTAACTAATTGTTCCAACTAGTAAACAGATAACGTTTTCTATTGCTATTCATCTCAGTCACTCCAAACCTACAACTTCCTTTATTTTTTAAATTTAAAATAATATTTCTGGATGTTTTCTGTTTCTTATGTCACCATAGCATCCTATGTATTTTTCCCCCTTTCTCTACTTGAGAGTCATCCCATAGGACAAATGGTGGATTTGTTGCTTTTTTTTTTTAGAGAGGGAAAAAGAAGTCAGTCCAACTGATCGATACATTGAGAAAGTCCAAAAGCCATGTGCAATGTATAACAACTGTGGACATCCCAACTCCTCAAAAGGATAGGTTAGGGGTGGCTTCTCATATCTCCTCATTCAAGTCCTGCCTGATCTTTATAATTTTGTTACATTTACTTTTGTTTTTTCATGTGTTGTTTCCATTTATATTTTTGGAGTCACTGTGTGTTTTGTTTTCTTGGCTCTGTTTATTTCTCTCTGAGTCAATACATAGAGATTTTTACATCACATGCATCATTTCTTATAGCACAATAGTATTCTATTACATTTATATACCAAAATTTGTTTAATCATTCCCCAATGATGGGAATCTACTATGTTTCCAATTCTTAACTATCACAAAAAGTACCACAATACATATTTTGGAGTATATTTTTCCTTATCAGTGGCTTCCTTGGGATTTAGGTCCTATAATGGAGTCTTTGTTTCAAAGGATTTGAACCTTTTAGTCACTTTATTTGCATAATTCCAAATTGCCTTCCAAAATGATTGTAACTTTTCACAACTCTACCAACAATGTATGAGTGCACCTGTCTTCCCACAATTCTTGCAAACTGTGGCCATTTTTTACATTTTTGCCAATTTTCAGGGTATCAGTTGAAATCTCAGATTGTTTTGATTTGCATTCCTATTAAGTGATTTGGAGCATTTTTCCCATGTGATTTTGAATACTCTGCAGTTCTTTTGAGAACTGTTTGCTTATATCTTTTGACCATTTATCGGTTGAGGAATGGCTATGAGTTTTTACATATATTTATTAATTCTTTATGTATCTTGGATACTAAACCTTTATCAAAGAAATCTGATACAAAGTATCTTTTTCCCATTCAACCACTTCCCTTCTTATCCTAGATGCATGAATTTTTTTTTTCCTTTTGAGAAGCATTTCATTTTAAAATAATCAAAGTTATCTATTTTATCTATTGTAATTACCCCTATCTCTTGCTTGGTTAGTAATATATTTTTCACATACCCATAACTGGAAAAGATACATGATCTGTTTCTCTTCTAATTTTTTAAATAATATAAAGTTTTTTTAAGGTCATGTATTTATTTAGAAAGTATTGTAGTGTGTGGTATAAGATGTCGATCTATGCCTAATTTCTGCCTTTCTAGTTTTCTAAAACTGCTTTCTAGTTTTCCCAGCAATTTGTATCAAATGGGGATTTTTCCTATAAGTAACATATTTTTGACTTTATTAAGCACTGGGTTGTGGAGTTCCATTGTTTCTGAGTCTCTCTTTTTTAGTCTGTTCCATTGATCTTTCTATTTTTAAACCAGTACCATATGATTTGGGGGACTACTGCATTATAATATAGTTTGAGGTCTGGAAATGCTATTCCCCCCTGGACCTTACTTTTCTTCATCATGTTCCTTGATAGTCTAGGTCTTGTGTTTTTCCAATGAATTTTTTTATTACTTAATGAAGCTTTGTAAAATATACTCTTGGTAAATTTGATTGGTATAGAATTAAAAGTATAAATTAATTTTAGTGGTATTGTCATTTTATTATATTGGCATGATCTGGACTTGAGAGCTAAATATTCTTCCAGCTATTTAGGTTGTCCTTTAATTCTTTAAAGAGTGCTTTGCAATTGAATATATACCAGTCTTTTGTGTGCCTTGGAAAGTTGATCCTCAGATATTTTATATGTATTATAGTTATTTGAAATTGGATTTCCCTTTGTATTATTGCTTCTTGTATTTTGTTATTATTATATAGAAATGCTGTTAATTTTTGAGGGTTTATTTTATAGCCTTCAACTTTGCTGAAATTATTCATTGTTTCAATTAGTATCATTGCTGATTACCTGGGGTTTTCCAAGTAAATCATCTTATCAGGGATAGTTCTACCTATTCTATACCTATCTGTATTCCTTTAATTCTTTTCTTCTGTCTTATTGTTATTGCTAATATTTTCAGAATTATATCAAACAATAATGGAGAGAATGAGCATCCCTGCTTCACTCCTGTATTTATTGGGAAAGATTCTAGTATATTCCCATTGTAGAAATACTTGCTTTTGATTTCAGATAGATGTTTTTCATTATATTTTTTAAAAAGTCCCTTAATGCCTATACTTTATAGGAGTTTTAGCATAAAACAGTATTGTATTTTGCCAAAAGATTTTTCTGCATCTATTGAGATAGATGATCATATGGTTTGGATGTTTTTGTTTTATTAATTATGTTGATTGTTTTTCTAACATTGAACCATCTTTGCATACCTGGTATAAATCCCACTTGATCTTAATGAATGATTTCTTGGATAAATTGTTGTAATCTGTTAGATAGAATTTTATTTAAAATTTTTTTATCTTTTTATTTCTATTCATTCATTCATTCATTAGTTTGTTCATTTGCTTGCATGCTTGTTTATTTATTTAAATATTTATTTAATGATATTGACCTATAGATTTTTTTTCTATATTTTGTCTTTTTCTGGTTTAGATATTAAGACTTTTTGTCTCATAAAAGAACTCTGGTAGGAATCTTTCTCAATTTTTGAATATAATTTGTTGAAGTAGGGTACTGACTGTTCTTTAAAAATTTGATAGAATTCTTCTGTGAATCCATCAGAGCACTTTACAGCTAAATTTGTGTCCTTTTCTGAGGTTAGATTATTTAAAATATCTATCTCCTGGGAGAATGTACCTGTCAGTTCCATGGATAAGCAAAGAAAAAGTTTATGACCAAATAAAAGATAGAAGAAATTATAAGAAATAAAACAAATGATTTTGACTATTTGAAATTAAAAAGATTTTTACAAAAGAAAAACCTAATGCAGTCAAAATTAGAAAGAAAACAGGAAACTGGGGGGAAAATTTGTAAGAGGTTTCTATGATAAAGGTCTTATTTCTCAAATATATAGGAAACTGAACCAAACTTATAAAAAACAAAAGCCATTCCTCAGTTGACAAGTGGTCAAAAGATACGAACAAGCAGTTTTCAGAGGAAATCAATAGATAGTCACATAAAAGAATGCTCTTTATCACTATTGCACCAACTCTGAGATACCACCTCACACCTATCAGACTGGCTAACATGACAGAAAAGGAAAATGACAAATGCTGGAAAGGATGTGGAAAAATTGAGACACTAATGTACTGTTGGTGGACTTGTGAAATAGTCTAACTATTCTGGAGAACAACTTGGAACTGTTCCCAAAGTGTATACCTTTTGATCCAGTAATACCACTACTAGGTCTATATCTCAAAAAGATAAAAGAAAAGGGAAAAGGACCTATATGTACAAAAACTATTTATAGCAGCACTTTTTGTGGAAAATTATTCAAAATTGAGAAGATGCCTATTAATTTAGGAATAGTTGGATAAGTTGTGGTATGTGATTGTAATAGTATACTATTTTTTTTTGTTATAAGAAATAATGAGAAAAATGCTTTCAGAAAAACTTGGGAAGACTTCTATGAACTCATGCAAAGTGAAGTGAGCAGAACCAAGAGAACATTGTACACAGTAACAGCAATATTGTAAGGATGTTTGATTGGGAAAAACTTAGCTACTGTGATAAAGACAATGATCTAAGACAATTCCAAAACAACCCATGATGAAAAATGCCATCCACCCCCAGAGAATTGATAAACTTTGAATGCAGATTAAAGTGTATTTTAAAACTTTTAAAAATTGTTTCATTTTGTTTGTGTTTTCTCTTGCAATGTGACTAATATGGGAATATGTTTTATATGATCTCACATGAATAATAGAAATTGCTTGCCTTCTCAAGGAGGGGAGTAACCAGGAGGAAGAAATTTGGAACTTAAAATTTAAAAAAGTTGTTAAAATTGCTTTTACATATAATTGAAAATATATATATATATAATGAAACAAATAGAATTAATTTTAAAAATTTTAAAAATAGATGAAAAATCTCTGTCTGGTCTTCTGACAGCTTGGGCATTACATATTTTTAAAGGTATTTCTCAGTTTCTTTTGTGTTCTCTGTTTTGTTAGTATATAGCTGTGCATAATATAGTCTGACTATTCTTTTTATTTCACCTGGTTTTGCTCTGATTTCACTCCACACATTTGCTATTTTATTTATTTGATTTTCTCCTCTCTTCTTTTTAATCAGATTAGCTACATGTTAGAATTTGTTGAAAAAAGAAACCCAGCTTTTAGTTTTGTTTATCATTCTTATACTTTTTTGTTTCCAATTTATCTATTTCCCCTCTATTTTTAGCGGGGAGTGAGGCAACTAGAGTTCAGTGACTTGTCCAGATTCTCACAGTTAGTAAGTAGCAAGTGTCTGAGACCAGATTTGAACTGTATCCTCCTGAACACAGGGCCAGTGCTCAAGTCATTGCACCACCTAGCTGCCCCCCACTCCAATTTTTGATATCTCCTTTTATTATAGATTTGTTTACTTATTGATTGATTATTTTAAAATCCATATTTGGTTCATTAATCTTCTCTTTTTCTATTTTTTTAATCCATAATTTTAATGGAGAACTGTGTTAGCTACTTTCCAGAAATTTTGGTATAGTATTTCTTATCACTTTCTTTTTACATAGTTATTGTTTTACATAGCATAGTTATTTGTTCTTTGGCCCATTTATTATTTAAGATTTCATTTTTAAGTCTCTCTTTGGGTTTATATCTTTTGCTTATGGTTCCTGAACCAATTTCTATTTTTACTACATTATTGATTATTTCTGTCTTTTTATTACATCATCTCTATGCCCTTGTAAATGGTCAATTTTTGAAAAACTTCCATGTGCTGCAGATAAACATGTATAATCTTTTGCTGTTCTTTTTAGAAGATGCCATAAGTCTTTTAACTCTAGTTTCTCTGGAAATTTGTTCAGTTCCATATTTTCTCTCTCTTTTTAAAAAATCTTTTTGTTATACTTATCTGAAACCGAAAGAGGCATATAGAAGTCTCCCATCACTATTGTGTTACTCTCTATTGTCTTTTTGGAGTTCTGATAATATTTCCTTTATGAACTTGGATGCTAAGGCTTTTGAAGTATATCAGTTTATTACCAATATTGATTTGTTCCTGTCAGCATAACATAATTTCCTTATTTATTACTTTTTATTTTTTCAATGTCGTTTTTGCTTTGTCTGATAAACTGATGGTACTTCCTACTTTATTGTGCTCACTTAATGAACAGTAGAATTTTTTCTGTCTCCTCAGTTTTATTTTGTGTATATCTTTATTTTCAAAATGCATTTCTTGTAAGCAGCAGATTGTATGGTTTTGTTTTCTTAACTAATGTCACTTTTCATTTTATTGGATTGTTTAATCTATTCACATTTAAAGTTAAAAGATTTAGGTTTATATTTTCCTCTGTCTCTAAAATAATTTTTTCCCCCTCAAGTTATAATTTTCCCCATCTTCTACTGTAAACACAGTATTAGTTTTCTTAAGTTACTTTAATCATTTTTAAGGTAACCCTGTATCCACTGGCTCTCTTCTCATCACCCCTGAACTCACTTTCTCATTTAGGGTTCTTTTCTTTCCCTTTAGGGTTTTGTTTGTTAGTTATTCCCCCCTGGCTTTTTTTTCTGGTTATATATTTCCCCTCTCAGTTAGTTAGGTACATTCCCGCTTCCTCTCCTTCTCCTTAGATAGCTCTGTTCATTAGTTTTTTAAATTTAATTTTCTGGTGCCCCTTTGAAAAATAAGATTTCTTTCACTCTCTTAATTATTATCTTCTTTTTCTGTTTGCTCTAGACCAGGGATGGGGAACCTGCAGGCATCGAGGTCACATATGGCCCTCTAGATCCTTGGGTACAGCCTTTTGACTGAATCCAAGTTTTACAGAACAAATCCTTTTATTGAGGGGATTTGTTCTGTGATGTGTTGTTGAGGCTGCAGATTCCCCACCCCTGCTCTAGACATTCATTCTCTGGTTCATGATCTGTATAATCATCTGGTCTCTCAATTTTCCCTGTATTCTTCATACAATCAGAGCTTCCCATTCTAGGTTGTGCCCTGTAGGGACCTTTGACCACTGCATTGTAGGCCTTATCCCATGCCCCACCCCCCCCTTTCCACTGTGCTTCACCCTCAGAACAATGACAATTATTGTAGATATCAGAGAGGATATTGCCCCATGGTAGGGTGCCTCCTTCCCCTGTACTGATCTACACCTTTTCTTGTTCACTTCCCCCTCCCCTACATTTGCCTTGAAATCTCTGAGTCCATGCTCTCCCCATCCTTCAGGTACTAGTTCCCCAGAGGTTCCAACTACCCCTTCCTTCCAGACAAGTAGATTTCTCAGGCACCCAACATCCCCCCAGGCCTCATCTAGTGTAAAGTTCTTATCTCCCTTTATCCATAGAAACTTTCATCTGTGGAATTCCCTCCTATGTCCAAAGTAAGGTCTCCTTCCTTTCCTCCCCTCTTCTATCTTTCCCCTCTTCTCCTCACCCACTCTCTTGGAGTTTCATCTCTTTCTGAGACCACTCTCCCCTTATTGCCAGCCCTTGATTTGGCCCAAGCACATCATTCACTCCTCTCTATCCCCCTGCTCCCCTTTCCCCTTTCCCTCTTCCCCTTGTTATGTAGTTCCACAAAAGAAACACTCACCTATAGGCAGGATATCACTAAGTCCTGTCCCATAATGCCCCTTGTCCTCCTTTTCACTCATGCTTTTCCTAGGTTTCCATCTTCACCCTGTCTCCTTGTGTGCATTTAGAAAGATGTCTCTTACAAGTCTTTCTGTTGTCACTCTGTTGCTGTTGTCTGCATTTATCCACTCCTGCATTTCTGTTGTTTGAGGTATTTGAAGTAAAACAATCTCTTCCCTTCTGTTTTTTTTCCTAACAATATTTCAGAATCTTTATTATTGAAGCCCCTTTTGTTCTGAATGATTAGGCTCAGATTTTGCAAGACAGGTTACTCTGGGCTACATTCCAAGTTCCAGTGCCCTCTGGAAAGCATTTTTCCATTTTCTCCTTCTTTTTCTAGTGAATGCAGAATAGTCTTGCATTATGTGAATGCCTTTTCCTGATATTTTGCAGAATTTGATTCTGAATTGAATTTTGAAATTTGGCTATGACATTCTTATATGTTTTCTTCCTAGAATCTCTTTTAGGTGGTGATTGGTTGATTCTTTTTATTTCTACTTTACCTTCTGGCCTTCTTTGATTGGCCAACAATAGGTCCCAGTCCAAACTTCACCTGATCTTTGGGCCCTTACTGTTCAGTGGATGTAAATAGCAATTGTTTCTATTTTTCCAGCAACCCTGAGGGTCTTCCCCTCCTAAATTAATCTTTTTTTTTTCTGGACCAGATAAAAGAGGTCATTCTTTGCCTCATTTCTTATCTTGCCTTAATCACTGAAGAGGCAAATGTCAGTCAAACCAACACCTGGGACAGACCTTAGCTTAAAAATTCTGAGGTCTCCCACTGCATCCAGGGCCATTTCTAGTTGTCAGATCTATATCTCGCCACTGGACCCAGATGGCTCTGGAGAAGAAAGTGAGACTGGTGACTTTGTTCAGCCTTTCCTCCTTTAAATCCAATTCACTTCAATTCATGGCATCATCTTCTTGATGTCATGGTCTTCTTCAAGAACAAAAGACCAACAACAATAATTTTACCTTCTCATTCTAAAACTTCAGGGCAAATTTCCTTAATAATTTCTTTTAATATTGTGTCCACATTTTTTTTTTACTATAACTTTCAGGTAGTCCAAAAATTCTTATATTGTTTCTCCTTCATCTCTTCTCCAGATCAGTTGTTTTTCTGAGACCTTTCAGATTCCCTTTTTCTTTTTCTAGTTTTATAATATCTTGGTGTCTCATAGCATCATTCAGTTCTACTCACCCCATTCTAGTTTTCAAGGAGTTATTTTCTTCCTTAAGATTTTGTATCTTCGTTGCTAATTGGCTAACTTGGTTTTCTTAATTTTCTTGGATTGCTCTTATTTTTTATTGTTCTAATTTTTGCTCATTCTCTTTTACTTGATTTTTAAATTCCTTTTTATTTTCTTCCTTATGATTTTGTGTCTCTTTTTTCAATTGACTAACTTTCTTTTCTTAACTTTCTTGGATTGCTTTTTTTTTTTATTGTTCCAATTTTTGCTTGTTCTTTTTTACTTGATTTTTAAATTCCTTTTTATTTTTTCTTATGATTTTGTATCTCTTTTTTTCAATTGGCTAACTTTCTTTTCATAGTTTTCTTGCATTGTTTTCATTTTTTTCCCTAATTTTCCTTTATTCTCTCTTATTTGATTTTTAAATTCCTTTTTAAGTTCTTCCAAGACTTCTTTTTGGGCGGGTGACCACTTGACCCTTCTCTTTAGGGTAGAAGTGATTTTTTTTTTTAACCTCACTATCTTCCTCTGAATATGAGCCTAGATATTTTACACCAAAGTAGCTATCTATGATTGGGTTTCTTTTCCTTTGCCTACTCATTTTTATTTATAATTTGTCTTATTTTATCTTTACCAGCTTATTATTATCAACTTTCAATTCTGAGTTGTGGGTAATGTTGTCGTAGGTCTCAGGTTCTTCTTATTGTTGTTTTCTGAATTCTGTTGTGGGAGGAGGCAGCTCAACCTCAGGGACCCCTCTCTTTCTCTCCTGAGCACCAGCCACACCGTCCCCCCAAAATTCTTGCTCCTGCAGCCCTGTGATCACTTTTCACTCACAGCCACAGCCCAAGATCACTTCTGGTCAGCGCCTTGGCTTCAAGTAACAGCAGGGCATCCTTCGATTTTCCTCACTCAGTGTCTGTTGTTCTTTAGAGGAAAGTTTGTAGGGTAAAAATTCCTGAGGCTATGAGGTGAAAGTTCCTGAAGTGAAATTTCTTGAGGCCTAGTCTGCTTATCTCTGGGCTTACTGTTCCTTGATTTGGTAGAGTGACCTGGAGATGTTTACATTTCACTCAGATCAAGCCTCAGCCCCTGGAATCTTCTCTGAGGTCCTCTCAAGACGTCCTAGCAGGATAACTGCTTTATCCCTTTATTTTCGTTGCTCTGTTTGTTTTATGGCAATTTTGTGTCTGGAAAGCCTGACAATTTCTGACCTACTCTGCCACCTCCTAGAAATCAGTTAATTTATGTTAAATGGAGCTACTATGTTTTTTGGAATTTATAGCCTTAGGTTTTTTTTCTGGAAGCAGTCTGTGAATTCTTTCCATTGGAATTTCATTTTCTATATCCAGAAGTTCTGGATAATTTTTAAAATTATTACTATTTCCTTTCTTATGGTGTCCAGGTTGCTTTTTTTAATCCTGTCATGTTCTTCTGGGAGACTTGTGATCCTTAGGCTATCTGTACCCATCCTTTCTTTGAGATCTGTATGTTTTGCATGTTTAGTAAGCATATTTTCTTTTAACATTCTAATTAT
This sequence comes from Potorous gilbertii, assembly GCA_028658325.1. NCBI lineage: Eukaryota > Metazoa > Chordata > Mammalia > Diprotodontia > Potoroidae > Potorous > Potorous gilbertii. Next base: position 163,052,817 of record CM053769.1, on the reverse strand, counting down.
TTTGCTTCTCTTCTTAGAGATTGTCTTTCAGGTCTGTGAATGCCTTAACCTCCTTTGTTTCCTTGGTGAGGCTTGTCATTACAGATTCTCGTTATTTTTGCTGTTCAGGACATCCATTCTACTCTTAGAATTCTCATTTCTCTTTATATCACACAGGAACAGCACGTAACAATTTCGTGTTCTCCGCTTTCTCAGAGTCCTCTGTCTCATCAAGTGATAGATCATTTTCCATCATCATCATAGATGTCTGAACTTGTTTACCACGGCAGGAAGCCATAAGCCCTTCTGTTGTTCCTGTTTTTCTTGTTGATTTATCTGTTTGTGTTTAAAGTCTTTGAGATTCTTTTCTTCCTGGAATCGTTGGTATTTTCAGGCTGCCCTAACACCTCCTCACCCTTATTCTTTATTGCTCAGTTCTGACTCCCCCTCCTCTGATTGTGGTGTCCTTCAGAGCTGGATCTCAAAGCATCTCAGCCTCCTTCCATATCGAGCAGTTTACCAGTTAGGTCTCTGCTCCCACAAACTTTCGGTTGATCAGAACTGCTCTTCCTTCACGCTTAATAGAGAGACGCACAGCTCCTCACATGCAGTTTCCTGCCCTGGTGACCTGCTCCACTCCCTCTGTTCGTTGATTCTTTGCCCTGTTACTGACAGTACAGGACCCATTTCTCCAACCCCAGTCATTCAGAGATACCAGCAGTTCAGAGCTTTGCATTATCTATGCTTACCAGGTTGCACAGTCCAGCAGGCTTTTGCTGATGAAGAGCTGTGGCCAAGCTGTGTCAAGGCGCAAGGAAACTTCCATAGCCTGGATCTGGAATCTCTGTGGCACTGTTAAGAGAGGAGGGGGACCATGGTATGGGGTAGGTTTTGATATAGTCTTAGGTCATATCATCAGGTCTGCTAGCACAGCCTATGCTGGTAGTGTAGGAGGTGAGGAGGGGTGCTGAGCATGCGCTGGGTCGTTAACCCTCAGTCCTTGGTTCTGAGGTTTTTTTTTTTTTGTTTTGTTTTTTTAAACCCATTTGCTTTCTTGGTGTCTTAAATCATGGAAATAGCCAAAGTTGTTTTATCTTTGTCACAATATTTTTGTAAAGGGAGATTTGAGAGGTCACAGGGATTCTTTTTGCTCATGTCTTTTAATTTTCCTTAAGTCAATCTTAGGGATTCTCTACAAAGGAAGTTCTCTACCTCCCTCCTACTAAAGTATCACAAACACAGAAGTTGCTATCTCTTCTGCTGTAGTGACTATTACAATCATGCTGTCTATCTTGAGGAAGGTTTTACTACTCTTTTTATTAGCTACTCCAGGACTCTTCATCACACCCAGAAAAGTATAATTACTTATTACCCTTGGGTGTGAACAAACCAAGGCCCAGGCCAGGGTGATGAAAGACTATATTCAGCCAGCCCATTAAGAAGCATATATCTTTAAAAATTTGATTAAGAAGCAACTCTAAATTTGTTAATATTGATGTAATCTTCAGGAAGATTCTGATGGTTTGTGGCCTTTCTCCTTTCCTCCCAAATCAACCTTTTAAAAAACCCCCAGAGAAACTAGACAATGGTTTTGCTTCTATTTCTCTGAGAACTTATGAAGAGTATTGTTGAGACTTCACTGAACCAGAAGGAAAAACAAGATTTCCAGTAGCTGCTGGCTGGATAAATGATGGCAATAAAATGTCAAATATTATATAAATACCACAAGTCTGAACTCTTGGCTGGTAAATCTCATGGCCTATTAGGACTGAAAGGGACCTTGGAGGAAATTTCATCCAGTCATCTCATTTTATGAATGAGGACATAGATCCAGAGAAGCCATGTGATTTTGCCAAGGCTACATAACAAGGTGTTAGCAGAGCCTGCATTGGAATCCTGTTCTCCGAGTATATCTCGTGCTTTTGCTCAAATGCCTTAGGTATGTTGAATAGTAGTAATCACTTATGTCTATATAATATTCTTAAGTTTGTATTAAGTATTTTACAAATTAAGTATTTTACAAACTTTAGAATATTATATAGATATAAGTGATATAAGTACTTAAGTACTTAACTCACAACACCCCCATTAGGTAGAGAGTACAACTATTACCATTTCTACCCAGGTTATCTTGCTTCTAAAAGAAGAGAGAAAAAGTTATCAATTTTATTGTTTTCTTCATAAAACCAACTCCTAACTTTATTCATTAGTTCAACAGTTTTCTTAATTTCTATTTTATTAATCTCTCCTTTGGTTTTCAGTATTTCTAATTTGGTATTTACTTGGGGATTTTCAATTTGTTCTTTTTCCAGCTGCATGCCCAATTCATTGATCTCTTCTTTCTTTATTTTCTTCATGTAGGCATTCAATGATATAAAACTTCTCCTAAGAATTACTTTTGCAGCATCCCATAAGTTTTGGTAGGTTGTCTCATTATTGTCATTCTCTTGAATGAAGTTATTGATTGTTTCTATGATTTGTTGTTTAACCCACTCATTCTTTAGGATTAGATTATTTAGTTCCCAGTTAATTTTTGGTCTATCTTTTCATGGTCTTTTATTACCTATAATTTTTACTGCATTATGATTGGAGAAGGATACATTGACTATCTCTGCCTTTCTGTACTGGATTGTGAGGTTTTTATGCCCTAGTACATGGTCAATTTTTGTATATGTGTCATGTACCACTGAGAAAAAGGTATATTCCTTTCTATTCCCATTCAGTTTTCTCAATAAATCTATCATATCTACATTATCCATAGTTCTATTCACCTCTTTAACTTCTTTCTTGTTTATTTTGAGGTTATATTTATCAAGTTCAGAGAGGGGGAGGTTGAGGTCCCCCATTAGAACAGTTTTGCTGTCTATTTCTTCCTGTAACTCCCTCAACTTCTCCTCTAAGTATTTGGATGCTATATCACTTGGTGCATATATGTTTAGTCATGATATTGCTTCATTGTCTATGGTGCCTTTTAGCAGGATATAGTTTCCTTCCTTATCTCTTTTGATGAGATCTATTTTTGCTTTTGCTTTGTCTGAGATTAGAATTTCTACCTCTGCTATTTTTACATCAGCTGAAGCATAATATATTCTGCTCTAATCTTTTAGCTTTACCCTGTGTGTATCCCCCTGTTTCAAATGTGTTTCTTGTAAACAACACATTGTTGGATTATGGTTTTTAATCCATTTCGTTATCTCTCTCCATTTTATGGGAGAGTTCATCCCATTCACAATCACAGTTATGATTACTACCTGTGCCTTTCCCTCCATCCTATTCTACCTCCATTTATGCTTTTAATTCTCCCTCCTTCCTTCCCTTCCACAATAGTTTTAATTTTTGACCACCACCTCCCTCAGTCTTCCCTCCCTTCTATCAGCCCTACTTCCCTTTATTTCCCCTTTTCCCTTACTATGTCTTCCCTCCCTTTTAGCCTCCCCTCCGTTTTCATTCTCCTTTCTCTTCTACTGCCTGTAGGGCAAGTTAGATTTCTAGACTTATCTGAGTTTACTGTTCCCTCCTTGAACTAAAGCACATGAGAGTAAATCTGAAATGGTGCTCATCTCCCTCCCTTCTTTCCCTCTATTGTAAAATGTTTTTGTGCCTTTCCCTGTGATGTAATTTACCTTTTTCTGCCTTCTCCTTTTCACATCTCCCATTACAATTTCTTTGTACCCCTAAATCACATTTTTTATCATCACATCATTTAATTTATATCTACTCCTATCTATCTATGTGTATCCCTTTTAAATATCATAATACATTTACAGTTCTCAAGATTAACAAGTATCATCTTCCCTTATAGGAATGTAAACAGTTTGCCCATATTGAGTAACAAGTTGTTTTTTTCCCCCGTTTACCTTTTTATGCCTCTCTTGAGATTTGCATTTGAAGATCAAAATTTTCTATTGGCTCTGGTCTTTTCATCAGGAAGGTCTGAAAATCCCTTATTTCATTGAATGTCCATCTCTTTGCCTGAAACATTATGCTCAATTTTGCTGATCCTTGGTTGTAGCCCAAGCTCCTTTGCCTTACAAAATATCATATTCCAGTTCCTCCAGTCTTTTAATGTAGAAGCTGAAAGGTCCTGTGTGATCCTGGCTGTAGTTCCTCTATATTTGCATTGTTTCTTTCTGGCTGCTTAGAGTATTTTCTCCTTAACTTGATAGTTCTGAAATTTGGCAAAAATATTCCTTGGTGTTTTTAGTTTGGCATCTCTTTCAGGAAGTGTTTGGTGGATTTTTTCGATGACTATTTTGCCCTCTGGATCTAGGACCTCAGGGCAGTTTTCCTTGATGATTTCTAGGAAGATATTGTCCAGACTCTTTTTCATCATGGCTTTCTGGTAGACCAATAATTCTTAGATTTTCTCTCCTGGATCTATTTTCCAGGTCAATTGTTTTTCCAATGAGATATTTTATATTTTCTTCTACTTTTTCACTCTTTAGATCCTGTTTGACTGATTCTTGGTATCTCATAGATTCATTAGCTTCTACTTGCCCAGTTCTAGTTTGTAATAGATTGTTTTCTTCAGTTAACTTTTACATCACTTTTCCATTTGTCCAATTGTTCCAGTTAGGTTTTGTATCTCTTTATCCATTTATCCAATTTTAAAAAAAAAATTCTTCCATGGATTCTTTTTTCATATATTTAAAATCATTGGCCAATTTCTCTTCTTCTCTAACTTGGCTTTTAAAATCCTTCTTGTGCTCTTCCAAGAATGGTCTTTGGTCTTGAGACCAGTTCATATTCCCTCCTGATGTTTCAGATGGGAATACAGTCTCAACATTGATCTTTTTGATATTCATGTTTTCAACCTTGTCCCCATAGATTTGATGGTTTTTTCTTTTCTGGTTTGCTGCCTGCTTCTGATGATTGCCTTTTTCCTGGCTTTTAGCATGGATCTCTGCTTCTGGGGCACAGGGGGCTCTGTCCCATGGTTCTTGTGCTTAGGCCTTGAAACTTTGTGTATTGTGGCCTCTGGTTCTTTAAGCTAGCATCTAGAATGCTACAGCTTACCTGGTGCTGAGCTGACTGGTATGCCAAAATAGAGGCCAGGAGAAGTCTTTCTGCGTTTCCCTGGAGTTACCCTGGAGCTTGTTGCAGGAGGTGTGGGGGAAGGGTGGTCTGGTTATAGGAGGTCTCCTCTCCTGTGCTAGAACACAGGCAGGGTCAGCATTTGGTGATTCCCCTATCCATGCTAGTGTCTTTCTGATTCTCCTGGCTGTACTGAGGTATGCCTGGGGTCCTGGTGTTGGTGCTTATGGACTTCACCCCCCCTGGGGCTCAGGATCTCCTCCTAATTCACTGAGGTGGGGCTCTCTGGGACAGCTCTGGTCCTGCACTGGTCACCTTCAACCACAGCAAGAGGGACTCCCCTTTGTGATTTTCCTAGTCACTTACACTAAGAGACTGTTAACCCCTTCAGCTGATACCACTATTCTAGGATTTTTCCTGGAAAAATATTCTCTGGTTTTTCAAGGTCAACAAGGGGAGGGGGAGAGCACTTACAGATCACTCTTCCTTGGCTCCCAGAAGTTCAAGTAGTCTCAGGAGAGGATGCTGCTGTTACCTGGGGTCCTGTGCTTCACTCTCACTCAGTTCCACTGGACTCCCACCCTGGGCTAAGGAGAGAAAAAGGTATCTAAACAATAAAATTAATTATTTGCTGATATATATTTTCTAACTCCATTGTCTTAGGGTCCTGACCTGCCATATTTCCCCACACTTGGGTACCCAGAGGGTTTATGAGGGCTTAAGCTCTCCAGTGGCTTAGCTTAAGGTCAATGACTAGCAGCGCAGTAATATTTAACTACTTTATATAGGTTATCTTTTACAAAACAATGTTTCTTTTGAAGATATAGCAAGAACAAAATGCAAACATTGCACTCACACATATACACCATCCCTCAGGGGCATACTCTCCTCTGTACCCCCCTTTTTGCTTGGGGGAGTAGGTTCAACTTAGTTCAGGTCCTATATAGGATCAGAGCCAACAAATTCATGTTCATAGGTGGCATATAAATCCTTTTTCTCAGCTATTACTAGGCTGGGGTTCTGAAGGTCCCTCTTTGCTTTTCGACACACTGATTCTGTGCTGACTTCTAGCCAGGACTATGGGATACAGGGATGCTGAGGGAAGGTCCACCCCCTTCAGAACTTGGGGGAATTAGTGCTTGACTGGCTGCAAGCCCAAACTCTGGAATGACAAGATGCCAAGGAGCCTGCTGCACCTTTTGATTTCCTGAGGCCATAGTCTAGCCTCCCTTTGAGAGTGCTGAAGCAAAGTGACAGTAACTGAAGCTGACTGGCCTTTTTGAATACCTCCATAGCCAATGAAAGGGTCTCTTCTTGGCTCCTGATGGAAAATGCTGTCCACATCCAGAGAAAGAATTATAAAGTCTGAATGCAGATCTGTTTTTTGTTTTGTTTGTTCTTTTGTATGGTTCATTTCACTGGTTATAATTCTTTATCTGACTAATGTGAAAATATATTTAATATGAATGTATATGTAGAGCCTATATCAGATTGCACTCTATCTTGGAGAGGGGGAAGGGAAAGGAAGGGAAGAAAATTTAAACTAAAAAGCTTGTGCAACTGAATGTTGAAAACGAAAAATAAATTTAAAAAAAGTCTCCTTTTCAACACATGATTAGTCAACCAGAAAAGAAACCTACACACAGTCTCTCTCTCTCTCTCTCTCTCTCTCTCTCTCTCTCCCCCCCCCTTTCTCTTTCTCTCACTTGCTCTCTCTCTCTCTCCAAGGCATCATCATGATTCTCCTAGATGAAGCTCAGTACTGTTACCTTCCACACAAAAAGATACCATCTTCTCCCTAGCATCCTCTATGTGTAGAGGTACCATCTTCTTTCTGGCATCCTCCTCATGGAGAGGTACCATATTTTCCCTATTGTCCTCCACATGGAGGCAACATCTGAGACACTTTGCACGTGTGCCAAATCTCCATTACACTGACATAGTTGCTCCAAAGCCTCTAAGGATCTGTTAGTAAAACTATAATTTTCTTAAATTGCCTGGTAGAGTGAGTGATTCTTGAACAATGAGAATAAATCAAAGTACCCCAAGACTGAATTAAGCTCTGTAAAAGTAGAGACTTTTTCTTTCTTTGTATCTGCACCACCTAGCACAGGGCCTGTAAGGTACACAGTAAGTACTTAATAAATGCTAGTTGGTTGGTCGATTGATTGATGGATCCTATAGATAGGTTCAAGTGAAGTTTGCCAAACAGGTAGAAAATAGACTAGATGAGTGTTGGAGGTCCTTGTTCAGTCAGTCAGTCAACCAACTAGCATTTATTAAGCACTTTCTCTGTGCCCCACAGGCCCTGTGCTAAGCACTGCAGATACAAAGACAAGAGTGAAAACAGTTTTTGCCCCCAAAGAGCTTATAGTCTAGCCAGGGAAGACAACACGTGCATACATAGACATACACAAACTAGAAAGTAGCTTTGATAAGAAGGCACCAGTAGCTAGAGGCATCCGAGAAGGCTTCACATAGAATGTAGAGCTTGGGCTGAGCCTTGAAGGAAATCAGGGGTTCTGAGAAATGGGAGTAGAGAAGGAGAACATTTCTGGGGATTGGGGAACAGCCAGTTATGAGACACGGGTACAAAAGATGAATTGTCATGTTAGAGGAGCAGCAAGAAGCCCAGTTTGGATAGACCCCAGTGAGCATGGAGGTGAATAATACGCAACAAGGATAGAAGACAGGATTTAAAATGATTCTAGGTATCATCTAGTACAGTCCCTTCAATTACAGTTATGGAAACTGAGGCCTAGGGATATTGCTTAAGTGACTTGTCTAAGTTCACACAGGCTGGGATTCAAACCTAGGTCTTCTGGGAAGGATCAATTTAGAACCTTTCCATAGCTCTCCATGTGGAGGATGCTAGTAGCAATGAGCTTCTAGAAGAATCATGGTGATGGCTTAGAGAGCCATATGTAAATATCCAGTTATGGTTAGCTAACCTTGTTGAAGAGACTATAGTGTCCAAGAGTCTTCTTGGGGATCTGAACTTCTAGTTGGAGCCCTTGGGGATGGTCCAGGACTGGCTGGAGGAAGTTGAGACTAGAGGGGAAATGCTGAGCTCTCTGAATGCCAGGGCTCCTGGACCGACAAACATCAATCACACTCTAGTCTGAACTACCAGGACAGTTCTTTAACCTTAGTTGAGTATGCTGAGCAGGACAGGACAAGGCAAAGGAGGCGGAAGCTATCACTCTTGGTGTCCACATCAATGCCCCCAGTCCTCTCCACCTTAGTGACCACTTCAGGCCCGACAGGTAAAGCCCCAGGCACTAGGGTCTCTACCTGTGCTTTGGATCCTGGCAGTTTTCCTAATAAGCCCCTGCTTCGCTGCCACTGGCTCCATTTTCCTCCCTCCCTCCCTCATGGTTTTCAACCTAGAAGCAGCCTTGCTCCTGGATTTCCATATGCCTACCACTTCATGTCTTCTTCTAGCTAATACAGCTGTGAGAAGCAAAGGGTTGCCTTGTAATTCATGTGGCCATGAATTGTTAGTGGGCATGCCCACTACAGATATGTAGCCTTCTTCCTGGGCTCTCCTGACATCCTAAACAATAAAATACAGAATATTCACTAGGAGGGGTGGGGGATGTCAGCAGCAGCAGATTCCAGTCTGCATTGACCTCATTCAGGATTCATTATTGATTAGCAAGTGAACCGTCGAGAGCTCTTTCCTATAAGACAATGCATACATGTGTTCTAGTCACCAAACACAACTTGTCACTGCTTCTCTGCTTTCATGATACTGGCTTCATCTAAACAAAAACCTGGTGCTCAAGTATCACAGTCCTCTCCTCCCTCCACCTCAGTGGTATTGGGCATTCTCTCTGGGTGGTAGCTATGGGGCATACTCCTCCTGGCCCACACTTGTATAGCTTTTGAAAGGGCCTTCCAGGCTGGCATCAATATCTAACACAGGGGCTTGCTTAGATTTGAATAAGCAAACACTGGTGTATAAGTGAGGTGGTTGACCAAGAATTTAAAAGTTTATTCGTGTTTTTCATCCCATCTTCAAACTGTTCCAAAGCAGGGAGGCCAAGAAACGTGCTCATTCTTTCCTTTCTGACTTTGGTGCTAATCAGCTGTGAGTGAGATCACTGGGAGTCTAAACAGTAATGGTAAAAATCTACATACATTTTTGATCAACATCACTGAAAGCTAGAAAGTCTTTTGCTCTCAAAGATATTTTTGCATATAACCCACTCATGAGTGATGCCTTTTGGATCAGTACTCAATTGCCCAAGGTGCTATATGACCCAGGTAACTCAGCAGAAGTTCTGAGAAGCTGATTCTTGTCAGGTAACCACTTCAGATGAGAATCTTCTAGCCATCCAACACTGTGTTTAGTCATCTCTCATGATCTTCTGGGGTCTTCTGGTGCAATAGGAAATATCATTTTTGGACAGGGACAGGGTAGGAATTCATTTTGTTTGACTATACATTTTTATTTTTATTTTTCTTCAAGGGAGGAAGTAAGAGGGAAAGAAAATAAATTTTTGTTCATTGAAAAAAATTAGATCTAATTATAACAAAGAAATGTGGTAGGCACTTCTGAGATTTCTTTAAGCATGACTACAATATTTTCAAATGAGATTTTGCAGCTAAAGCACTTTTAAAACTTTAAAGCCCCATGTTTTAGCTATTTACCTATTAATCAGGTAAATGTTGTTGTTTGTACTTCTTTTTCAAAAAGGACTGATGATATTATAGGGCTATGTCTTGACTTGTGGGTGAATCGGGTATAAGAGAGATAGTGTTATGCAAAGTCAAGTCAGCCTCACTCTCTCTTCCAGAGTCATTGATTTCCATTGGCAGGACAAAAGTCAGGACAAATGGTGACGATGACCTTGGTGTCTTTGATGTCTGACCACAGTGCCTACTTCCGCTGTCAACATGGTCACTGGAACAAATTGTTTTAATCTGCCCATTCTTCCAAGGGAAATCTTCACATGCTTGGGGTAGCTACCCTACTAATTCACTGATGGGTTTGTGTCCAGTTGGTTACCTTCAACCTGGTTTAGTCTGTCTGCTAAGATGGCTTACCCGGGTGTGGCCACTGGGTATGCAATAACTTCTTGGAGTTGAGGGAGAGAGTTGAGTACCAAAGGTGAATGAGCAACCCTCAGGGCTTGGCAACCTCTCACAAGGAAGGTACTAGTCCTCCTTGAATACCCATGAACCCTAGCAATCAAACATATGTGAATGCAAAATTAAAAAAACCAAACCCAGAATGGTACAGGTACCTTGTGTGAGGCAGTTAGATGATCCAGTGAATAAAGCACTGACCTTGGAGTCAGAAAGATCTGAGTTCAAATGTGGCCCAAGACACTAGCTGTGACCTATTAAGCAAGTCAGTCTGTGAGAATCAATTTCCTCAACTTTAACAAGAAGATAATAGTACCTACTTCCTTGGGTTGTTGTGAGGATAAAATGAAATAATATTTGTAAAAGGGCTTAGCCTAATGCCTCATATAAGAGCCTAAAAAATGCTCGTTCCTTCCCACACCCACTGTGTTTGCTCCTACTGGCAATCCTCCCCTCAGAGGGTCCTTTTCCATCTTACCTCCTACCAACACTTCACGTCAACTTGCATCCCATTTCCCAATGAAACTTCCCTGCTGACCTCAGCCCAGTTTTCTCCTCTGAACCTCTACGTCAGAAAACAAACATGTATTAAGCTCTCCCCATGTGCCAATGTGTCGGCCCTGTCCATTTGGTATTCATCACAGAAATAACTTAAGAATTGGAAGGAAATTTAGAGATTATCTAGTTATTTAGCAGATAAGGACATCGGGGAGAAGAGAAGTAAAGTCATTTGTCTGAGGTCACACAGCTGAGATTAGAATGACTGGTACTAAATTCTAGCCAATACACTTTCTGTTATCTCAGGCTGCCTCTTTTTAAAAGTTATGCTTGTTATTGTTTATAATAATAATATCATTGATACAGCACCTTAAAGTTTACAGAGTGCATTACATATATTAATTCATTTCATCCTTGCAATAATAGCCCAGTGAAAGAGTTGCTTCTATAATCCTCATTTTGCGAATGAAGAAACTGAGATACAAAGGTGTCTACATGCTGATAGGTGTCTGAGGCAGGATTTGAACTCAGATTTTCTTGACGTCAAGTCCTGAACTCTATCCATTGAATCATCTAGCTGTTCTCTATTAGTGTTATTTTTCAAGAAACAAATATTTTAAAAAAATTAATCTGTCCTTCCCATCATTTCCTTTCCTCCATTGAACAAACAGAAAAAGAAACCACTGAAAAACGAATCCCTCAAAACACATTGGCCCAGTTCAACAAAAAGGCAAGTCAAAGAGCATTTATTAAGTACTTGATGTGTTGTAGGGTAGGTAGGTGGCACAGAGGGTAGAATGTCAGTCCTGGAGGCAGGAAGGCTCATCTTCTTGAATTCAAATCTGGCTGCAGACACTTACTGGCTATATGCTCATAGACAAGGCACTAAATCCTGTTTGCCTCAGTTTTCCCATCTATAAAATGAACTGGAGAAGGAAACAGAAAGCCATTCCTCTCTCTGCCAAGAAAATCCCACATGGGGTCATGAAGAGTCTGATGCAACTGACCCACAACAGCTATTCATACATTTCATAGATCTTTCTATCTAGCCCCTGTCTTTCTCCTGAGCTCCAGCTATACATCACCAATCTCCTACTCCTAATATTCCAAACTGGAGACTCAGATACACTCAAACCCAATATATCCCAAACAGAACTCATTATCTCTCTTCCCAAATTCACTTTTCTTCCAAAATTTCACCAAAATGCCATCCATTCTTCCAGTCTTCCATATTTGCAGCCTAGGCACTGTCCTTGTCTCCTCACTCTTCCTCACCCCACATATCTAATTGGTTGCCAAATCTTGCCATTTTTACCTTCATAACCTCTTTAGAATCTGAACTCTTCTTTCCATTCACACAGCCACCATCTTAGGTCACTTAGATTATTGCAACCGACTCCTTTAATTGGTCTCCTTGCCACAAACCTTGTTCCTCTTCCAGACAACAGGAGAAAAAAGTGATTTTCCTTAAGTGCATGTAACCACCCTCCTCAATTAACTCCAGTGGCTATTGACTTTAAGATAAAATACAAAATCCTTTGTCTATTAAAGACATTCACAACCTGTCTTCCAATCTATTCTTCAAGCCTCGTTGAACATTACTGCCCCCTCCTACATAAAGTCCAGTCAGCCACACTAGCCTTCTCTCTCTGTTCCTCATATTCAACTCTCATCTCCTTTCTCCTTGCTTTTAACCAGCCATCCCCAACGTCTGAAATGGATTCCTTCCTGTTTCATCCACAGAATCCTTCTAAGTCACAACTGAAGCACCAGCTTCTTTATGAAGCTGAATCACTCCCCAGCTCCTGGCAACTTCCCTTCCAAAGTACCTTAAATATAACTAGCTTTTATTTATTCTCTTTATATTTAAATATAAATATTTACTCATTCAGAGTAGAGATTTAATCTTTTGTTTTCCTAGTGCTTAGAACAGCATCTGTCACAAGGAGGTGCTTAATATATGCTTGTTGATTAATAATTGTCCATTTTATGATTTATATATGTATACACATATACACGTACACAATACAGCTTTGCCCCATAGTATTGTAAACTGTGTGCCTGCAAGTGTCAAACTGTCTTAGTATGTTAGGTGTCCACACCATAATTGGATCAAGGGTAAATGGAGCTTTTCCCCAAGGGACTGAATTTAAGAGCATGCTGAAAGCATCCATGTTTATTTGGCATGGGTTGGCAACTATGACCCATGGGCCAAAGTTTGCTATCTCTGTAGGACACAAGGCACAAACTATCCTAGGTATCTTGGGTGGGTTCCATTAGCCAAAAGAGCAAGTTCATTTAGTCTGACTCCAAATCACACTGATGTACTTTTTGTCATGAAGAAGCCTGTAGAAAAAATAGTAAATATTTTAGGGCACTTACATATTAGCTAACTGATTAACTGAAGATCTCAATCTTCTTAGTAGAATGCCAAGTGTGAATCTGAGTAGAGGGAGGTTAGAGGCTTAAGGAGATCAGAGGACTTTGGAGAATTGATATGGAATGAAGAAAAGGATTGCTCAACTGAAGTTGAAATGAATTTCCAGTAAGCCAGTCCTACACAGGTCAACATCTGTTTATATAGACTTTGTCTCAGGGTTACTGAAAATAGTTTGGGCTTTTTGGGAAGAACCCCTTGACTGGCCTTCACTATGCATTTTGTATGTTTATCAAAATGATATTGACTCAAATCACCAAATAGTTGTTAAGTGTCTACTCTGTACAATTAATTATTAAGCATTTACTGACGCTAGACCCTGAGGATATGAAGACAAACATGGAATCATCCTTGTCCTCAAGGTTTACAATTCTATCGATGGAGACCTCTGCGATTGATTCTGTGGGGGTTACAAAGACAAATAAAACAGTCTCTGCCTTCAAAAAACCCCTTAATAGGGAAAGAAACTTTTGTTCAAGAAGCTTTTGCTCAAGCTGGAAGAGACATTAAAATTAATCTAGCCCATTACACCCCTCATTTTACAGATAAGGAAACTGAGGCCTGTATTGGGTACAGGTGGAAGTGATTTGCCCATGGTTATTCAGGTTTTAAATAAAAAAGTGGGATTCAAGCCCATATCATCTAGACTCCAGATCTAGTCCTTGCTTGCAAACACTCTGCAGAAGTTGTTGTTCAGCCTTCATTTTCAGAGAGGACCAATGATATCATAAGGCCAATGTCATGACTTGCTCATGAATTAGATTTAAGTGAAGCAGAGCTGCACGCAGTCATTGGCCTCATTCTCTTCCAGAGTCCTAAATGTGCAGAGGCAGGACAAAAGTCAAGACAACTGATGATGGCCTGGGATGCCATGGTGAGCTGGGTGTCTTCAACATCTGACCAAGCTCTGAGCACTTACACAGTGTCTGCTTTAACCTTCTTCATGGATGTCACCCAACTGTTCTGCAGGAAGAAGTCATCACTGAAGAAATTAGTAGGAAGGAGAAATTATTTTAGCCTGAGGATGCCGCAGAAGGCTTCCTGGAAGAGGTAAGATTGAAGCAGGGCTTTGAAGGATGGACGGTGTGTGTGTGTGTGTGTGTGTGTGTGTGTGTGTGTGTGTGTGTGTGTGTGTGTGTGTTGGGGCAGGGTATGGAAATCTAGGATGCAGGAATGGAGTGCAGGGTGAAAGTGGACCTCCTCCTTGTCTTCTTCCATAACTCTGTATTCTTATTTCTGGTATTTTCTTTACAAGCCACTAAATGCATTAACCCCCAAAATTTACAGCAGCACTTTTTGGAGTAGTTAGAGAACTGGAAACAAAGTAGTGTCTTTTGATTGGGAATGAATAAGCAAATTATGGTATGTGAATATAATAGCAGATTACTGTCCTGTAAAAAAAAATAGATATGATGAATAGAGGAAAATGTGGGAAGACTTACATAAACTGAAGCAGTGGGAAGTAGGCAGAGTCAAGAAAACAATATACACAGTTAATACAACATTGTAAAGGGAATAAGGGATTGAATGGTCTATGGAATACAAGGTCCCATTGTGCTAATTGTTTTTTTTTAATTCAATTTTATTTTATATTTAGTTTTGAATTTTTTCCTTCCCTTTTCCTCTCTTCCACCTGTCCAGAAATCAAGAAAAACAAAACCCATTATAAATATGTCCAGGCATGAAAAACAAATCCCTGCATTTAGTTATATCCACAAAAAAAAAAGGAAGGAAAAAATATGCTTCCATTTGTCCATTGAATCCATCAGCTCTATCTGGATGTGGATAGTATATTTCATCATGAGTTCTTTGGAATTTTGGGTGTGTAGGTTGGGCAGCTGGGTGGTGCATTGGATAGAGCACCAGTGCAGGAGTCAGGAGGACCTGAGTTCAAATCTCACCTCAGACACTTGACACTCACTAGCTGTGTGACCTTGGGCAAGTCACTTAACCCCAACTGCCTCATCCCGATGAATATCTGGTCACTGGATTCAGATGGGTCTGGAGGAGAAGGTCACCACGGCTGGTGACCTGCATGACCCTCCCTCACTCAAAGTCAAGTGCAAGTCACGTCATCAATACTCTGACGTCGTGGTCTTCTTCCGCAACGAAGGATGAACACAGACAAGTGTGTGGGTCAGTTTCTAAGTCTTTCAAAGTTGATCGTTAGTTCATCAAGTCACTTCTTACAACACAATCATACACCATAGTTTGTTCGGCCGGTCCCCAGTAGATGGGCAACCTTCACTTGCCAATTCTTTGCCCCCCCAATCTGTTACGAATATTTGTGTATGTACGGGTCCTTCTCTTTTTTTAAAACTCTCTCTGGAGTCCACACCCCGCGGCACAGCTGAGCCGAAGGCAGGCACACTGAGTAGACCTCTGGGGCACGGTTCCAGTCTGCTCTCCAGAACGGTCGGACCGGTTCACTGTTCCGCCAACGGGCATTCCAGTCCTATTTTCCCACGGCCCCTCCAGCATGGGTCATTTTCCTCTTTCGACAACTTTGACAGCCTGACAGACGGAGTGTGGTCCCTCAGTTATTTTAATTTGCATTTCTCTAGCTTTCTCAATTTAGAGCTTTTTTAAAAATGGCTATCGAAAACATTGAATATGTTTTCATGACGTCTCTAGAGACCCAGGTTTGAGATTCCCCCAGATGCAGTTTTGAGCTCGGCCACTGGGGGGGCCCGGCAGGCGTGTTTGGTCGCTAGGCAACCAGGCTCCCTCTCCCCCCGCCCCCCCCGTCTCTCTGTCTCTCTCTACGGAGGAGGAGAGTCAGGGGGCGGAGCCTCACCTCGGGGGCGGGGTCTGGGGGCAGAGGGAGGAAGTTAGGGGGAGTGGGGAGAGCCGGACCCCGCGGAAGGTCCCGCCCCTCCGCCTGGGCCCGATTACACGTGGACTGCTCTGAGAGACGCCACCAGCCGGGCTCCGGGAAGTGAGAAGGCGGGGCGGAGAGGTGGCCAATGGGCGAGCGATAACGGAATGCGCATGCGTCAGAAAGGAGTCCCGAAGGGGAGGAGCGAGAGAGGGAAGAAAACGGGAACGCGGGACCGGGGCGACTGAGGAGCTGTCTGGTGGGCTCGGCGGTCCTCCCTGCCGGACCTCGGCTCACTGACTGCAGCCTGGGTGAGTTGAGGGGGGCCGGGTTCTGGGGCTCCGGGCTCCCCAACTCTGGCCTAGAGGCGACTTCCGGCGGGGCAGCCCAGCCTAGGTAACGGGACCGAGATTAGCGGAGCAGGGGGCGGAGAGGGGGGCTCCCGAGGGGTTCTGGGAAGATCCTGCCATGGCATCCGGTAAACTGGGCCGAGACACAGCACTGCAGAGACTGGGAGGCGGCCCGGCCGGGAGGGGTCTGAGGCCCCTGGGAGCGAGGGAGGGGTCTGAGGCCCCTGGGAGCGAAGGAGGGGCCTGGGGACCTGAGGAGCGGGGGACGGGTCCGGATAGTCGGGGGCAGGGAGATGGGGAGTGGGGAGCAGGACAGGGCTCTGGGGACCTGCTCGGGATCTGGGTACGCAGAGGTCCCAAAGCACGCCGAGCTGGTGCAAGGGGCCCTGGGCGCTGGGCTCTGAAGCAGAGGGTCCCCAAGGGGCCGCAGCCCGTGCCTCCCTGGGACCCCAGGCGGCAGGTGCATCTTGTTCCCTGCTTGGAGCAGGGCAGGCACGGCTACAGCACCTGACCTCCCCCCCTGCCCTGCTGCTTCAAGGGTCTTGGCGGGGACCCTTACAAGGGGCAGGCAGAGGCAGCTGAATATCCGAATCAGGGCGGTTTCCCGAGGTCCCTGCTTGTAAAACCTCCTTTCGAGGGGAGCAGTCAGCACAGACTACCTGCCACTCACCAAGCGTATGCTTCCTCTCCCATTCCGGCCGAGAGCAGAGATGTTGTGAAATAGTGTACTAGATGTGGAGTCAGCCAGACCCAGGTCACCTCCAACCTTGAACCACGTACACTACTGTGGTTCCCTGGGCCAGTCATTTATCTTCTTTGTTGCCTCAGTCTCCCCTTCTGTAAAATGAGGGGATTGGGCTCTGTGGTGTTCTAGGTCTTTTCCAGCTCTAAAGGTGTGATACTGCTATCTCCACAGGCAAAATTGTGGATTGACTAACTTGCCTTTGTCACTTGCTTTGGGTAGAGGTTACCTAGGGCACAATGTTCATGACATCAGTACGGCACTCCAGGAGTTTTGTTTTACTTCCAGCTGCTAACAGATCATGGTCAAAAATTTTGGGGGAGGTAAGAGGGTAAGCAAATACTTTCAAATTCTAACCGGACTTACTATAACTTGGTTGGTAAGAGAAGATCTCAAAGTCCCTGACATTGTGTTCTTCAGGAATGACAAAGCTGCCCAAAGGATCACTGGATCATAGAATTCAAGCTGCAAGAGAACCACAGAGGGAGTCTAGTCCCATCCTCTCATTTTACAGATGAAAAAAACAGGTCTAGTTAAGCTCAGTGACTTTTCCAAGGTCACACAGGTTGTTACAGGGTGGTATGAGGAACTGAACTCAAGTCGTTTGACTCCAAATCCAGCAACACTTGGGAGGTTTTGAGATCCTTCTCTGGTTCAGGAATACACATCCTGAAGCCCATCAGATTCAGTTCACCCTGCTAACCAGTATCTGATGTATCTTTATTTCTCAGCACTGTGAAAGACACGAAACAACTAAGAATTTGCCCTCAGAATTTAAAATCTAGTAGGGGAGAAAGAGTCTAATGTATATAATACATGCAAACATGAAAATTAATACTTGACATACAGTGGGGAGCTAAATGGCACAGTTGATAGAGTACTAGACCCGGAATCAAGAAGACTCATCCTTGTGAGTTCAAATGCAACCAAAAAACACACTAGTTGTGTGACCTTAGGCAAGTCACTTAACCCTGTTTGCCTCCATTTCTTCATCTGTGAAATGAATTGGAGAAGGCAAATCATTTCAGTATCTTTGCCAAGAAAACCCCAAATTGGGGTCATGAAGAGTTGGACACGACCGCAAAGCTACTGAAGAACAACAAAAAAGCACTTTAATATTTTCAAAATACTTTAATCCCCAGACCAATTCTGCAAGGTAGGCGTTATAATCTCCATTTTACAGAATAAGAAACTGAGGCTTTTAGTGATTTACTCTGGGTTACATAGTTAAGTTCTGGAGGCAGGATTTGAACTCAAGTCTTTGCTGACCCTGAATCCAACACTTTCTACCATATGATACTTTTGTCAGTAAGGCTTATAGATAGAAGCCTTTCCCCTCATAGAAGGGAAAAGTATGTGTTGCTTGGAATAGTCAAAAGGGGACTCAGAGATCTGTAGTTGGAAAGGACCTTACAGGTCATTTGAACGAATCTTCTCATTTTATGGATGAGGAAACTGAGGCCTCAGTGAAATATAGAGGATTTCCTCCTGTTGTTTATCACTTGGGGTTTTTGTACATAGATTAGTTAAGCCCTTGGTCTGGCTTGTGGATGATGCCTTGCTCTTGAGGCAGAGGAGGGTTGCTTTTTCTTTTTTTAAGTGAGTGTTTTGAACTTGAATTGGATCATAAGACACTGGCCCTCAAATTGTCATACCCGAGACAGGGCATGATTTTGGGTGTTCTGTTTTTCCCTCTGTTCAGTTGGTTTGTTCCTTCTTGTTCCTGAGAGTTAGAAACATATGGTAACTGCTGCTTTCAGAAGGAGCTAAGCAAGGTGCTTAGGTGAGGGGGATTGAGCCAAATATGCCAAATGGGATTTGTGGCATTTTTGGATTTGACAGTGAATGCACAAATTGGGAATGTCTGGGAAGACCTGGCATTCTACCCGCTTCTCACGTTTCTCAGAAATATAAAGTCTGAATATCAACTCCTAGTAGTGATTTAAGTTCTAACAATGTAGCAGAAGCATATTCACTGCTGAGATTTGACTCTTTCAAAGTTAGAATCTGACTGTTTTCCACTTTTTTGGTTGCTGTTGCTGTTTATTTGTTTCAGTCACGTCCAACTCTTTATGACCCCATTTGGGGTTTTCTTGGCAAAGATATTTGAGTGAGTTGCCGTTTCTTTCTCTAGCTCATTTTACAGATGAGATAACTGAGCCACACAGGGTAAGTGACTTGCTCAGGGTCACACAGCTACTAGGTGTCTGAAGGCTGCATTTGAACTCAGGTCTTCCCTGACTCCAGGCTTAGTAATCTATCCACTGTGCCACTTAGTTGCCCTACTTGTTCTAATAAGATGGCAGTTAACATGAAAACTTATTCCACATGGTACAGAACAGATTTCATCATGAAGAGTATCTCTCTGTTCAGTGAGACTCCTGGGGAGTGGAGGTGTGGTATGTATGTGTATGTGATGAATTGTCTGCACCAATACTGTGAGGCATATCTGTCTGAATGAGTGCCTGCCTTTCTGGGGAGTGCTGGAGTGGTGTTGCCAAGGATGATGTCATCCCTCCAATTTCCCCACCTCTTTTTAATTGATGACTTTATTTTAACGTTAGTTATCTCCCTGAACGTTGTTTCCACTGTACATTGAAACTTCCGTATAACAGAGAAAACCAGTTCTGCAGAATAAACTGACAAAGCATGAAATCTGAGAGTGTACACAGCCTCCTGTACCCCTACACTCTACTCCCTCCCTGTCAGGTGAGGGATAAGTACTTTTCATCTATTCTTAGGAATCAGGATTGTTCCACAGGCAGTTTTTAGACAAAGAAACCAAAGTTATCTATAGTCATGAAAAAATACTCAGAATCACTGT
Organism: Potorous gilbertii; assembly: GCA_028658325.1. NCBI lineage: Eukaryota > Metazoa > Chordata > Mammalia > Diprotodontia > Potoroidae > Potorous > Potorous gilbertii. Next base: position 163,033,041 of record CM053769.1, on the reverse strand, counting down.
TGGTCAAAGAAATTCAAATTAAAACAACTCTGAGTTGTTTTATCAGAGTGGCTAATATGACAAAAATGGAAAAAATTGAATGGTGGAGGGGATGTGAGAAAACTGGGACAGTAATACACTGTTGGTAGAGTTGTGAACCAACCGTTCTGGAGAGCAATTTGGAACTATGCCCATGATATCACTGTTAAGTTTGTATCCCAAAGACATTCCCAAAAAGGGAAATGCTCCTGTTTGTACAAAAATATTTACAGCAGCTCTATTTGTGATGCCTAAGAATTGGAAATGACAAGCATGGTGATTTCAGAAAAACTTGCAAAGACTTATGTGAACTGATGCATAGTGAAGTGTACACAGTATAATGTTGTTGAATGAAGAACTGTGAACGACTTAGCTGTTCTCAGCAATACAGTGATCCAAGACAATCCCAAAGGATTAATGATGAAGCATACTATCTGCCTCCAGAGAAAGAAGTGATAGTGATTGAATACAGACTGAATCATGCTATTTTTCCCTTTCTTTCATTTTTTTTCTTTTATTCAAGTCTTCTTGTACAAAATGGCTAATATGGAAATGTTTTACATAATTGCAAAAAAAAAATTAGTTTTGGGGGGGAATGTTCCATTGTAATTAATTGATGTTAAGTCACCCTTTAGTCTCATTTTCACCTGTGCTGTTGAAGTTGTGGTAAACATTCTCTTGGTTCAGCTTTCTTTGTGTCTGTCACTTCGTACAAGTCTTTCTACATTCATCTGAATTCCATATTTTTGCTGTTTCCCACATCTAACGTAAAAATCTTCTATTACGTGTTTACATGTCATTCTCCAGTCACTTTGTTGCCAGCTTTTTGCTACCACAGAGTGTTCTTTTGAATATTGTCTTATCCCTAGGACTTTCCTCGCTGTTACTGATTCCTTTAGGGCATATGCCCAGTAGCACTCAAACTATCTTGTGAGGATGGAGATAGGGATGGAGCAGGCAGAGGTCAGTGATCTTTGGATTGTAGCTGTTCTTTGCAAAAGATGAGAACAAATGTCTCTTGTGCCTAAACCCTAAGCCCCAGATGCCCCTGTCCTTGCCATTGCTGAGTTTGGGGTGATGGGGAGATGGGGAACATTTTAAGGCATCAGCCCATGCTGTATGTAACCCAAAGGACAGTCTGGAACAGGGAGTCTTGGCAGGACCTGTGGTGCCCCTCTGGAAAGTGATCCCCCTTCGCCCCAGTTATTGCATCCATTGGGCCTTTGTACTGCATACTGTTTGTCCACTTTGATTGTTTATGCATCTGCCACCTCCAGACCAGAGGGTTGACTCATTGAAGGCCTGGGACTTTTTGCCTTTAATTGTTGCAGACTGGAACTTCTTGGCAACTCAGACTGTGCCAGGTCTCTGGGCTTCTCCATCTCCATAGCACCTAATCCTTTCACATCTGTTGTGCCATTCATTAGACCATCTCAGTAGCTGGGTGAGACAGGTAGACCAGGGCTTATTAGATCCTGTTTGACAGATAAATAGTCTAAAGTCACACCTTGAGCTGGAGACAGACCTAGGGCTCTTTCTTGTAGCACTGCTCCCCTCCTTCCCCCTTTCCCTCCCAATGTCAGTGGATCAGTTGCCTCTTTGAATTAGCAGGAATGATGACTGGATCTCAAATCTTTATGGGAATCTTAGGTGTAATTAATGCCTTTCCTATCACCCTCTGTGTTTCCTCCTCTTATTAGACGCATATTTAAGCTCGTGGAAGATGTTTAGAGCCACTCTCCTGTGCTGCCTCCTGGGAGCATTCGGCTTCCTGAGTGCTGGGGCCGAAGAGCATGTGGACAGCCATAGCCATGCTGGTGTTCGCCTGGATAAGAACATGGTGCAGGACAAAGAGTACGTGTTATGGGGGCTCCCCTGTGCTAGAGACTGGGCCTGTCAGTCTCAGCTGTTGCTGCACCCAGAACATTATTTTTTTCCTAAAACATATTCCAATCTCTGATTTTATTTGATCTAAGCAGCAAATCTGGGCAGTGGGCAAGTCATAATAGTTATTATCTTCAATTATATGGATGGGGAAACTGAGGCCCAGAGAAGTTAAATGAGTTAGTGGTACAGTGACCTCTGGAGTCTACATTTCTTGTCTCCCAGTCTCCCCCGTATCTTTCCCGTTGGTGCATGAGAAAAAACCTCTCAATGTTGTATTCATCCCTAAAACTTCCTTTGTTCTGGGGGGGCGGGGCAGGTAACCATGGTGGGCCTGGCCTTTTACCATTGCATTTGTCTACTGCCATTATTGTTTGCTGCTCTGAGATAAAACATCTGAGTTTTAAGTGGTGGTTGCAGTCAGACCTGCTCATTCACGTGTTCCTCCTGTGTTGTAATCTTCACAAAGCCTCCACAGTGCTCTCAGCCTGATTGTTGATTTTTAGGCACATCATGGAACACCTAGAAGGCGTCATTGAGAAAAGTGAGTCGGAGATGTCTCCCCAAGAGCTGCAGCTCCATTACTTCAAGATGCACGACTATGACGGCAATAATTTGCTTGATGGCTTAGAACTTGCCACTGCTATCTCTCATGTCCATAAGGAGGTGAGTGAGAAGCCTACCTAGGAGGCAGTGCCTATGTGAAAAGGTCCCTGGGAATAATCTTTATGTCACACGTACTTATGTGACCCAAGCTTGCCTCTTCATTAGCAAGGGACTCATTGCCTAGAGAGTTGTGTTCAGTTCTGGATACCACAGTTGTGGAAGGAGGTTGGTAAAATGAGAGCAGCCAGGACATCAGATTCATGCCATATAAGAACTAGGGATGTTTAAACGGGGCAGAGAAGATTCAGGGGAGACATTATATTTGCCTTCAAGTGTTCAAAGAGCTTCCAAGTGGAAGAGGGATGAGATTCCTTCTTTTTTAACCCAGAAGTAAAAATCAGTAGGAAAGTTTGGAAGTACCCAAGAGGTAAATCTAGAGATGATGTTTAGCAATTAGAGCTATGCCAAAGTTGAGTGGGGGTGTGTGTGTATATGTGTGTGTGTGTGTATGTATGTATGTGTGCGCGTGCATGCATGCGTGTGTGTATGTGTATTGGGAGGAGGGAGTCTCCCAAGAGAGAAGGCAGGGTAACTACTTGGAGGATATATTAGAGATGGGATCCTTTTTTCAGGCATGGAACCTTCAAATTCCCTTTCAACTCTAAAATTTTGTGATTTTCCTGGCATATTCCACTACTCTTAATTTTTCCTCTTCCTTGTTCCCTTACCCCTCCTGTATAGGACAGATTAGAGAATTTATTTCTTTAACCTAACATTTATCAATTTAGTGTACCTTTTGGTAATTCGAAAAAAAAATTGGTCTGGAAATGGAATAGATTGACTCCAGGCTAACAGATGGTTTGGGATTTTCTGTGCCATCCATTCACAATCACTGCCACAGATAATTGGTTTTAGATGCCCTTTAAAAAATGAGAAAATTCATAGTCAGTATGTGGGAGTTTCTTAACATTGAGGAATTCTAAAATGTCAGGAAGGAAAGGCCCTTAGAAATCATCTAGTTAGACCTCCTTCATTTTGTAGGAGAGTCACTTGGTTCCTTTTTTTTTTTTTACTCTCCAGGACAAAGCATAGTACTTGTACATGAATATCATAGGTGCTTAGTAAGTGCTTGTTGAAAGGAATGAAGAAACTGAGGTCTAGAAAACTTTGGGACTGGTAACTGGTAGAGTAGGGACAGAACTGCAGTCTACTGACTTCAGTTTGATATTGGTAGCCCCTAATGTACTAGATATATAACCCTACAAGAAAGAGGACCTAGGCTGTTCTACATAATAATTCAGTCTGTAGACACTTATGAGAGCCTAAAAATTCAAGTATACATAGTTTCTGACCGCAAGGGATTTGAAATTTAATTGGAGAGCAAAGATGTAGCCACATAAAAAAGGTAATTCATAATTTAAGGCAACATATGGTAAGTGTTAAATGAGTGGTATAGATCATAAATGTCACAGACATTTAGAGGGAGAGGATGATGATGAAATGAGATAGGGAAAACTACTTGGAGGACGTGGGATTTGATAGACCTCCAAGGATGGGTGGAATTTAGGGAATAGAGAAAATATTCCATTCCTGCACAATGGTGTGTATCAAGGTGTGGAGGCAAGAAGGTTAGGACTGAGGGGTTTCCATATTGGGAAAAGTAAGCTGGAACCACATTATAGATAACAAGCAAAGGAGTTTAGTTACCCTCTTGGTGATGAGAAGTCTTAAAGAGTTTTGAGTAAGGAGATGGCCTGATCAAGCAGTGTTTTAGGAAGGAAGGTCTGCACTGGTGGGCAGGATGGGTGGTATGGGAATGCTTGAGGCAGTGAGACTGATTAGACTGTTGAAGCAGGCCAAATGTTTGGGGGTGGGCTGACCAGTGGGTTAGGGCTGGGGCTAATGTGACTGTGGAAATGGAAAGATGAAATGGCCATGGGGATTATTTCACAGGGAAAATCAAAAGGACCCATAAACAGTGACCTGCTATGAGCTATTTGTAGAAGTATTAGGAACAAATTCTGTATTAAATGTCACCCAGGTTTTCTCTGATGTCACTTGGCCATAATCTTTTTCCCTTTTCCCTGTGGCCCCCTGGTTTCTATGCTTCTATACTTCAAGTGAGGTGAGCGTCTGGGATGGGTCACTGTGGTGTCCATACCAAAGTATTGCTCTGCCCTGCTCTCCCTAGGGCGCTTCCTTTATGAGTTATTTCCCCAGTAGTGGGCAGAGGTTTTGTGTCAAATCATTCACCCCCTCCATGTCGGGAGCACTTGCAAGAGCACTCAGGCCAGAGCTATTGGCTGTGTTTGTGAGACAGGGCAAAGCTGCTACTAACCCAGAAGTTTTCTGAACTAAGGGCTTGTTCAGGCTGTTACAGCTTTCTTTATCAGTAAATGATAATTCTTAATTATATCTAAGAATTGTTTTTGTAAAATGAGGGGTAACATGGCAGACAGAGCAGAGAGCCATTCTGGGGGCCAGGAAGAACTGAGTTTAAGCCCTGCTTCTTAGTCCCATTTGTGTGACTTTTCAGGATCCTGACAGCTGTGTAAGCCATGCTCTGATGAATTGCCGGCCTGCCTCAGTCTGCTAATTCCCTCCACTGATGAAATAAAATAAATGATTAAGTGGAGTTTGGTTACTCCATGGGCTTTTCTCATCATCCATGTGGCTCCTGGTGCCATCATCATGTATTTCTTGTGACATTTGGGACACGCCTTTGTTGCCATTAGCTTCTCCTTCCACCTCCTGGCCTCTAGTGTGACTGTGCTCTCATGACACCTCATTGTGTTCCGTAGGAAGGAGGGGAGCAGGCACCAGCCATGAAGGAAGAAGAGCTGATGAACTTGATAGACGATGTTCTGAAGGATGATGACAAGAACAATGACGGCTACATTGACTATGCTGAATTTGCAAAATCACTGGAATAAAAATCTGTTAATAGTCTGCTAGTTCTATGCAAATGTGACCCAGTATAATGTGATTGAATGCTTGCCGTATGACAGAGTAGTTGTGCTTTTCCAGCGTCAGTGCTGCAGGAGGAAATCCCATAGCAACTTGTTACTTTGAAGTGAAAATAGAAACTTTTGGGGAGAGGTGGTTCAGAGATGGCGGAACTGCATCGCACTCCTGAAGCACGTTTTGGGAGTGTGATGTCATTGAGGTGGGTGCTTAGAATCTCAGTTTTGGATATAGGTTACTACCTGACTGTTGGTTTTAATAATGTTAACAGAAAATCTTGTCAAATGAATACTTCTTTCCTGTAACCAGGGAAACTTCATATGGCCTAGGAAATAAATGGTGTCCCAGACACATAATCTCAGCTGAGCATTTATCCGTCCCATAGGTCCTGGTATAATCAGTGTTCTTTACAGCTTGCCCAGTACAGATAGTTGCTTGCTGTGGGTAGGTGGCTATTTGCAAGACTATTTATAGCTACAAACCTTAGAAAGGAATGTTTGCCAAATACTGAACTCAACTGTCAGTAGAGCCTATTGATGAAAACAGTTTGGACTTGGGTGTATGTAGCCCCCTGTGTTGACCTCAGCATTTAAACTTTTCAGTCTTTCAATATTTTACAGGACTACTGCCGCATCCTTATACTTTATTTTTGTTATTAGTTTTTAATATCATATTCAACCTGGGGGAGACCTCGAATGAATGTAATGTGGTTCTTTGCTCCAAATGATGTCAAAAACGTTAATTTTCTTCAAGTTTGTATTTAACACTAATTTCTGAAGTTCCACTTTATGGTCTAAGAGCTGTAGGTGGAATGTAAAAACCTACCTAGTTAGGGGGCATAAAATTCTAGATAATCTAACCTGTTTCAGAGTGAAAAAGATAATGCTGCCAGTTAAGGGTTAGTGAGACATCTTAACGTTCAAACTAGGTGATTTCAGAAGGAAGGCTGTTTAAGTGAATTCTCCTAGTCAAGAGAATACTTGAATTCTTTCACAGATCAGTAAAAAAGATCTACAGTCCTTTGAGCTTTGTAGACTCCGCAGTATTTGAAAAGTGAGACACGCACACAGACAAAACGCTTTGTCTCAGTACTGCTTTGGATATGGTTGATGTACTGTGCTAAATGACATTAGAAAACCTGAAATAAGTCATTATCATAACCAATAGGAGTCTGATGACTGAACTGTGCTCTAAGATGTTCAAAGACCTATTTTCTGTATTAAAGTATTCTTAAAAGAAAACTAATGTATTCGTAAAAATGGTTTCCTGTGTCCGAGTGTTTGTGCAATCAGAGCTATGTTGTAAACTATTCTTGTAATATCTAGTTATTTTGAAAAGTTTGTATAATGGATTATTCTGGATACATGAGTAATAAAGATGAACTGAAGAGTGGAAGACTTCTTGCTTCTTTTGATCTTGGGCTAATTCTTATCATATCAACGGGTACAGCATAGAGCAGTAGAGAGAACCTTGAGAATAGAGTCTAAAAGGCTGGGTTCATGTTCCACCTCTGAAATGACCAGGCTTGTGTGCTCCCTTCTCTGAGTCTGCATTTGTACAATGGGAGTAATAATGCCTGTTCACCTCTCTGGGCAATGGAAGAAAGCACAGGAGGAATCCTTGAAGAACTATATCCATCCCCAGGTCCAGTTGTGCAAAAGTAGCTCCAGACTAGGGGGCTTTCTCAAACAAAGCTCTCAAATGCCATTCAAGAGCTGCGCTGACTTCACAGACCTTGAATTCTTCACATTGGAGGTCATTTTCCATTTTTAGTAATTTTTTTCCTTAGTTATTAAGCGATTTTTTGGACTTTGCTTCAGTGGCCAAGTTAAGCATATTACGACATTCCCAAGAACAGAATGCAAAGCTTTTTCACCCTTGGCCTGATAGCTTTTGTTGCCAAATACTAAAATTGGCTAACATTGTTTGCAGAAAGCTCTCCAGGGCCTAGGCAGAAAGCATTGGATTTGCTGGCATTTTTCAAGTGACACATTTCACTTTGCCAATGGAGAAAGCAGCCATGTATTTCATTTGGATGTCATGATATTCACAAACTCCCCATTCTGCCAGGTGAGATCAACCCTGCAACTCACACATCCTCAGCTGCAGGACTGCATTATCCCCCAGAAGTGAGTCTTTTTTTATGTGTTGTCTTCCCCCCATTAGATTGTGAGCTCCTTGAAAGCAGGGAATGTTTTAAGCCTTTTTTTTTTTTGGTATCCCTAGAGTTTAATACATTACTTGGCACAGAGTAGGTACTTAATGTTTCCTGACTGACTCTAGAGAAATCATGTTTATTCTTTTTTCCAAAAGAAAAGTCTCTTTTTGACCAAAGCAAAGGCATGAGCAAAAGCTAGTTTTCCTGGGCTTCCTCTCATTCCATTATTAGCTTGTGTGTAATTCTTAGAAAAGAGAGAGTGCCAGGTGTAAATTATACATCTAATAAATACTTTCTGAACTGCCTAATAGAATGATTGAATGATGGGATGTTAGCTGGAAGAGATTCTAAACAGTAACTAACCTATCTGCATTTCATACTTGAGGAAACAGCCCCTGTAGAAGGCAGGGGAGATGTGGGACAAAGATTGACTCTGAGATCTGAGGACCTGGGTTTGAATCTTGGCTCTTCTACTCTCCCAGGCTATGCTCAAAGGTTGGGAACTCAAAAGAGGTGAATTTCACTCTCAAGTTGAACCAGTGATTCTTAAAACATTGGCTTTATTAGTGTTTTAACCAACGGAAATCCTAAGATCTAAGGAGGTTCATTTGGATTGGCATGCCAGTCAGGGGAAGCCAGGTCTTGACAGTATGTGGGAGATTGGAGTGAAGATTGGAGTAACAGTGGGGAGGGGGAGTCATCTGTACAACCTGTAATCTTGGAAGGAGGAAGGGAAGTGAAAGTGATTTTCTAGTAATGATAATAGCAGATATATATACCTTGAAGGTTTGCAAAGTGTTCTACAGATGTTACCTTATTTGGTCCCGCCTTTGTCATCTGCTAGCTTCTTATTTTGATTAATTGTTTTTACTGACTAGGTGCTAAACTCAGTTGTCTGTACCTGCTTATGGAGTACAGGTGCTGTTAGTGTCATCCTTTAAATTTCCACACCTTGGAACAAAACCTTTTTATTTTATGTACATTTCCCTTTTAATTTTGAATTTAAGTAAGAATGCATCATTATTTCAACATTTGAAGAACAGAAAAAGAGGACTGTATAGGAAACAACTATTTTAGGTTTTTTTTTTATTAGTGTTAAATTTCACTAGCTAATGTTTATAAAGTGATGTTTACAATGTGCTTTATAATCTGTCCTCTCAGGGATAATAACAAAATACTCTGCTTGTTTGTGTCCCCTTCTGAACTTCTGGTTTTTTTTTCTTCTGGTAGTTGGGGAGCATAACTTTTTTTAAAAAAATTTACTTTCAGTTCCAAATTCTTTTGCTTTCTCCAGCTCCTCCACCCAAAGAAAAGACAAGCAATATAATAGACATTATCCATGTGAAATCATGCAAAACATTTGCATATTAGCCATGTTGCAAAAAAAAAGTAGGAAAAACAAAGGGGAAAAAGTATACTTTGATCTGTACTCAGTATCCATCAATTCTCTCTCTGGAGGTGAATAGCATTTTTCATCACAAGTCTTAGAATTGTCGTGGATCATATGTGGATCAGAGGATCTAAATCTTTCACTCCTATTTTTTAAATATTTCACTGATGTCCCGTTTCTCTATTTTTGCATCACTATCACTAGTTACCAACTTTCACCAAAATATAAGTCCTTCTTTAAAGCAATTCTGCATAAACAAAACACACATATTGGGCATAACTGAAAATGACCATCTCATTCTGCACCTCTAGTTCAGTCATCCCCCATTTAAAAAAAAATTGCACACTGCTATTAGCAGTAAACTTTTGAACATGCTCCTGTAAATTATATATATATATATATATATATATACACATATATTGCTATATATATGTACATATATATGTATATGTACATATATATATATACATCCATCCATACACACACTATTCTGTGTGTGTGTTTGTGTGTTGCTTTGCACCTCAATACCACCCCAAATTAAAAAGACCCATGTAGAATTGGGGTGTTGCATAGGGCTCTTACCCATCACTGTCCTTGAGCATAGAGCCCACCCTTTGAGGGCCACCTATTGCATCCAGGAGGTGATTTTTGGGGCAGGGAGGGTCGACATTGGAATTGCAGAATTTTTTCCCCAGGGTGTCTGAGCTGCTGTAGATGCTTGGGGAGCAGTTTATCACTACTGACTGACTAATAGTCTAGGGCAGAAAAGGGGAGATTGGGAGCTTAAATAGCAGTGGAAAGAAGTAGAGTGAGAGGTGGAGTATGTTTGAGGGACAATGGATGAAAGAGGTGCGATTTGATTGGCTACAAGCCCCATATTGGTCAGTAAAGTAGTAGTCAGCCCAGCTTCCCATTCCCATTTGGTTAAACTCCTCACCCATGAATCAAAAGGGGTAATTGAGGTAATTAGAACAGCAAGTGCTAGTTGGGTGAACTACATTGACTCCATCTTTCAATTCAGCTCTGAATCTTGCTTAGGCTCGTTTTTATTCAGTTCTGGGTCTGGTCCAATTTCTGTCTTGTAAGAAAACTTTATTCAGTTGTGGGAATTGTGAGAAAACTTTATTGCATTACCATTCCTGCATGACTGCGAAGCTGTGCTACTTCTGCCTACTGCTTAGAGACCCTTACCTAAGGACCAGAAAGTTAGTCAGACACGAAGGTTGATGAAGGAGTTTTCTAATTTTGTATCCTGGTTAGTTGTTTTCTTTTAATGCACTGGTATTATTTGATTACTTATTTTTTATACATAAAAATCTATCTCCCCCTTCATTCAAGTCCAGTGCCAAAGCTGAGGGATGTGATCCTGATTGGTTATGCAGTTGACAAGCATTGCTTAATAAATTGATATGCTTGGAAGCTTGGACCTTGGTTTCCTCAGTCATTTTTTCTTTCACCCACCTCAGTAATTAGGTAAATTGTTCTTCTGGGGTTGTCCATTACATTCTGCATCAGTTCATACAAGTCTTATAAGGTTTCTCTGAATCTGTTCCTTTCAAGCTTTTCTCTTTAATATTTTTTTTTACATTCATATGCTTTAATTTGTTCAAACATTTCCTCATTTTATAGACATTTACTTTATTTCCATTTCTTTGCAACAGAAAGTTCTGCTATAAATGTTTTTGTACATATGACTCCTTTCCTTTGGTCTTTTCCCTTTTTGGGGGTATATACCTTATAGCATTATTGCTGGGTCAGAGAGTATACACAGTTTAGTGAATTTGGGGGTATAGTTTTGAATTGCTTTCCAGAATGGTTTGATCAATTCATAGCTCCATTGGCAGCGAATTAGAGTGCCTGTGCTCCTGTACTCCCTTTAACAATTACTATTTCCCCTTTTTGTCGTCTTTGTCAGTGTTATAAGGTAGAACCTTAGAGTTGTATTAATTTACATTTCTTTATTATTTAGCGTATTTTTAGATGGTTGCTAATAACTTGCAGTTTTTATTTTGAAAATTCGTATTAACATTTACATGAATGATGCAAAATGAAGTGAAAAGAAACAGGAGAACATTTTACACGGTATCAGCAACATTGTATATGATCAATTGTGAATGACTTACCTCTTCTCACCAATACAGTGATCCAAGACAATTCCAATGGGACTCATGATATAAAATGCTGTCCACCTCCAGAGAAAGAATTGATGGAATTTGAATGCAGACTGAAGTATATATACAATATTTCACATTTTATCTTTTGTGGTATTTTTTATTTTTTTGGTCTATATTTCTTTCACAAAATGACTAATATGGAAATATATTTTGCATGATTGCACATGTATAACCAATATCAAATTGCTTACTGTCCTAGGGAGTGGAGGAAGGGAAGAAAGGAAGGAAATAATTTGGAACTCAATTTTTTTTTAAAAAAGAATTAACTACTAAAGATGTTAGGGTGTCTGGGCCTGAATTCTCAGACCCACAGGCCTTATCTGACCAGCAGTGCCTGTAGGCTTTGGTGGAGTGAACTGTAAGTAATGACCAAGGTGGGAGACAAGATAGTGAACAATTCCATTTATTGTAACAGCAAGCAGTGCTGTTATCTCTTTCCTGACACCAGAGCCCCAAGTGGACCTATCAGGAAATAGTTTGCCCTAATAAGGAAATCCTATACCTATGACCAGGACTGCCCAGGATTGCCACGTAGCCCCTAGAAAGAAAAACATCTTGGGCCTTCTTTGTTCTCCCAGGGCCCAGGAAATAGCCTTGAGCGGAACCCTTCCTCCCAGAGCCATCTTGTTCATGCCTTACCAGTCTCCCCTCAGTTTACCTGAGTCATGACCAGTGAACTCCATCTAAGAGGCTGGGGGTTGGCAATTCCCTTACATAAAGACATATGAAGGAAAATGCTATTTGTATGCATCCAGAAAAAGAACTGAGAAATACAAGTTTGTATAAAATGGTTTTACACACATAAGCACACGCACATACCACATATATGTGTATATATGCACATATATGTGGTGTATGTGTGCTTGTGTGGATGTGTGTATATATATATATATATGTATACATATTTGAGTCTAATGGTAGCCATTTCTAGGGCAGGTTGGAGGAGGGAAGAAAACAAAGTTACATGATAACTTTATTATATATTTAAAAGCAAGTTGTCCATAATAGATTTTCAATTTCATGTAATCATCTTTTTTTTCATGCAATCATCTTTTTTTCTTCTACTACGTTATGGAAATGCTTGTTTTATTTCTCAAGTTTAGAATAAAATAAATAAAAATTTTAAAAATTGTTTTCCCATGTAATTGGGAAAAAGAAGATATCAGTTAAAAAACTTCATGTCCTTTGACTTATTAGGAAATGACTTGTTCTCATATATTTATAATTGTCTTTATCTTGGATAGGGACTGAATCTATGACTTCACTGATTGATGACTTTATTGAGACAACTTCCTTGATGAGGAAACTCCCTTTATCAATACAACTTGGTCCTTTCTCTGCAGCTTCCTGGCTTAAAGAATTTGCTAGAGCACTGAAGAAAGTTAAGTGATTTGCTTAGGGTTGCCCAAATAGTGTGTGTCAAAGGTGGAAGGTGGACCCAATCTTTTTAGTTCCTAGGCTGGTTCTGTATCAGCAATGCTGTGTTGCTTCTGATGTCTTGGATATCAAAGCTTTATCAGAGAAATCTGCTGCAAAGATTCCTGCTTGTCCCAGGAAGGTCAAGTGAGGTGCCCATATATCATTACATGAATGAACGTTGCAGAGCCCAGGACTCAAACCAACGTCCTCTGACTCCTACCACACCATGCTATCTTCAAGTCATCCTTTATTTCTGTAAAAAGTATTTTTATAGTTTTTTTGATATAATTCCATTGTGTATCTAAAGTGGACTCTCATATTTCATGCAATCTGAAGTTATTTCAAATGGATATAGTTTTTTTGATATAATTCCATTGTGTATCTAAAGTGGACTCTCATATTTTATGCAATCTGAAGTTATTTCAAATGGAATTTCTTCCTCTATTTCTTTCCACTGGGTTTTTTTGGAAATATACAAAAGGCTAATAATTTGTGTGGTTTCATTTTGTGTACTACTTTACTGGTTATTGTTTCAATTAGTTTTAACTGAATCCTTACCATTTTCTAAGTGAATGACCACATCATCTGCAAAAAAAGTGATGATTTTGTTTCTTCTTCGTGCTTATTTGCACAACATTTTTCTTATTTTATTGCTATAGCAAGTATTTCTAGAACTATATCAAATAATAGTGATGACAGTCAACATTTTTGCTTCATCTCTGATTTAAAAAAAAAACCCTTAGTGTTTTGATATTATAGATGCTAGGTTCTTGGTTTCAGATAAAAATGTGATCAGAAATGTCCATTTATTCCTTTGTTTTTAACATAGGTGCTATCTTTAGTTAAAAGGCCTTTTGTGTATCTATTGATAAACTTATGATTTTTATTATTAATATAACAAATAATATTTTATCAATATAATATTATATTATTATTGTTTTAATATTGAAACTGTAATGTAGTTTATCAGAACCTATATTCCTGATATAAATCTACCCTTGTCACAGTGCATAATCTTTTAAATATTTTACTGTATCTTTTTTTTAATAGTTTGTCTGGTATTTTTGCATCAATATTTATTAGAAATGTTAGCCCATAGTTTTCTTTCTATGCTTTATCTCTTCCTGGTTTAGGTATTAAGACCATATTTGTCTCATGGAAGGAGTTTTGTAGGAGGTCTTATTGATGTACTTACAATTATTGACAAAATTTTTTTTCTGGAATTTTATCCTAGATTTCTCTTAACTCATATTTTTTTGGTTTGTTTTCTAATTTATTTAGTCTCTCCAGTAGGGTCATCTGATGAAGTTTCACTCTTCCTTTTTCTAAACTTCTCTTAGTTCTGTAATTTCTGAATTTCCCATTGTTCTGATCATAGGACTCATGAGTGAATTGAAGGCTGTTATTGCCCTGTGGAACTTTTAGTCTGTGGCCTATAGTAGGGCAGCTGGCAAGCCATGCCCACAGTAGTTTCTGGGCCTTTCCTGCACTGTAAGTTCCCAGGTCGAGTCCAGTGCTGAACTGGGTAAATGTGCCACCTCCCTTCCTTCTAGATCAGATAGGGTGGCAGTTAAACCAGAAGACAGAGGCCACAATGATATAAACAAAACTGACAATTGTTAGATCAGTCTTGGCCGCAGGGAACAGATGATGAAACATGCTTCTTTCCTTTCAGTAGAGAGATGCAGAGGATGGATGAAGTACAATGTCAAGAACAGCAAATGTACCAGTGGGTTTCCTTAATTGTTTTGTTTCCCTGTGTTACAGTAAGGAGGTTCAGTGGAGGTGAGAGCTCCTGGGCAAATGATTGCTGTAAAAAGAAAAGGCACCAATCCAACTTTTTTCTTTTTAAAGTACAAATTGTAGGGGATCCTCGGGTCTAAATAAGGTTAATTCTTAAATGTTTAAACTCCTATTTCTTAAACCCAGAGGTGTAATACTTTTCCTCAGCTGAGAAAAATAGGGAGACAGGAACCAAAATTGACTGGAGCTCCAGTGAGGACTTCCGAGAGGCCATTCATCCAGTCTCTTATTTCCTGACATCCCTGTTGAGACGAGCATAAGTTGCCTCCCTGTCGCAGCAAGGTCAAAGTCATTGCTTAGGATTCTCTCTTGTTGGCTCAGATTTAGTGCTGCCGTTCTGTCAGTTGGCTTGTGGCCTTGACACCTCTCTCCATGTGAGTGGGTCTGACCTGGAGCATTATCTCTCAGCCATGTTCAGCTGGGGAGCTGGGTAACACAGTGGGTAGGGTGACTTGGTACTCAAGAAATGGCACGTACAGTGTCAGTGATGGAGTGGACGGATCATGCTGCAGGAATGAGGGCAGCTGAGGGTGGAACCAGCATCACTCAAATGTTCAAAGAAAGCAGAGGCCTCTACTGTGTTGGACAAATCCTCTGGGTAGGATTTCATGCAAAGACAAAAAACAGGAATTTCACAGAAGGCATGGCTACATTATAATCTGTATCAGAAGAGGGTGCACAGACACAGATTGCATCTAGGTATCAAAGTATTAAAAATGCTGGGAACCCTCTAAAAAGAGCATTCATGCCCAGGCCACTTTGTAGTTCTAGAGCGAGAAGGGACCAGAGGAAGCTCCTGTCCAAACTTCTACTTTTTTTACACATCAGACTAAGGCTCTGTCCCCAGCCCTAGCGCAGTAACAAGCATCTGGCGTATCTGGTGCTTAATGATGACCTTAGAGGCCATGTCCAAGGCCTCCATTTTATAGGTGAGGACACTGGGGCCCAGGCATGCATTTAAGTGACTTGCTTGTGGTCCTATATACAATTAAGTGTCAGAGGCAGGATCAAAGGCCACTTCCTGTGCCTCCTAAACCACTAGTTTGCATATTTCCCTTTACTGTCCTTCCCTTTTAGCAATCTACTGAATCAGCTCTAAGTCCATTGTCATTCTGTTCTCTCCTATATAATACAAACATTATCATGCTCACAAAAATCCCATTGATCGATCAGTCAAATGCCTTCCATATATCAAGTACTCTGCTAGGCCTGGAAATAGAAGTATTCTTTACCCACTCCAACCCCTTGCTCAGCTGTGAAAACACATGGAAATCTATGGACTCAGAATTAGAGGAAGACAAGCATCTTTAATAAATAGGAGCAACAGGCAGGTGGGCCTACTGTCAGGATGTCCCCCTTTTCCCATGATGTTATTCATAGACTCATTGATTCATAGTATTCAGCTCATAGCATCATCACATTCTAGAGCCCAAAGGGCCTGAAGACATCAGATATAGTTCACAGGATATAGAGTTATAAGGGGACTAATATAACATCTAATTCAGGGATTCTTAATCTAGGGTCCATGAACTTGTTTTTAAAAATAGTTTGATAATTGTATTTCAGTATAACTTACTTCCTTTGTAATCATATGGCTTTAAAAAGTTTATTCTGAGGAAGGTCCTTAGGCTTCTGCAGACTTTCATCACAGGCTCCCATGACACAGAAGAGGTTAAGAACCTTCAGTCCGATTGTGATAGGTGTGCCCATCCTTGTTGCCTGATTGATAACATAGCCCTTTGCTCTGGTACTGATGATGTGTTCCCGCCACTCAAGGTGCAAAGTCCTCCTTTCCTCCATTCTAGATGATTCCTCCTTAACAAGGGGTGAAATTCCTCTGACTAGTTTCACTCTTTGATAAGGTATGAATTCCTTGTCTTGTTCTTGGTGATGATTCATCATGTACCTGAGTTTATTCTTGAGGTTGGCTTTTAAAAGTCAGTTGGAGATCAGCCACTGAACAGCGGCAGAGACCAAGGCTTTGGCGTCCAGAGAGAGGCTAATGAAGCACATGTGGGATTGGCTTTCCTATGGGAAGCTTGCAATGACTACATTGGCCCTCCATGAAGTCAGGTGTATCAGGCATCCCTCCCTTGCTTTCCCACAGCCATTAAATCATAGGATCATAGATTTGGAATAGAAAGGATCTCAGAGGCCCTTAGTCCATCAGGCAATTAATTAGTCAGCAAGTAATTATTAAATGATACGAGCTAGGCACATGCTAGGTGCTGGGGGAACAAATGCAAAGAATGAAACTTTCTCCTCCATGAGCTTATATTTTAAGGGGGGAAACAGCTAGGACATATAAAAATATATGCAACATAAAGTAAAAAAGGCAAAATATACAAACTAGTGAAATATTAGGCAATTTGGGAAAAAGGACATCAGCAATTAGGGGAATCAAAGAAGGCTTCATGCTGAAGATGGTGTTTGAGGTGTGTCTTAAAGGAAATGAATGTGAACTATTTGTGCCCAACCTGTGGGTAGAGCCTTCCGAGCTCAGGACACACTGTACCTTGACTCAACACAGTGATGTCATTTTGGTCTTCATCAAGAATGAAGGACAAGAGCCATCCAAAGGAAATGAAAGACCCAGTGAGGTGGAGGAAAGGAAAGGAATACATTTCAGACATGGAGGACAACCAATGAAAAAGCATGGAGGTGGTAGATAGAGTGTAGTGTGTAAGAAACTGGTGTGTAAGATACAAGGCCACTTAGATGGGATCTCAATAATAGTAAAGGCCACTGAGGCTGGAAAGACACAGTAGATAGAGTATGGAGTGTAAGGAACAGAAAGACAAGGGCACTTAGGCTGGATCTCAGGATGAGGGGGGATAATGTCTACTGAGGTTGGAAAGAAAGGTGGGAACCAGGTCATATGAAACTTTAAAAGTTCAACAGAGTTGTTTTTGGGATTTGATCCTAGAGGAAATAGAGTACTCTAGGAGCTGACTGAGTAGGGAAGCAACATTTTGCTTCTTTCTTCAGGAAGTCTTTCCTGGTCCTTCTTAATTCTAGTGCCTCCCCACTGTTAACGACTTTTCCTTCATATTTGTCTGTCATTATTTGCATGTTATCTTCTCCATTAGATTGAGAGCTCCTAAAGAGTGGACTTTTTAAACTTCCTTTATATTTCTAGCACTTAGCCCAATTCCTGGCACATAACAAATGCTTAATAAATTGACTGACTAATTGACCTTAAGTAAGATTACTTTGGTAATAGTGTGTAGGATAGACGAGAATGAGGAAAGACCTGAATCAGGCAGACCAGTCAGGAAGCTGTTACAATAATCTAGGTAAGGTGTAATGAGTGCCTACGTTAAGGTGGTATAACTGTGCAAGTGGAGAGAAGAGGCTAGATGTAAAGGCTATTGTGAAAGTAGAAACAGGAGTTGGAAGAGAGAGCATGAGAAGTCTGGGATAGTGCTGAGGTTGCAAACTTGCAGCAGAAAGAGGGGAATTTGGAAGCAGGGGGAGTTTGAGGAAGAAGATGGTGAGGTTTATTTTACATGAGATGTTCAAAATTTCATTCTACAGAGTAAAAACCAGGAGCTAAGGAATTGTCTGAGGTCATCTAGTGAGTGTCAGAGGGGAATCCGAACCCCCAAGTCCTGTGACTTGAGGGGTAGCCTTCTTTCCACTGGGCTGGGTTCTGGCAATTTCCAGGCACCCTTCTGGCCCCACTGTTGCCATCTCTTAGCCTGGTTTCTTAATGCAAATGTTCTTCCCGAAGTTATAAGAGATCAGAGATGTTTGGTCAGAAATCCTAAGCTAGAACTCATCTATACCCAGGCATGTCATGTCTTTCAATAAGGAGGAAAAGATAATTTCTCTGTCTGCTTCTTGTGAGAAATCTGGCATGCTAGGACTGAATGTAACCCACTTTTAGAGCTCCTCTGGAAAGGTTTTGCCAAAGATCAAGGGGAGACAGGCTATCTTCTGCCCCAGCAACTTTCTCCCCAACACTCCCTAAGATCTAAAGGACCTTCAGTTGATTTGAGGGTAGACAACCTAGTTTATCAATGACTCTGACCTTGGGAAGGGTCCTCGGGGAAGAAGAATCAAGAAGGAAGGCAAACAGGGATGGAGGAGGAAAGCATCACAAATAGAGTGAAGGCTGCAAGAAGCTATTGGGAGCAGGTAGTGAAAGATAAACCATGAAGACATAAAGAAGGCAAGGACTTTCCAAGAGAGCTGGCAAACACAGTCTTACCAACTTTTGTTAGGAGCATTTCATCTCTGGGCAGGAGTCTGGCACCCTTTATTGTAATCTGCCTGTGATCCGGAAATCCAAAATCCCCTTCTCAGATACCACCTTCTTTACCAGCTGTTTACTTCCCAAATTAAGTTTTCTCCTCTTTATCTTCAACAGTCAATAGTGAGGAAAACACAACCCTGTGGTCGTGGGTTTCTTGTTCAAGGTTCATTGTCTTTGGCAATACTCTTTAGGTTCCCTCTGGAAGTGTCATTTGTGCCTTCATGAGTCACCAGAAGTTGGTATTGTCATCCATTCTGATAAGTCTTGGGAGTTCTCTGTTGTGTCTTGGATACATGCCCCCAAAAGACAACAGATCAAGTAGCTGAGTTGGTGCCCCTGAGGAGGACATCACTAACTGTCTACTGTTTCTCTTCTCTCCTTCTGCCCTTTAGTGGACAATCTCTCATAGATCCCTTATGCAGTTTTATTACAACTTCTCTTCAAAGGATCCACCTCTTTCCTTTTCAAGAAGAGCCTTAAATTTGTTTATAAGCTCTACAGGTGGTCTTTTTTTTTTTTTGCCCCTTTCTTTCACAACATGCTTCCCTATTTTACTATCCAGATATCCCTCTTCCAACTCAGGTCCATTTATCTCCCATTGAAAACTTGCCCTGTTTCCTGTAGGAGCCATACATTCTCCCCACCAACCTCCAAGAACCCTTCCCTGACTGCTCCACTGATGTCTCCGTTTTCTGAACTTTTGGAGTATATCTACCATGCAGTTTAGTACCTCTGACTAAAGAGAACCATGTCTTCCCGGGGCCTATTCATTGCCTTTTGAACCTATTTGATTTTGGCTAAGATTGTTAAGATCCTTAAAGGCAGGGACCATAATCAATTCATCTCTGTGTTTCCCGTAGCAGGTGCCTTGAGTCCACTGACCAGCTGCCTCAGTTGACACTAACATTTGCTTGACCCTTTGAGGTATTCACAAATTCTGGTCCTTTCAGTGGTGTTCATGCCTTGCTTTACTAATGAGTTGCAAGAATTGCTGTAACCAAAAATAATTAGCATAAAATTTGCATAATAAAAGTTTGCTAAGCTAGATAATTCTAAGATGACTTCTCTCTCTAGCATTCTATGAAGGACATCCTCCTGGTTTATTAGCACTCTCTCCCTGAAGTTACTTGGAATTTCTTTGCATGTACAGTATAGTATTTGTGTGAGTATGTGGCATAGTAGATGCCAAAATATGTAGAGTAGCACACATGAGCTTCTGGACAGGGTCTTGCTTGTGTCTCTGTATGTCGGTTGCCTAGCACAATTAACAAATACTTGTTGACTTAACCAGGAAGACAACCTGCATTTTATAAAGCAACTGTAATTTGCAGGTAGACCACTAGGTGGCATGGGTGACCCATGGAACACCATTTTCTCTAAATAGTTGATGACCCAGCTGTTATTCACTCTCCTAAAGGGAAATGTTAGGCTCTACTACAGACAAACTCAAGTCCAGGCTTCCCACTGTGGTAGTAACAACATCCTCATTTTATTCCACCAAGGGAATGGTCAGAATGATCTGGTTTGTTTACATACAAAGACCTAGCTCAAGGCCCACCTTACCACCACTAGCTCTGCAAAAGGAGAGATCGCCATCTTCTGGTCTCTAGTAGCTTTAGTCTGCATCGCTCAGGTTCACACGTTAGGTACCATCTTGAATTGGTTTGCATTTCACAAATTACTTGGTCTTGTCTCTTCAGCTAGACTAGGATACTTTGGGGCAGAGATAATTTTTCTGTGTGTTTATCTGCCCCATAGCTTTACACAGGCTCAGCTCAGAGTAAACAATCAATACTTACTAAGAAGTAAAGATTAATATCTTAGGAAATTATTCCCTTGGGAAGATGGGAGATTCTCTGTTTCCTTCTTCCTCTTATTAGACCAGACCATTGCTCCTTCAAGCATGAGTCAGCAATTCAACTTAACAAGTATTTTTTATCTATATCTGTTATGTACAGGCACTAGGTATACAAAGATAGTCCCTTTCCACAAGAAGCTTACATTCTATTGGGGGCAGGGGGAACAACATGTGATGTCTGAATTTGGTCAAAGTCGAACTTGAGGACCTAAAGGGCCCCATGTGGCCTCCAGGCCACAGATTCCCTGCCCCTGATCTAGACAATCAACAAAACATAAATCAAACTTTGATTTGTAACATTTGCCAATTTCATGTATGTAAATGCTTACACTGAGAATTTAACAATTTGCTCTTAAATAGATCCAATAACACTTCTGCTGCAAAGGAAAAACTGAGAAGAATAAAGAGACAGGAGAGGTAGACAGTAAGAGGCATGATTTGTGTATCCTTCATGCCACCCTCATTTTGTCCTAGGTGTGATAAGTATTGATGTGGCCTTACCTTCTGAGTCTTACCTCTGATACTTCTCCCAAGAGACAGGTTTCATTTGGGAGTCAGCAGAGAGCAACTGAGTTTTTAGGACCAGAAAGTAAAAGGAATATGGTATCTGAGGGGAGGTAGCTCATCGACACTCAGAAGAGTTTATCTGTAAGCAGATGTAGCACCCTTTCCAAGTCTCTTCTCTCCAGTTCCCCATCAGACTTGTCCCTAGAAAGTAATCACTTCTATGGTGATTTCTAAACTTCTATGGGTGAGTTCCTCCTGGAGCCTATATTTTGAGTAAATTCCTAGGCCAGCCACCCTTCACTCCTTTCCCTGCTCCCCTCTTGACTCTCTGGACTTCAGCACAGTGCTCTCATGCAGGTAGGTATCTCCCCCAAACATGTTTTTCAAATCCCTTTTATGTGTTGTGTTCTCCCATTAGAATGTAAGCTGCTTGAGGGCAAGGATTGACTTTCTTTTTGCCAGTATTTCTATACCCAACACTTAGGGTCAAATGAGATAATAAATGTAAAGCACTTAGCTAGGTGCCTGACATATTGTAAGTTGCATAAATGTTAGCTATCACCATCATCCTCATCATCACGGTATCTAACATACAGTAAGTACTTAGTAAATGTTTGGTCCTGGGGAAGTGAGGTAACACTCGTCCCTGAACACACAAGGCCCCTGGGGAAAGGAGAGTACATTTATAGTGAGACAAGTGTATCCGAGGAGTGGCTTTTGACATCTGACCCTAGAAATCCTTTTCTCTCTTTGTGAGACCTCATGAAGTTCCCCATATGCGTAGCTCTCTGCTAGGCTCAAAGCATCCATGCCTCTCTAGAGTCCATGAGAGCTGTAGCCACCCTCAGATGACACAGCTCTCTGGAGGAGATTCCTGTATCTACCAGCCATTGTAATAAAGATCATGACAACCGCAATAATTAAAACCTAGCAAGGTTTGAAAGGTATTTCATGTATTTTTTATTTTCATAACCATCCTGTGGAGTAGATGCCATTATCATTTTTATTTTACAGATGAGGAAGTTGAGGCAGAGAGAGAGTAGATGACTTGCTGGGGGTCACATAGCTAGTAAGATCTGAGGCAGGATTCCATTACCCTTGTCAGTGCACCATATAATTGTATGTGTACACATGTACATATATACACACATATATGTAAACATGTAATGTAAGTGATGTATCCATTAATAGAATAGCTTCACTTACAGAGCATTAGAAGCTTCACAGATCACTTTGCCTGCAGAAGGAGGCAAATCCCTATTGTACATATGTTATCTCATCGGAGCCGTACAAGCACCCCAGGGGTTCAGATCCCACCTGTTACACTCCTGAGCTTTGTGAGCACACTTAATGTCTCAGCCTCAGTTTCCTCATTTGCATCTTATAGACTTGTGAGTTTCAGATGAGATGATGTATGGAAAGCTCTTTGTCAACTTGAGAGTGCCATATACATTCTAGCTACTGCCCTACCTTTGCCAAATTCTGGCTTTACTTGACTGTTCTGAGGGCTCCATCTTTTCTATTGCCTCAGTCACAAACATTGATGATGGCTTCTACCAAAGAAACATTGAGAATTTTGGAGCTAAGTCAAGGGAGGCCATGAGACACCAAGCGAAAACACTCATGAAGAGGTCAGTCCTTTCATACAACAGGTGACAGAGGCTCTCTCCAAAACTGCCCTGCTAGGAGGATACTCTAGGAATGCATTTGTTGGTGGTAAGGTAATTTGTTCTGACTATAGAATTGTAATTCATATACCCAACATTTACAACATTTACAAACTGTGTACGTATGATGGGGTCCTTGCCCTCATGGTGCTTAATAATGAGTACTAATCAGAGGACATCCAGAGTACCATGCTTGGGGCTGGACTTTAGTCTGACTTCTACCATTAATGATTTGTGTGTCCTTGGGCATGTCACTTTTCAAGGCTGAGCCTTGTTTTCCTCATCTGTAAAGCTAGTGAAGTGGAGTAGCTTATCTCCAAGGCCTCCTTCAGCTCCCATCTCTCATGGTTCTGTGATTCTAAATTAATCAAGACCAAAAAATCCTTTTCTTTCTCTCTGTCTCTTCTTCTCCCCGTTCTGTGCAATATCTTTATCCTAAATTTGTTTGGAGGTATTGTATAGGCAAGTCCTTCGGGTCTGGGTTGGATGAATTTACCTTTGAGGTAAGTTAATTTTGTGATTCTGGCTTTAAATTCTGTGTGACCTTGGACAGGACACCTGTGTGACCAGGATTGGGGTATAACAGGACTCTGACCACCTACATAGTCCCAGTATATCTCCTCACAGGGTCCTCCTTAGGCTACTGGGCTCCTTTCTGAGAAGCACTGGCCTGAACCAAAGACCCTCTGTGTACATTATAACACAGCTATTCGGAGGATAGTGATTCATTCACCTTTCCCAAGGAATCTCTCTGGGAAAAGCCTGAGTAATGAGGTTAATGGAAGATGCCAAGTGGGAAATCCAGTAGGGACAACAAGGAAACAGGCAAAGTAATGTTTTTTCTTCTGTTCTATAAATCCCTGGAAGGGAAAGAGAAACTATCAAAGGTAAACCTTTTCACCATCCAAATACTAGAGGGCAAAGGATCCTGGTGTATGAGAGGTCACTTGGGTTTTATATCAACTCTAATAAGATGATGAACCTAATTCATGATGCTCACCAATATACATGTACTATTCTTCTATAATTCCCTTTCATTTCTTTGGGGCTGGTGCTCTAACATCAATTTCTTCATCTTTCTTCCACAAAGAACTCATATTCTGGGAGTGGAAGGGGTCAGAGTGAAAATTAATCTATTTACTCAATGCCTTCACTGTATAGAGTGCTATTACACCTAGGATAGTGATATTAACTCAACATTGAATGGTAAGTCCATTACAGAGATGCCAAGCAAAAATCTCCTATGGGGCTTCAAGGGAAAGGATGTCAACTAGAGATCTTGGAAGGAAAGAAATGCCCCCTCTCTTTATTTCCCCATGTGAATTGTTTTCTCTCTTCCCAAAAGAGAAAGTTTAAAAAAAAAGAATCCCTAGGCTGAGAAACTTGGGAAATGAGACCCACTCAGGATCTCATTTGGGTTGTTACAAGTAAAGTGCTTTATAAACCAAGTGCCACACAAATAGGAGCTTTTATCATTATTTTTGATTTCAGAGTTCAAACAATTTGTTTTAGGTTTGTTCCTCAACATCATTTCCCTGGTTCCATTATAATACTGATCTTACTCCTAGGAATACAGATCTCTCCGACCTTCCTCTTCCTGCCTGAATTCTGACATTCCATCTCATGAAGAGGTCTAAATCTTGGCAAAGTAGTGGTTTAGCAAATGACAAGATAGCTCTGTCTCAGAGAACTCCCCATTTCTCTACTGTAAACCAGGACTTGGGTTTCCTGTTGAACAGTTATTAGACTTTGAACAAGGACTTTGTCTAGCGCTTCCAGATACCCTTTGAGAG
Organism: Potorous gilbertii; assembly: GCA_028658325.1. Classification (NCBI taxonomy): domain Eukaryota; kingdom Metazoa; phylum Chordata; class Mammalia; order Diprotodontia; family Potoroidae; genus Potorous; species Potorous gilbertii. The sequence continues at coordinate 163,008,542 of CM053769.1, read as the reverse complement.
AACCGCACAGAAGTATAATAATACTTGTGCCATGAAGTGCCCTCTAGGAAGAGAATGATCAGTCAATGAGCATTTATTGAGTACTTATAATGGGTTAGGCACTGTATTAAGGGCTAAGGCTACCAGGAAAGGTAAAAAACAGTGCCTGTCTTCAAAGGGCTGACATTTGGTGTAAATAAAAATATATTGTTTTTGTTAAGTCATGTCCAACTCTTCTTGAGCTCATTTGGGGTTTTCTTGGCAGAGGTACTGGAGTAGTTTGCCATTTCCTTTTCCAGTTCATTTTATAAATAAGGAACTGAGGCAAGTAGGGTTAAGTGACTTGTCCAAACAGGGTTAAGTCACATAGTCTGAGGTTGGATTTGAACTCATGAAGGTAAAACTTATTGATTCTGAGGCCAGTAGGCAACACTGTACCAGTCAGCTGCTCCCAAATAACAGTATACATGTGAGATATATTCAGGGTTGGTGGAAAGTAATCTCAGAAGGAAAAGCACTAGCAGCTGGAAGGACCAAGAAGTGGTTCCTGTACAAGGTAGGATTTGAACTAAATCCTGAAGGAAGCCATAGAAACCAAGAAGTGGGCATGATGGAAGAGATAGCATTTTAGGCATGTGGGATAGACAGTACAAAGAGGAGGTCATTGTTGTTGGATTGTATGTAGCGTGTCCAAAGTGTAAGAAGATTGGAAAGGAAAGGAATGGCTATGATTTAAAGGGTTTTATGTGCCAAGGATAGGAGATTATACTTGATCCTGGAAGTAATCAAGAGGCTCTAGAGCTCAGGGAGTCAGGATGGGGAGAAGGGTGACTCTGTCAGCGTTATTTTTTAGGAAAATGAATTTGGCAGCTCAGTGGATGGTGAACTGGAGTGGGAAGAGATGTGAAGCAGGGAGGGCAGTCAGGACTCAAGTCAACAAGCATGTGGTCAGATCCTGTGCTAAGTTCTGGGGGTATGAAGAAAGCCAAAAGACAGTCTCTGCTCTCAAGGAGCTCAGTTTGATGGAGACAACACACAACCAATTATGTAAAAATAAGATCCAGATGGGGCAAATTAAAGATAATCCTGGAGGAAAGGCATCACTAACACTGAAGGCCTGGACTAGGGCAGCAACTGTGTGAATGGAGAAAAAGGAGTTCTTTGATGGAGTCATTTCTGCAAAAAGAGACACCTGATACTAGCTTACATTCACAAAGTTTTTAATAATCATAAAGGACTTTCACATCTATTATCATATGTTATCCTCACAACAACCTTGTGAGGTTGTATGATTGAGCACTATTGTTTTTTGTTGAGTTATTTTTCAGTCATGTCTGACTCTTCCTGACCTCTTTTGGGATTTTCTTGGCAAAGACACTGGACTGGTTTGCCATTTCCTTCTTCAGCTCACTTTACAGATGAGGAAACTGAAGCAAACAGGGTGAAGTGGTCACACGCTTACATGCAAGGCAGAATTTGAACTCAGGTCACCAAGGGACCAGAGCTAAGATTTGAATAAAATCTTAGAATTCTAAGTCAGAACAAACATTTTATTATTCTGTTTTTCTTTACTCTATATTAGCCCAAATACGGAGCTGGATCTGCTTGAAGCATCTGTGATTTCAACAGCTTCTACTGTGAGAACTCTCTCACCACCCACATCAGTGACAGTGTATAAGTCACAGGCAGCTGATTTGCTGCTGGTTACACAGCTGTAAGTGTCAAAGGTAGATTTGAACCCAGTCCTACTTCCCCTTCAAACCTAGCACCCTATCTGTTTTTTCATGCTGCCCCTAGGAAAATGGATACAAGTTTTAAATGTGGAAACTATTCCCACTCTCTGGATCCAGACAGATTGTGTCACTTTACACATTGGAAATTAAGTGATGGCACGGGGGTGAAGATAAATGATATGAAAGTGACTATGGTCCCAAAGATCACTTGTCAGGTATATGGTAAAGAGAATTCGTACTCAGGAATGGATTGACTTAGATGGTTTCTGGGATTTCTTCCAGTGTAGAGATTCTGCCCACCTATGAAAACTCCTTCTTTTTACCTTGATAGCAATATGAAACAGAACTATGACTCGAGTTTATTCAAAGTCTAAAAATTATTCTTCCTTCTGACTCAGAAATATACGTTTAAAAAATTCCTAAAACAATTCAACATATATGTATTTATTGAAAAGCCCCCATGAAGGACGGAGGAGGAGAAGATATTATGTCTTCACCAAGAAGGGAACTTGTAATCTATTCCCCACCCCCAATTTATTATTTATTTATAACATTTTTAGTTTTGAATTTTGGACTTCCAAATTATTTCTCTAGCTCCTTACCAAACCACTGAGATGGCAAGAAATGTGATATCAATTCTATATATCAAATCATGAGAAACACATTTCTTATTAGCCACATTACAAAAGAAAAGCAAGAAAAACAGAATGAGAAATATGTTTCAATTATGCTTCAGTCTGTACTCAGACTTCATCAGTTTTCTCTCTGGAGGTGGATAGCATTTTCATCATAAGTCCTTCAGAATTGTCTTAGATCATTGTGTGGATAAGAATAGCTAAGTCATTCACAATTGATCATCATACAACATAGCTGTTACTTTTGTACAATATTCTCTTGATTCCACTCACTTCATTTTACATCAGTTCATATAAGTCTTCCCAGGTTTTTCTAAAACTGTCTTGCTTGTCATTTCTTATAGGATGATAGTATTCCATCACAATCATATACTGCAACTTGTTCAGACATTCCCCAATTGATGGGCATCCTCTTGATGACCAATACTTTGTCACCATGAAAGAGCTGCTATAAATATTTTTGTACATATAGGGTCTTTCTCTTTTTCTTTGGGATATAGACGTAGTAGTACTATTACTAGATCAAGGGATGTATATACAATTTTGTAGCCCTTTAGATATAGTAAAAATTGCCTTTCAGGATGGTTGGATCAGTTTACAACTCCACCAAGAGTGTATGAATGTCTCTATTTTTTCACATCCCTTCCAACATTTATCATTTTCCTTTTCTGTCATGTTAGCTTATCCGATGGTTGTGAGGTAGTTCCTTGGAGTTGTTTTCTTTTGCATATCTCTAATTATTTAGAACATTTTTACCAATGACTACTGATGGCTTTGATTTCTTCTGAAAACTTCCAGTTCATATTCTTTGTCTGTCAATTGAGGAGAGGCTCTTATTTTTATATATTTGGTGCAGTTCTGTATGTGTGTGTATGTATCTATGTATTTGAGAAATGAAACCTTTATCAAGAAACTTATAAACTTTCCTCTTCCTCCATTTCCTACTTTCCTTCTAATTTTGGCTGCATTAGTTTTATTTGTGCAAACCCCTTTAATTTAATGTGATTAAAATTATCCATTTTACCTCCTCTGATCCTTTCTTTATCTTTGGTTATAAATTCTTCTCTTATTCATAGATCTTGACAGATAATGATCTATACCTATTATCTGCCAAATTGCTTTCCAGTTTTTCCAGCAATTTTTGTCAAATAGTGAGCTCTTGTCCCAAAAGCTTGGATCTGGACTTATCAAACACTAGATTATTATGCTTATTTACTACTGTGTATTGTGCACCCAATCTATTCCACTGATTCATCACTCTATTTCTTAGTCAATACCATGTTGATTTCATGATTACCACTTTGTAATGCAGTTTGAAGTTTGGTACTGGTAGACTGCCTTCCTTCATATTTTTTTCTTTGATTTCCTTGACCTTTTGTTTTTCTAGATGAATTTCATTATTTTTTTTAATTCTATAGAATCATTTTTAGTAGTTTGATTGGATAAATAAATGAATACATTAATTAATTTAGGTAGAATTGTCAACTTTATTCCATTGACTCGCAAGTAGTTAACATTTCTCTAATTGCTTAGATCTTCCTTTATTTGTGTTAAAAGTATTTTGTAGTTGTGTTCATATATTTCCTGTGAGTCTTAGCAGGTAGACTCCCAAGTATTTTATACTGTTTGTAGGTATTGTAAAAAGAATTTGTGTTTCTGTCTCTTCCTTCTAGGTTTTGTTGGTAATATACAGAAATGCTGATGATTTATGTGGGTTTATTTTATAGCCTGCAACCATGCTAAAATGGTTAATGTTTCACCTAGATTTTTAGTTTATTCTCTAGGATTTTCTAATTATACCATCATATTATAAGTGGAGGGATAGTTTTGTTTCCTCATTGCCTATTCTAATTCCTTTAATTTCAGTTTCTTGTTTTATTCCTATAGCTAGCATTTCTAATAAAATATTGAATGGTAGTGGTAGATAATAGGCATCTTTGATTCACTCTAATTTTATGGGGAAGATTTCTAGTTTATCCCTATTATAGGTAATATTTACTGATGGTTTTAGATAGATACTAATTATTTTAAGGGAAGCTCAATTTATTCCTATGCTTTCCAGTGTTTTTAATAGGAATGAGGGTCATATTTTGTTGAAAGCTTTTCCTGTATCTATTGATAGAAACATATTATTCTTGTTATTAATACAGTCAATTATGCTAATAGTTTTCTGAACCAGACCTGCATTTCTAGTATAAATCCAACCTGGTTATAATTTATGATCTTTGTTGATATATTGCTGTGATTTTCTTGCTAGTATTTTATTTTAAATTTTTGCATCAATATTTATGATGGAAGATGGTCTAAAGTTTTTTTCTTTCTTTTTGCTGTTCCTATCAGCATCACATTTGCATCATAAAATATTTTAGTAGGACTCCTTTTTTGCTCATTTCTCCAAATATTTTATATAGTATTAGAATTAATTATTTTTAGAATATTTGGTAAAATTCACTTGTGAATCCATCTGGTACTGGAGATTTTTTCTCAAGTAAGTAATTTATGGTTTGTTCAATTTCTTTTTCCAAGACAGGTTTATTTAAATATTCTATTTTCCTTTCTGTAGGCAATTCATCTTTTTGCAAATAGTCATTATTTCATTTATGTTGTCAGATTTATTAGCATATAATTGGGCAAAATAATTCCTAATAATTGTTTTAATTTCATCTTCATTGGTGGTACATTCACCCTTTTCATTTTTTATACCAGTAATTTGTTTTCTTTCATTTTAATTTCTTTTCATTTTCAATTTCAAATTCAATTTCTTTCATTTTAAAATCAAATTAACCAAGGGTTTATCGATTTTATTGGTTTTTCTCATAAAACCAACTCCTATTTATTTATTAGTTCAATGTGTTTTTTTTAACCTTCAATTTGATTAATTTCTCTTTTGATTTTTAGGATTAGGATTTTAGGATTTAGTATTTTTAGGATTTGATTTTTAGGATTGGTATTTAATTGGGATTTTAATTTGTCCTTTATGTAATTTTTTAAATTGCATGCCCAGTTTATTGATCTGCACTTTCCCTATTTTATTGATGTGAGTGTGTCGATATATAAAATTTTCCCCAACTACTGCTTTGGGTGCCTCCCACAAATTTTGGTATATTGTCTTATTGTTGTCATTCTTCTTAATAAAATTATTACTTTTATTGTTTGTTCTTTGACCTACTCATTCTTTAAGATTAGATTACTTGGTTTCCAATTGATTTTTAATCTTTGTTTCTATGGTCCTTTGTTGTTGTGGTTGCTTGTCTTTTGTTCTCAAGGAGTTCCATGACGTCAGGAAGATGACTTGCAAGTGAATTGGAGGGAGTGATGGCTGTGCAAAGTCACCAGTCTCACTTTCTCCTCTAGAGCCATCTGGGTCCAATGGCAAGATGTAGATCAGAACAACTGAAGATAGCTCCTGGTCTTTTTTGTTGAATTATTGCATTATGATCTGAAAAGGTTTCATGCAGTATTTCCTCTTTTCGGCTGTTTGTGAGGTTTTTATGCCCTAATACATTGCCAATTTTTGTGAAGGTGCCAGGTATAGCATAGGAAAAGGTATACTCTTCTGTTCTACACTCTACAATCTCCTCTAGGGATCTATCATATCTAACTTTTCTAAAATTCTGTTCATCTTCTTATCTTCTTATTTATTTTATGGTTAGAGTTCTCTGATTCTTAGAGGGGAAAGGTGAGATCCCTACCAGTGTAGTCTTACTCTTTATTTCCTCCTGTAACTCACGTAATGTTTCTGTTAAGCATATGGATGCTACACCATTTGGTGAATATATGTTTAGTATTGATATTACTTCATTGTCTATGGTACCTTTTAGCAAATGGTAGTCTCCCCAATTATCTCTTTTAATTAGGGCTATTTTTGCTTTTGCTTTGTCTGAGATCATGATTGCTATCCTGCCCTTTTTTTTTTTTACTCAGTGGCAGAATTATAAATTCTTGTTCTAGCCCCTTATTTTTACTCTATGTATGTCTTTCTGTTTCAAATGTATTTCTTGCAAACCACATCTTGTTGGATTCTGGTATCTTATCACTTCTGTTATTTGCTTCCATTTTATGAGTGAACTGAGGATATGTTTGAGGGAGAGCAAATTTGGCTAACATTTTGAATGATAAAGCTGTAAGATTTTAGATGGCTTTGAATGCTGGGCTATGGAGTTGGATTTTGTTCAACAGGCAGTTTGGAGTCATGGACTGTGTTTCGGTATCCGAGTAATTTATGTTCATAACTTTTGATTATATGCTTTTGGAAGATTAAGGTATTGATGGTGTGAGAGATTGGAGAAGAGGGAGACATAGTAGGAAAAATAGTAAGGAACAGTCCAGGTGAGAGGGGCTAGGCTGGTGGCAGATGTAATGGAAAGGAAGGAATGATGAGAGAGATATGATACAGTAGAACCTATAGAACTTAACAAATATTTGGAGGTAGAGACTGAATAGATACAAAAGTGGAAATAAGGAGACTGGGACAGCTGGGATCCAGGTATGAGAGTTTGGGAGAAGCAAGGACACAGTTCTTAGAGAAATGTTGAGGACAAGTGGACTTGTACCATGGACCATTTTCTCTGGCCCTGTGCACCATTACCTCCCATCTTCCAGAGTCTGCAGTTGGTCTGCTCTGGGGATGGTGGTAGAGGTAGGAGAAGGAACAGAGCAGGCATTGTTTTGAAGCTTCTTTAGGAAGTATTGTATGTAATCTTGTGTTTGTCCTTTGTTCTCAGAGAGAACTATGACATCGAGATGATGACATGATGCAGTTTGATTGAGGGAGGGCTGTGCAAGGTCATCAACTTCACCTTAGCCAGAATATCAGTACCTCATGAGTACCAGAAGGGAAACCCTAACCAGGGGTGAGAAACCTATGATCTTGAGGTCACATGTGGCCCTCTAAGTCCTCAAGTGCGAGACTTTGACTGAATCCAAACTTTGTAGAACAAATCCCCTTAATAAAAGGATTTGTTCTGCAAAACTTGGACTCCATCAAAAGGCTGAACCTGAGGACATAGAAGGCCACATGTAGCCTCAAGGCCAAAGATTCTCCATTCCTGCATCCATCTGCCCAAGGTCTCAACGTCTTCCCTCACTGTATCCACAAACTTTCTTCTCTTTCTTTTCTTCTGCTTCAGTGTGACTCCGAAACCAAAGCCTCCCAGGTTCTCTCCAGACCTCTTTTTAGTAATCTCTTTATCTCTCAAGCTCTCTTCTTCCTTAGACTCACCTTTTCAACCTCTCTTTTTCCTCCATGTGCTTCATGCTATTCTCTCCCTGACAACTAGTGACAGATAAGAATAGGTATTTTATCATCTATCAGTGACAGGAAAGGGGAGAAGAGGTCTTATCCATGATTATATTTTATTACTTTGGGAGCTCAAAAGGTACAAAGCACTAGGTAGTACAAAGGGAATAAAACTATTCCATTATTCTACAATCCCACCCCCTCTTCTGCCTTCACCTCCACGTATAACATAGCTTATCACCACTTGGGAGCAGTGTGTTACAGGAAATGAATCAAATCTTTATATTACCAAGACTCTAGAATATTATGTTGTTCTGAGCAACATACTTTTGGAAGATCATGGAATATCTGGAACAGGCACAAGGGAAATTGACTAGGAAGATGAAAGATTGTAGACTCTGCCATAGGAGGATGGAAAGAACCATGGATGTTTTGCTTAGAGAAAAGATTTCTGCAAGATTTCTCATAAGTCATGTTCAAGAGAGACAAGAATTGCTCTACTTAGCAATAGATAACAGAATCAGACTTTCTGACAATTAGAGCTATCCAAAAGGTGGAACATACTGCTGTATGAGGTAGTGAATTTCCCATCTTTGGATATCTACAAATGAAAGCTAACTGCCCACTTGTTGGGGATGTTATAGACATGGCACATAGTAGGTACCTAAAAAGGTTTCTTGACTGGTTGATAGGATATGGATGAAGAAAAGATTGGACTAGATAAGCTCTAAATTTCCTCCCAGCTCTTCCCAACTTCCATGAAATTATTTTAGCACAGCAATAGGATGGAAAATTTTAGCACTAATGGAACCCACCCCAATTCTTGTATTGGTGTAAGTGGCTGCAGTAAAAACAGAACCCACAGTTCCTTGGGGTTTCCTGCCCTTTTCCCTCCAGTCCCTGACTCTTAGTGACACTGCATAGAGTAAGAAGGTTGCCCACTGAATGCTGAGAACCTAAACCAAAGAGAGAGTTAGAAGAAATGAGTATGTAGGAGGCCCAACCAACTTCAGCTAGATAGAAATTCCCATTTACAAAGGTTTATGAAACTCTTTTCTCATAGCAACATGATGAGGTTTAAAGTATTCTCATTTTACAAAGCTGGAAACTGAAGGAAACTCAAGCAAATTGTTAGAGGTGCATTTTTCCAAGGATCCAAAATAGAACTCAAACTCAGATCTCTGACTCCCTGTCAAATGCTCTTTTCGTTGTATCTAAGCTTTTTAAACATTAGTGTGAGTATGCATGTTTATAGTGGAGTCCTGGAGTTCCTCAGAGATAGTATACACTTTTAATTTCTCAGAGGCAGGGGACTGGTCTGAGTCCCTAGAGATCTCTTCTAGGTGCAAAGTGTATGGTGACATGTGTCAGATCCTTCTCTTTCTTCTTTGCTACCATCAGCCTTTACTAGACCCCTAAAGCAATTTGAATGCCTTGCTTTTCTGGTTTGGTCTTCAGAGCCCTTCATAACCTAGCCCCCACCTACTCTTCCAGTCTCACCAATTCTAATATCCAGTGATAGTGACTTTCTTACTGTTTCTTGTACAAGACACTCCATCTCCGGACCCCAGGCATTTTCACTGGCTGTCCTCCATGCCTGAAATTCTCTCCCTCCTCATTCAATAAACATTTATTTCAATTCAATAAACATTTATTAAGTGTCTACTATGTGGAAGGTGCTGTGCTAAGCACAGGACATACAAATCTACCTCCTGGATTTCTTGGCTTTGTTCAAGAATTCCTACCTTCTACAAGAAGCATTTCCTGATTCCCCTTAATCCTGGTTCTGTTCTTCTGAGATTATCTCCAGTTTGTCCTGTACATACCTACAGTTATCCCTTCCACATTGTGGGGCTTAGGGGTATGGTGCTCCCCATGATCTTGAAAATCCACTTAAAATATTTTGACCCTCCCTTCATAACAGAGAAGAAGTCTGAACTTTTTCTTTTTCTTTTTCTTTTATGGGGTATTTACAGTACTTTATTGAAAAATTTAGATTGATATTATACAATACCTTACATATATTTTATACATTTCTGAGTTTCTAAACTTTTTCTGTGTTTTCTGTTGGCTTTTACACGTTTTCTGTTACTTTCACAAAACTCCCCCCAAATTCCCATTTTATTTCTTTTACCAAACCATGATATATTGAAACTGTGATGGGGCAAGTAATGATACCGAAGGGATAACTGTAGTTTTGAACTCACACAAGGCAAGCATTCACATGATAGTCAGAAGAAGCAGAATGAGTACACTTTCAAAGTATCTCTGAAGAACTTTAATATTGATTATGAGACAAGGGAAGATGCTGGCACACAACTGCCCAGCATAGTATGTTGCATGAAAGAAGGCACTATGCTCCACCAACAAAGCAGAATCTCAGTAGTACAAAGGAAATATAGACAATTCCAGAGAATCTCCATCCTAAATGTTCTAATGAATCACTTGTGCCTGGCCTGTGGTAGAGACTTCTGAACTCACACTGGACTGATCAACCACAACCAGACATACTGTATCCTGACCTCAACATTGTGATGTCATTGGTCCTCTTAAAAAATGAAAGACAAACAATTGCAACCTTGTTTACGTGGCTGTTTGCATGTTATTTCCCTCATTGTACTGTGAGCTTCTTAAGAGCAGGGATTTTTTTTCCTGTCTTTGTATCCTTAATGCTTAGCATAGTGCCTAGCACACAGTAGGCATTTAATAATACTTGTTGCCTCTCTGGTTCAGTTCTTAGCAAGCTCTGCTTCCTTGAATTCAATATCTGCATAGGGATTTGTCTCCTAAATGATGCTTCATTGTTATATGGAGATAATGCTGAGCTAATAGAATATAAATTTTAGTTGTCATACCAATCTGTAAAAACTTCAAATATGGTCTGAGTAATAGGCTATATATCCTAGTGTCCAAGGCCTAAGCTAGCCAAGTTCAGAGTGGGTTAGTCACCAGTTGACATTTATTTGTTTATCTTTGGCCATCTAACATGTAAGGATTGAGATCAGGATGAGGGAAGGAGTGCCTACCCTGATAAAATGATGGATCTTTAGAAGTATAAAGCAAAAGGAAGTATAAGGGTAGGGTAGTGTTGATTGAATAATTCCATCAAATTACTCACCCCACCTAGAGAAATGGTAAGATACTACTCTCTGATAGCTTAAGCAGATGGGAACATATCTCACTGAGTCAAAACAATCAAGGGCATTCCAACTCCGTGTTAAAAGACCTTGATAAATTTAGATGTCCCTGATGAGCTTTTAGATGACCTGGAAGTAACATTGCTCAGGAAGAGCTAAGAAAACTTGCTCATGTCTTGTGAGTCATCTATAAAATATTAAGTGAGTTTTGACATGAGGAAGATTGATCAGTGGAGAGGAGAGAACATAGCCTTGGTGGAAAACTTACTTTTGATTGGGGCAAAGAAAGACCTTCCAGGGGTGGGGAAGCTGCAGCCTCTAGGTCACATGTGGCCCTCTAGGTCCTCAAGTGCAGCAGAGACTGAAGGTTTCCCACCCCTGCTTAAGCTTTGACTTCCTTCCCGTTTCCCTTTCCCACTTTGGCCAAAGGAGAGCCTTTTGAACTTGAGAAATCTAGAGCACTTCCTACTTTCCCATCAATATTCTATTAGTGTCCCTAGAATAACTGGTGGCAGTTTCTGCTTTGGGAGACAAGGACAGACTGGATATAGGTTCATAGCTCTACAGGGAACCAACTATGGAAGCTCTACAATGCTTTTTCAGGATCCCATAAAGAGAAAAAAAGAACTTGTAGCAACCAGAGCTGTCACCCCTTTGCCACATGTGTTCTTGGATGAACGAGCATATACATTTGTGGGAGAGTGTCACAGACTTGGATGTTTTGTATTAACTGTTTGTACTGTACTAACTTAGAAAGTATGGTCAGTTCTCCGACAATGTGCCATATGTGTTCCTAAAAGTCACAGAATTCCCTATGCAAAACATGCAATAAAAACCATAGGGCTTATGGGGAAAATGAGGTTGGGGCAAAATGCTTAAAAACTTTGTTAGTGACATTAAAAAAAGGATGGGAATCAAATAAAAATGACAGCACAATTTTATGCATGTTAAATGGTTAAAAATTACAAAATTGCTACTTTAAACATTGGCAATGCCAGGGGCCTCTCGCTCCTGCTTGGTCTGATCCTTGGTTCTGCAACTGGAGTTGGGGTGAGATGGCTTGGCTATGGTGGAAAGTAGGGGAGGGGCAGGCATGGAACAGTCCTCTACTGTCCATATCTCTTACTACACCAGAAAATATGCAATAAACATGGCATTTTATTGTGAAAAAGGACCTGAAATTTGCTTGTGGAAGTGGTATAGGAAGAGTTGCAGTTTGTGAGTTACTGTGAAGTGGCCTCTTACCCAACCTTGCAGTAGAACACTTGTGGTAAACTGAGGTAGCTAGTAGATGTGTGAGTTGTGTGCCTGTGTGTTATTTGTCCTCTATTCAGCTTGGTACAGGTTTGTTTCTTGCTGACAGAATCATGATTAAGTAAATGTGAAATTCATGTTACTACTAAAGTTGTTCCCTAATGTATCAATGACATTGGGACAAATTCATGTTTTGAAAACAAATGTGATAGCAGACTTGACTATAGTTGTTTTTAAAAGGCTATTAAATCTGACCACCCAATTAAAAACTAACTGACCTTCATAGCTAGAATCATAGGAGTAGGAGCTTGGGAGCTATACTGAATTAGAAATACATTTTCTGACCCTTCAGGGCTAACTATAGAGCCCTGAGGGTACATGATAGTCACATTCTGGGTATTAGACACATTAGAAGAAGTTAAGAAAATCATCTCAGAGAGTAAAACCATGGAATTAGAATGTTAATAAGGCATGGCATCATTCTTTGGTCTTATCTGGTACTGTCATTTATAGTATCTTTGGTTATGTGCAAATCTTGGCTATGGTGGAAAGTAGGAGAGGGGCAGGCATGGACCAACCTTCCACTGTCCATATCTTCCACCACACCAGAAAATATACAATAAATATGGCATTTTATGTGCAGCCAAGATACACAAGTATCTTCTTTTACTCTGGGTAGAGAGAAGAAAAAAGCATAAGTCAGATACATATCCTACATCAGTCATTTAGATCATAGACATTTAAGATGCTAGCAAGAAAGCCTATCGTAACCCTCTTTAGAGGTAGGGGTGCAATGGATAGAGTTCCAGGCCTGGAATCAGAAAGACTCATTCTTCTGAGTTGAAATCTGGCCTCAGATACTTACCAGCTATGTGATTCTGGCAAGTCACTTTATCCTACTTGCCTCAATTTCCTCATCTGTAAAATAAGATAGAGAAAGAAAAGGCAAACCATTCTGGGACCTCTACTAAGAAAATCCGATGAAGAGTCATGAAGAGTTGGACATCACTGAAAACTGAACAACAAAAAATCCTCTTTAGTAACACCAATATTAACCTATTGGACTGAGTCTCAGACCACGGTTCTTTCCTCTCTCTCCTTGAAGGGTTGTATGTGAGAAGGGATAAACATTTGCATAGCACCTACTATGTGCCAAACATTTTTATAAATATTAACTCATTTGATCCTCACAACAATTCTGTGCAGTAGGTGTGATTATCATCCCTATTTTACAGTTGAGGAAATTGAGGCAAATAGAGGGTAAATGACTTGCCCAGGTCACACAGCTAGTAAGGATCTGAGGCTAGATGTTAACTCAGAAAGATGAGTCTTGCCAGAAGAGAAGAGAAGAGAAAAGAAAGACAAAACAATTAAAAAAGAACAGCAAAAAACAATAAAAAAAGAAGAAAACAAAAAAAGACAAAACAGTAAGAGGAAAAAGTCCTGGTTTCTTTCCTGTTTATGGAGAATGAATAGTTGGAATCTAGATGACTGAGTGAAGGATCACAACTGCTAAACTTCCTCCACATCTCTCTTTCACAAAACAATCACAGAAAATGCCAAAATGAATTCTAAGCAGAACCAACAAAATGTCAAAGTGAACCATTGTTCTAGCACAGACCAACTTAGAAAGACAGAAAGAGAAGTCTGAGGACACTGGGATATGGGCTGCTTCTGGGAGCATAGACTGTGGCAGAAACTTCACCAGCACCAGCTGTGGGCTTTGGAGGTACCAACTGTGACAGGAGCAATAGGAACACCCAACGCATGGGGATAATTTAGGTGACTGAACACCTGGTCATAAAGAGATTCCAGGGGATCTGGTGCCATTTGGCAGCTCTATAGCCTATTACCCAATATCAGGTTGTGATTTCAGAGCAAAGAGGAGTAGTTATAATCATGAAGGAGCAGTTCCCCTATCTGGGTAAGGATCAGAATGCAGAGCAAGTGAACAATGACTATACCTCTCCCAGGCTAACATCACCTTGAAAACACCAAAAATCTATAGACCTTCATATTAAGCCACAGAAGCTAAGGCTAGCCATCCCCAATTCTAATATAAAATCCAAAGTCAAGAGATAAACTTGAAAATGAGCAAACATCAAAACAGGGAGTGGACTATAAAAAGCTACTATGATAAACTTAGATACAAACTTAGAAGAAGACAATGCGGTCAAAATAACTACAAGCAAAACCTCAAATCAAAATGCAGATTGGACACAAGCCCCCACCACAATTCCTAGAAAAGCTAAAGAGAGAAGAAAAAAAGAGTAAAAAAAAATTTTTTTAAATCAAATAAAAGTAGTAGAGGAAAAAATTAGCAAAATAAATGAGTTATGTAAGAAAATTATAAAAGCAGAATTAACAGTTTGGTAAAAGAGACATAAAAAAAATACTGAAAAGAAAAGAACTCTTTAAAAATTAGAATTGGTCAAATTGGCCAGTGGCTCTATGAGACATTAAGAAACAATACAACAATGTCCAAAGACTGAAAAAAATAGAAGAAAATGTGAACTATCTTACTGGAAAAACAACTGACCTGAAAAATAGGTTGAGTAGAGACAGTTTGAGAATTATTGGGTTACCTGAGAACCTAGACATCATTTTCAAGAAATTATAAGGGAAAACTTTCCAAATTCTTTAGAACCAGAGGGCAAAGTAGAAATTGAAAGAATCCACCAATCACATCCTAATCCACTTTCTTTTTACACACATTCTCTTTCTCTTAGATGTAAATAATCTTCCTTGCACACCTCTTTTATGTGAGATATTTTTCTCCATTTTTCCTTCCCCCCTTCTCCCACTCTATCCCTCTTTTCTATCCTTCCATTTTTCCTTTGAGATCATCCCAACATAATAGACTCACACTCTATCCCTCTTTTCTATCCTTCCATTTTTCCTTTGAGATCATCCCACCATAATAGACTCACACTCATTCTCCATAAACAGGAAAGAAACCAGGACTTTTTCCTCTTACTGTTTTGTCTTTTTTTGTTTTCTTCTTTTTTTATTGTTTTTTGCTGTTCTTTTTTAATTGTTTTGTCTTTCTTTTCTCTTCTCTTCTGGCAAGACTCATCTTTCTGAGTTGACATCTAGCCTCAGATCCTTACTAGCTGTGTGATTGGGACCTCCTAAGAGATCCCAAAATGAAAGCTCTCAAGAATATTATAGCTAAATTCCAGAGCTCCCAAGTCAAAGAGAAAATACCGAAAGCAGCCAGAAAGAAATATTTTAAAAATCATGGGATCATAGAGAGTACCACATAAGATTTAACAGCTGTCACTAAATAGGAGCAAAGGACTTGAAATATAATATTTCACAAAACAAAGGAGCTAGGATTAAATCCAAGAATAATCTACATAACCATTGAATACAATCCTATGGGGCTAAGGGAAGGGAGGAGATGGATATTTCGTGAAATAGAGGACTTTCAAGCATTCTTGATGAAAAGTCTAGAGCTGAATAGAAATTTGACCTTTAAAGGCAAGACTCAAGAGAAGCATAGAAATGGTAAACATGAGTGAGAAATCACAAGGAACTTAATAAGGTTAAATCAGGAGTGGGGAAGGGTTGCACTTGAGGACCTAGAGGGCCACATGTGGCCCTTGAGGCTGCAGATTCCCCTCCTCTGGGTTAAAATGTTTACATTCTTAATGGGAATATGATATATGTAACACCCATGAACTTTATTAATATTAGGGCAGTTTAAAGGAATCTACTTAAATAGAGGGCTCGAGTGTGAGTCTATTATGTTGGGATGATCTCAAAGGAAAAATGGAAGGATAGAAAAGAGGGATAGAGTGGGAGAAGGGGGGAAGGAAAAATGGAGAAAAATATCTCACATAAAAGAAGTGTGCAAGGAAGATTATTTACAGCTAAGAGAAAGAGAATGTGTGTAAAAAAGAAAGTGGATTAAGGGAGGCAAAGATCAGAAGACTTTTGAGGAGGGGACAGGATAAAGAGATTGATATATAGAAAAAAATAGGATGGAGGCAAATACACAGTTAGCAATCATAACTGAATGTGAATGGGCTGAACTTACCCATAAAACAGAAAAGGATACCGGGATGGGGAACCTGTGGCTTCAAGGTCACATGTTGTTTTCTAGGTCCTTGGGTACAGCCTTTTGACTGAGTCCAAGTTTTATGGAACAAATCCTTTTATTAAGGGGATTTGTTCTGTGAAATTTAGATTCGGTCAAAGGGTCACACTTGAGGATCTAGAGGATAACATGTGGCCTCCAGGCTACAGGTTTCCCTCCCATGGATAGTGTAATAAATTAGAAACCAAAATCCAGCAATATGTTGTTTACAAAGTCTTGAAACAAAAAGACACACAAAGAGTTAAAAAAAGAGGGTGTGAATATGATGGCAAGCAAAGTGGGATCTTTTGCTGTTTTTGTTTTATTATAATCAAATGCCTCTGACTGCACATTGCCTTTATCAATCAAGAGTATTTACTAGGAGTTAAGGACAGAAACAAGAGTTTCTTTAACTAGAAATAGTATATGTATTTGTATTGTTAATGTGATGAAAGATCTTTCCTACCCATTAATGGGCCTGGGATTTGTGGGAAGGCCCATAACTTTTATTAATGAGGCACTGGTTCTCAAGGTTTGGAGCCAACCCTTAACTCTAAAAAAATGTACTTGGGCTTTACTGACTGGAAATGTTTTGTTTAGCCAGATGAGAGTCTGGGAAGTCACTAAGGAGCCCCCTGGCTTTGGAAACTCAAATGTTAGTGCTTCCCTCTCTGGTAGCTATGGTCAGACAGTTGGACCTGTGGATTTGTGACATATGTATTGATTATGGTCAGACAGTTAGAAGCCATGTCTGTTGATCTTTGATTTCTCTGTATTTTCTCTGAAGTTCAGAGTGCTTTCCCTCCTGAACTAGATGAAATGATGTATGTGCTTGATTAATGGAGATTGTTAAACTAAGTGAATGATATTTGTGTTTGATTAAAGTGATTGTTAACCCCTCAAAAGTTGATTTCCTTTTATAAATGCAGATCTAAGAACCTGTGATAACAGACCCCTCTGTGTATGTTGGGGTGCTTACTGTTACAGGGGGCTGGAACAGAATATTTATACTTTAACTTAAGTAAAAAAGGCAGAGAGAAGAAGGAGTGGAGGAAAGGAGAGAATTTAGAACTGAAAAATTAAAATAATTTTTTAAAAAAGAAAGAATGATCCTAAAAATACTTCTCTAATTGTTCCCTTCTTCTCTTCCTTAAAGAAGGAATTAAATGGAAACCTTAGTGGCTGGTTGAGTAAATCAATCAAAATTATCCCACCCCACCTAACATAATGTTCCCTTTTAACACAAATGGTCTGGGTGTAACTTTTAGGACCTCTCATTTCTCTGTCTTATTGACTCTATCCAGGTGGATCCTCAAGGAAAGCTGTAAGTTCCCCTCACAAGCATGCAGGCTAACAAGGTTCAAAACATGAAACTATTTAATTAGAAAATTAATAGACATACTATTGGAGGGATTGTGGAAAGATTGGAACACTAATACATTATTAGTGCAGCTATGAATTGATCCAAACATTCTTGAAAGTAATTTGTAATTATGCAAAGTAAGTGAATAAAATTTCCATATTTTAAAGTGGTCAAAGGTAGAAAAACCCAATCCACACCAAAATATTTATAGTCGCAATTTGTGGAGTAGCAAAAACAAAAACAACAACAACAACAACAAAAATTGGAAACAAAATATCTGGCTGTTGATTGAAGAATGGCTAAATATTGTGGCATATGAATGTGATGGGATATTTTGGTGCCATAAGAGATGATGAATATAAATAATACAGTGTCATGGGAAGACTTTTATGAACCAAGTGAATAGAACCAGAAAAACAACCAGAAAAACACAATAACTAAAACAATGTAAATGGGAAAAATGCAACAAAATAATAGAAACAGAATATTGTGAAATTATAATGAGCAAACTTGACTCCAAAGAAGAGCTGTAAGAATGTACTTTCATTTCTTCTTTGCAGAGAGGGGGATACTATGGGAATGAAGCACTGCCTATAATGTTGGACTTGGTTATTGTTTAATTTTGCTTAACTTCTTTTTTCTTTGTTATAAGGGATGACTCTCTAGAAGGGAAGAGGGTGTGGAAAAGCATAAGAAATATGAAATACATAAATAAAAGCTTTTTAAATTTTGAAATAAATTTTTTTAAAGAAAAAATTAGTAGATATAGAAAAGATTCCCACATCTTTAGTTCCTGGAAACTAAAGAGAACACTCTCATTGTGCTAACTTCCTCCAAGAAAATGTAATGGTCTCTATGGTTTACAATATTTCCCTGTATGGGGTTTCACTAAGTGGGGAGGTCATGGTTTGTTCCAATGTATGAGTTCTATTTGGTGGCCCTTGCACCCAGTCATTCTTTCCTTGGCAGTTTTTCACAGTGCATCATAGGTGCTAGGTCTGGAGTCAAGAAGACCTGAGTTCAAATGTGGTCTCAGAAACTTACTAGTTCTGTGACTCTGGACAAGTCACTTAAACCTGCTTGCCTCAGTTTCCTCATCTGTAAAATGAACTAGAGAAGAAAATGGTCAGCCACTCTTTGCCAAGAAAATCCCAAACCTGATGTGCCTCAGTTTCTTTACCTGTAAAATGAATTGGAAAAGGAAATGGCAAACCACTCCAGTATCTTTGCCAAGAAAACCCCAAATGGGATCATGAAGAGTTAAACATGACTGAACAACAACAAATCTCATTGTTTTAATATTAGTGTCTTACAAATTCTCCCTGCTAAAATGTTAATATTGACCTGCCCTTAATGGAAACATAAAACCAGTTTGTTTTTCCTCATTTGATAATCTTTCATACAGTGCCATGAACTCAGAACACTATCTCTCTCTCTATCACACCCATCAATGTCAGGAGACCTGGTTTAAATGAATGTGTTCAGAAGATCAGTCAGAAAGATGATCCTAATTTTAGACCTCACATGTACATACAAAAAGAGAAACAGATAAAAGAACAGATATTAAAATATTAAAACAGACTCTCACCATCTCATGTGGAAATTTGACCAGCATAATTTTATAATCACAAGATCAAAAATTCCTCAGTCAGAAAACTTTGATGTCCTTGTACAACAGAGATATAGCAGTGAGTGAAGGGGTCGCTTCCCATGAGAAATCTTTCCTGATTGCTCTTGGTTGTTAGCACTCTCTCCTTCAAATGATCATATTCTTGGCTATGGGTAAATCATGTAGACTCTAAGTTCCCTGAGAGCAGAACTGTTTGTCCTTTTTGGTTCTTGCATCCCTATAGCATAGCACAGTGTCTTTCACACTGTAAATCATAGATGGAGAGCTGAAGGAGAGTTCAGAAGCCTTCTAGTCTAACCCTTCCATTTTGTAGATAAGGAAACTGAGGCCCATAAAGGTTAAATGATAATCAAAGTTACCCAGGTAGCCAATAGCAGATTTGAAATTTGAACATAGGTCCTCTGACCATATTACCTCACTTAACAAACGCTTGTTAAATTGAATTTGTCTAATGCCCAGCAGTGCTTACACTGGCCCTTTGTGGAAAGTCACAACCACAAGCTTTGGGGAAATATTAACTTATGAAAACTACAAATAACTTCAGGGAGCAATCAGTATAGGGTTGGCACTTGCTTGGCCAAATCCTTACCAAATTACTGCTGGGCACTAATCGAGGCCTCCCTAAATTACCATGGGGCACTAATTGAGGCCCTGAAATTACCACAGGGCACTATTAGAGACCCCTCTAATTCATTGCAGGGCATTAATAGAGGTCCCCTAATTACTGTGGGCACTAATAGAGACCTCCCCGAATTACTGAGTGGGAGTAATCCAGGTTACCTAATAATTGTGAGGCAATAATCAAGGCCTCCCCAAATTATTGTGGGGCACTAATTGAGGCTCTGAAATTACCATGGGGAACTAATTGAGACTTCCCCTAATTACCAAAGAACACTAATTGAGCCCCGTAAGTACCACAGGACATTAATTGAGACCTTCTCTAATTACTGTGGGTCCTAAGTACCACAGGATACTAATTGAGACCCTCCAAATTATCATGGGCACTAATCGAGGCCCCTAAGTACCATGGAGCATTAATCAAGGCTCCTAAGTACCACAGGGCACTATTCAAGGCCTACCCAAATTACTGAGGGGCACTAATCAAGGCTCCCCAATTACCATGGACACTAATCAAGACCCCTTAATCACCATGGGCAATAATAGAGATCCCCTAATTACCATGGAACACTGATTGAGGTCCCCTAAGTACCATGGGCACAAATCAAGGCCCTTAATTACTGTAGGGCACTAATCAAGTCCTCCCCAAAGTACTGTGAGGGCACTAATTAAGGACCCTAAGTACCACAGAGCACTAATAAAGGCCTACCCAAATTACTATGGCACTAATTGAGGCCTTTAATCTCCACAGAGCACTAATAGAGGCCCCTAAGTACCAGGGGGCACCAATGAGGGCCCCTAACCAAATTACTGTGGGGCACTGATCAAGACCTCCCCAAATTACTGTGAGGCACTAATTGAGACCTCCCCAGGGCGCCTAATTACCACAAAGCATTAATCGAGGCTCATTGTTCTGCTGAGCCCTCTAGAAGGACTGCTCTCGGATGAGGGACATCATTCTGTTGTCTGTAGCTTCTACAGCCTCTAGTTTTTAAGTTAAATTGAAATCATTAAATAGGGTACTGCTCTTCTCTTTTGGAAAGAAGTAAAAATCTTACTCTACAATCAGCTGCAAGTTTCTCTAATTCTCCTCCCCTTTGGAATTCTGGCTCTGGATCCTTTCATTATTGAGCAGCAAAATCCCCACTCCAGGTTCTAGACTATTTCTCTATATAGAATGTTGGAGGTCAGGAAGCAATATCCTTGAATTATCCTTGGAGTGTACATGTAGGAAGGTCTCTTATGGCCATGTGCTTCTGCTGCAAGATCCCTTACCCATGGGGAGAGAGGAGTGAAAAATCTCAGCTTTTTTTTTGTCCCTGTAAACTTCATTCTCACAAATTAAAGCGAGGTCAGTGCTGACTCAAAAGTATTGCTAATATTCACAGTTTATATTTTTAAAATTATGTATGAAGTACATGGCTCTCCACTTATGTACCCCTATTTCTTTCACCTGCTGTAAAATGAGCAATCAACAGAATCATATAAACTAAAATTATTCATCAGTTAGAGTCCATTTTCACCAATGCTGGACTGAAGGCAAACAACAATTAACAAAACTTCAAATGTCAAGAATGCCTTACTGGTTAGGCTCCAACTTATCCTTCACAACAATAAAACATACCTCAATTTACTCTCTAGTAAAGCTTATCTGGATAAACAATAAATAATTCCTTCCTAAATATTAATATATTATGCAAGAAAATCATTCACATATATTCTTTTTGTAGTTCAATAGATTTAAATCTTCACCAAGAGTCACTTTTCCTTTTATGGTCAGTTATAACTATCTCTTATACTTTTTGTTAGTTGTTTCATGAATATTTCGTGTATTATCCCATAGTATGTATGCACAATTTTTGGTAGTTCCAGTTCTAATGGGTATAACAAAGGATGTACTTTATCATCTCCAAATGAGCAATTTTGCTTCATAAATAGGTCTAAAAACTGGCTGTTTATCATCATGGTAAACACCTCGGTTCCCATGGAGAATAAAGATTCCTTCTTCTTTAACTTCTTGGCAATTAATTCCATAGACATTGATCAGGTCAATACTTCCACTGGCATGGAAAAACAAAAAGGCTTTCTGGATTATGAAAAAGCATTATATTTACACCCCATGTGCTATTAAGTTTATATTTTTAAAGTAATGGCATAAGTATTTCTCACTATTATAAACAGTTGTCATATAATTAGGAAATAGGAATAGGGAGAGATAGACAGTAAAACTATAACATTTTGGGCAACTCAAAGTACATCCTTTTCAGACCCAGAAAAACCATGATCTATGCGGTTTGTCTAACTGCCCTTGGTACCTACTTATGTTCTTTCTCCCTTTATTTTTTTCTTTCTTTACAGTGGCCTCTTTAATTAATCTGGTCCGAAGATTCTTTTTTTAAAATATAATTAATTTGTTTTCAGTTTTCGATAATCACTTTTATAAGTCTTAAATTTTCTCCCTCTTCCTCCCGCCTCTCTCCTCAAAACCACTTGCAATCTTATATGGGTTCTACACATACATGTTTATTAAATACATTTACACATTAGTCATATTGTACAGAAGAATTAAAATGAATGGGAGAAACCATAAGAAAAACCAAACCAAACCAAAACATAACACAAGAGAAAATAGTCTGCTTCCTTCTGCATTCAGATTCCATAGTTCTTTCTCTGGATGTGGATGGCATTTTACCTCGAGTCCTTTGGGAATGTTTTAGGTCCTTGCATTGCTGTGAAGGGCTAAGTCTATCAGAAACAGTCCTTGCATATTGTGGCTGTTACTGTGTATAATATTCTCCTTCTTCTGCTCATTTCCACTCAGTATCAGTTCATCTAAGTCTTTCTAGGTTTTTCTGAAGTCCTGTTCATCATTTCTTATAGCACAATAGTATTCCATTACATTCATATACCACAACTTGTTCAGTCATCCCCAATTGATGGGCATCCCCTTGATTTCCAGTTTTTGACCACCACAAAGAGAGCTGCTATAAATATTTTTGTATATGTAGTACCCTTTCCCATTTTTATGATCTCTTGGGGATACAGCCCTACAAGTGGTATTGCTGAGTCAAAGGGTATAAACATTTTTGTAGCCCTTTGGGCATAGTTCCAAATTGCCCTCCAGAATGCTTGGATCAGCTCACAGCTCCACCAAGAACGTATTAGTGTTCTAACTCTACCACATCTTCTCCCACATTTATCGTCTTCCTGTTTTGTCATGTTACCTCATCTAATAGGTGTGATGTGGTAACTCAGAGTTGTTTTGATTTGCATCTCTCTGATAAATAGTGATTTAGAGCATTTTTTTTATATGACTATAGATAGCTTTAATTTCTTCCTCTGAAAACTGCCTGTTCATAACTCTTGAGCATTTATCAATTGGGGAACAGCCCTGAGATTCTTAACAGTCAATAATTCCAGTTGGACATGAGTGAATTTAGAAAAAAAAGATTTATTTCACATCATTATCTGATGGCTGACTTGGCCTTTAGCCTCTTATGAAAGAGAACCAGACACAAGCGCACCAAATCCAGCTTCTTTAAGAGGAGCACATGAACCCTCAAGAAGTCAGAGCATCCTCAAAAACTAAGCCTTTCTTCCATAGCTGACTGTCTTCTTCAATGATTCACCATGGAAGCTTCCCCCTTTTTTCAAAATTCTCGTTTTCTTTTCTCACCCATGTAAATGAGTAGGTGGGAGAAAAGGCACCATGGCAATCCATACCCAGAGACAACCCATTAGTGCTGCCAATCCTGACTCCTTCATATGCAAATGCACCACTTAAAATATGATATCTGGTAATTTCATGGAGTGAATTGGGGGATTCAGTTGATCAGGGTTAGTCCTATAACTATAAATGTCATTACTTCAATGTTTATGAGAGGGAAAATTACTATTGGACAGGAGTGTTTCCTTCCCAATCCCTTGGCTAAGTTTAGCTTTTCACTTTCCTCCAAGACAAATACTGAATTCCTGAGGGCAGATTATCCACCCTGGATATAAACAAGGATCATCCTTGAATGGAAAAATGTCAGACTTGGAAGGGACCTAAGCAGTCATCCTATCCAACCCATACTGGGAAAATAAATCCCTATTACAACACACCCAATGAGTGGTCATTTGGTCATTCAGTTTTTGCTTGGAGATCTCCAATGAGGGAGGAAGCCACTCCCTTCCCAGGCAGGCCATTCTACTTTGGGGTGGCTCTTCCATTAGGAAATTTTTTTCCTGGCATCAAGTCTAAATTTGCTTCTTGGCAGTTTTTGCCCATTTCAATACCAATCATGACAACTATCATAGTACCTATTCATGTAGTGTTTCAGAGTTTACAAAGCAGTTCGCACTGTCCCAATCAATAGTCACAGCAGTCTCGTGTGGTAATTAGTACAAACATCATGAGCCCCATTTTACAGATGAGAAAAACTCTTGAAAGTAAAATGATGTGCTGATAAAGTGAGCTGACTCAAACCCAGGCTCTGAATCCCAGTTCTTTCCACTACATCAAGTTGCATACTGAAGGTGATTCAGTCTTGTGTTTCTCAAAGTATGAGCTTTATTGCTTGGGTTGCTTATTGACTTAGGAGCTGATTTACAGAAATATTCCCAACTAAAACAAAATGCATCAGACCTTTCAAGGCTTTCCAAGGTTTAAATAAAGTTGAAATTCAGCAGCACTTTGGCTGCAGTTAAAGAAAGAAAGTCAAGTCAGATCCAAAGATGGTTTCGCATTTTCACATTAAGGAGGTGCTAAAATGTTCAGTCTGGGTGTGCCAAATAGCAAAATATCTCCCCTCTTTTCCTCCCCTCCTGCTCCCAGATTTAAAAAAAAATTAGGCTCCAATTTTAACTCAACCTTTGTTTCTGCAAAAAGAGTCAGTGATCAGCAGTCTTAGGGAGTAATAGATCATGTTGGTTGGGGTCAGATTATGGAGAATCTTGAGTATCAGAATGGGGAGCCTACCTTCCTTGGAGGTAGAGTAGTGAAGGGGCAATAGTTATAGACACGAGAGTCAGAAACTGCCTGAGTTCAAATCCTAATTCTGATGCCTACTAGCCATGTGTCCATTTAATGTCTCTGCCTCCCCATCTGTAAAAACGGGGTAATAATCCCTGAAAGGACTAACTCACAGGGTTTTGGGAGCCTTAAATGGGATTATTTATGAGTTGTTTTGCCAGTCTTAAAGCTCTATAGATGTCAGTTACTCTTGTTATCTGAACAATTCATAGCTGTCACTGGTTTGTTTTATTGTCTTGGGCAGATTTTTTCTCCCTCTAGGTCTCAGTTTTCTCATCTCTAAACTGACGGTGCTAGATGAGGTAATTTAGAACTCTGGATGCCATGTTTTTGTCATGGCATTAAGATGCTAAGATGTTCAGAAGAAGGCAACCAGGCTGATGAATGAAAGACCTTGAATTTGTGCTGTATATTGACAAAACTGGGGCATTTAGTCTAAAGAAGAGAAGATTTATGGAAAAGGGGACAGGATAACTATATTCTAGGAAATGAAAGAATTTTATGTGGACAAGGGGTTGGACTTATTCTGTTTGACCCCAAAGGATAGAACTCAGAGCAGTGAGTGGAAGTGGCAAAGAGGGAGATTTAGGCTTTATGTAAAAGGAAATATCAAACTATTAGGGTTATCCCAAAATGAAAAGGGCTTCTTTGAGAGGCAATGCTTTGCTCTCTTTTCATTGCAGATCTCCACAATAAACTATATGATTGCTTGTTCAGGATACTGAAGAAGGCATTTTTTTTCAGCTATACATTACACAAATCTCTTCCAACTCTGAGAATCTGCTATCCCTCAAGTGGCTCTCAGCTCTGATGTTATGCTAATCAAAGACATTGTGTCTTTGAGATCACAAGAATGAACTCATCCTCATATTGAAGATTGCTCATCACCTGACCCCATCCTACCCATAAAGTCAACCTTTCTCTCCAAATAAGCCAATTTCCTCACACTCCTCTCCTTTCAGAGGATGTTGCATTTCCTTGCTTCCCTATTGGGATGGTCTTCCCTCAGATTTTGCAACCACATCTATCCTTGAAGGCTCAGTCCCAAAGCCCACCCTCTCAAGAAAGTCTTCCCTGACTTCAGGAGTGTTCCCTTCTTTGGACTCCTTGTCTTGCTGGGAAAATGAGAATCGAACATGAAAGAATCTGGAGAAACAAGATACCACACAATGAAATACTTGATGGTATATTTTAGGCTGGAAGTGCTTTAGGATTCAGCCTTGAACATACCATCAAATGTTTAATTGTGGGATGTCTTTTTTCCTTCAGATCTGTTTCGTGTGTGAGAATCTCTCATTTCCCCAGAGACGTTGTGAATTTCTTGAGGGCAGGGACCATATCTGCCCTTTGTATTCCTCACAGTGTAAGATGCTTCCGTGGAATAGGAATTCTGTAGCTATTTGATGAATTGATTGATTCAACAAACTCAATTCAACAAATATTTATTAAGCATCTTGGATGTGCATGGGAGACACTGAGACAAAAATGAAAAGGTCCCT
Organism: Potorous gilbertii; assembly: GCA_028658325.1. Taxonomy (NCBI): domain Eukaryota; kingdom Metazoa; phylum Chordata; class Mammalia; order Diprotodontia; family Potoroidae; genus Potorous; species Potorous gilbertii. Next base: position 162,982,360 of record CM053769.1, on the reverse strand, counting down.
GTGCTCAAGGAATTTATGGTCCTATTAAAGGGATAATTCACAAGGACCTCAATAATTGTATTGGGAGTGATAAAAATGCAGGAGAGATGCAGGTAAGTGCTCTAGGAAGATCTGAAGTGGCAGAGTACACATTTAGGTGGAGGTGGGGTGTCAGGGGAAAGCACACAGAAGGACCAGTAGCCATTGGAGACCCAAAGGAAGAGAATGACAGAAGTCAAAGGTTAAAGACCAGACACTGGGGACAACTGGTACCCATTCTTGGAAGTGGCATGTGGAGTTCAGGAAACAGCTAGCTAGTAAGGCAGTTTGACTGGAACTTTGAGTGAATGAAGGGGAATGATGTGGAATGAGGCTGGAAAGAGAAATTGGATTATAAGGGGAGGAGTCAAATGCCAAAGTAGAGAGTTTATTCTTTTTATCCTAGGGAAAACTGAACATTGTTGAGTAGAGAGTATAGGTCTGACCTGTGCCTTATGGGTTAGAGAATGGATTGGAGATGGGGAGAGACTGGAAGCAGGAAGATCTGCTTTTTTAAAAGTTGTTTTAAGTTAACTTATTTACTTTTAGTTTTCAACATTCACTTCCATAAGTTTTGAATTTTCTTTCCCTCTCCTCCCTTCTCCCCAAAATAGCATGCAATCTGATATAGGCTCTACATGTATATTCCTATTAAGTGTATTTTCACATTAGTCATGTTGTATAGAAGAATTAGAATGAATGGGAAAGACTATGAGAAAGAAAAAAACAAAATAACACAAAACAAAAAAAGAAAATAGTCTGGTTCACTGAATAGCGAAAGCTGGATATGGATGCATTTGTATCACGAGTCCTTTGGAAATGTTTTAGATCCTTGCATTGTTGAGAAGGGCTAAGTCCATCCAAGTCAGTCGTTGCCCAGTGTGACTATTATCGTGTACAATGTTTTCCTGGTTCTGCTCATTTCACTCAGCCTCAGTTCATGTAAGTCTTTCCAGGTTTTTCTGAAGTCCTCTTGTTCATCATTTCTTATAGCACGTTAGTATTCCATTATGTTCATATACCACAACTTGTTCAACCATTCCCCAATTAATGGGCATCCCCTTGATTTCCAGTTCTTGACCACCACAAAAAGAATTGCTATAAATATTTTTGCACATTTGGCTCCTTTCCCCATTTTTATGATCTCTTTGGGATACAACCCCAAGAGGCTATTTTAATTGTAAAGATATTCTTCTGATTCCCTCAGAACTATGGCTCTGGAACCTCTTACTACTTTCTCCAGATTCAGTGCAGATTGTTCTGGGTAATCACTTATGTAAATCATAGCCTAAGCCCTTGCCAGTGCAACTGTCCATTCATTCATCCATCCATCCATCCATCCATCCACCCATATCTATCTATCTAGCCATATACACATATATGTATACATACATCTATATACATATGCACTCACATATGTACACACATGTATATATGTATTTGTGTGTTGATATATGTATATTTTATATACGCATATACATACATATTCTCTGATTCACAGCTCTGGACCAAAATATAAATAATGTACATATGCACATTATTAATGTAATTGAATATAAAATATATGATATATTATATAGAATTACATAATGCTATATTATATATTATATTGTGACCTTATAAACATAAATATATGTATGTAGGTGCATCTGTCTTTCTAAATATCAATTTTCCTAACTGAAATCAACTCTCTATTCACTACTGTAACACACTGCTTCTCATAGATCTTACTCTTTGAAACCAGAACACTATTAAATGCAGTATGGTATAGCAAGGAAATTTATATATTTGGATTAATAATGTAAATGTATATAGATAAAACACACTATATATATATATATATATACCCATATATGTATTTGTACACATGTGTGTATACATATGAGCTTGTGCATATAGTACAGAGCTGTGATTTCATCAAGGTAGAATGAAATCTCTATTTATAGAACATAACAGAATCATTCAACAAATGTTTTGTTGATTGAATGATTTACATTAAAACAGTATAAACAGTAAGATGAAAACCAATCTACAGAATCAGTGTCTCTCTCTCTCTGCCGTTCCAGCTGCTAGAACTTCCCTAGTGAAATCAAACAAAGAAAAACCTCTTTTGTATTTATGTTGTACCTGTTTTGTGCATCCTTTGTTTGTCTGTGGTCTCCCTTGACAGAATGTAAGCTACTTGAAGTTAGGGACTGTTCCATTTTGTCTTTGTATCCCCTGTATACCTAACTCAGTGCCTGGCACAGAGTTGGTACTTAATAAGTGTTTGTAGGTATTTGTCTGATTGAATAGTTTCCTCAATACAGAAAAAGGTTCAAACTCCTAGAACTCCAGAAGTGAAGAATGGGAAAGAAATGTCCCAGAAAAAAATAAAAAACAACTTAGGAAAGGGTGAGGAAACAACTCAGCATGTTGGTGTGGAAACTGGTGAGAAAACTGTCAGTCATTCTCCTATCTCCTCTCTGCATGGATGCACTCAGTGACTGGCATGGAGATATACTGCAATCTGTTGTGAATATAGTCATCTGGTGCCAGTTCTGGGCTGTTAGGTCCTTGACCATGGCAGTTACCTCCTGAGTTACCATCTGCCAGAGTCTCTGGAGCTTGATGCACGATGTTGAAGTGTGTGCATTGAACAAGAGTGTGGCATGATGCAAGGAATGCTGGATCTAGAGACAAAGGACCTGGCTCTGCCATTTACCTCTCTCCTAAGTTTACATCTCCTGATGAAATCTCTGCATTTAGCCAGAGACCATGTGGGATTCTGAATTCCTAGAGTTTCCCCCAAGGACAGAAATTTCCTTGCCTAACCACTATGAGCATTTGAAGCTGTGACGGAGAATTTTCATTAAGGGAAATTTCATATGCCCTTAATACCAGTTTTTTAAGAGTTGGAAAGGACCTGGGGGTTATGGTGTCCCACCTCCTTATTTTACAGATGAGGAAACTGACTCATGGAGAACCAAAGTGGCCTTCCTGGTATCAGCAAAAGCTAGTATCTGAGGCAAGATTCAAACCCAGGTCTTCCTGACTCCCAAGGGCCCACCATTCCACACTGCCTCAAGTGAAAGAAGATGGGGGTATAAGAGGAGAGAAGGGACCAACATTAAGAGATGTCATGAATGTACAAATAACAGGATATTATAATTGAATGGTATTGGTTATGGAGGCAGACAAGTGTGAGGGAAAAAATCAAAGAGGACTGAGGTTGCAAACTTGTCTGAATGGGGAGATAGTGGTTTCCTTGATGGAAATAAGGAACTTTGCCATTGTCTCCTGCTATAAACCAAACACTGTGCTAATCACTGGGAGTACAGAGAAAGTTCCTCTTTCCTCTAAAAAAAACCCCAAACAAAATCCCTAAACAAAACCTCTGAACTCAAGAAGATAGTCTGATGGACTCAAGTCTTCCTGACTGAGGCCAGATCTCTATCCACCACTACACCACACTGTCTCCCATAAGTTAGCTTCCACTCTTTAAAACTAGAGCATTCTTAAATGCAGTATGGTATAGGGAGGAAAGCATTGAATTTTATTCATTTCAACAATTCATTTTCAACCATCTATTACACAAGCATTTATTTTTTAAATAGTTTGTATCAATATCTTGTTTTTCTTACACCACTGTATTTCCTTCTTTATCCCTTCTTCCTTCCCTCCCAGAAAGCCATCTCATAAAACAAATAATATATTTAAAGAAACAGAAAAAAGAGGAGCAAATCAGCGCAACTGATCAATACATTGAATAAATCTGAAAATATGTACAATATACCATACTTGTAGACCCCTGACCTCTGCAAACCTGAGTCCTGGGGGTATCTTCTCATATCTTTTCTTTGGAGCTGTGCTTTTTCTTTGTAATTTCACACCATTTACTTTGAATTTTTATTGTTCTTTTCATTTATATTGGTTTACTAATTGTGCATATTGTTTTTTTGACTCTGCTTACTTCATTCTGCATCATTTCATGTAGAACTTTCCGTCTTCTTTGTATTCATCAAATTTGTCATTTCTTACAGCATGGTAATATTCCATTAAATTCAAGTACCACAATTTGTTTGGCATCCCCCAATTAACAGGCAACTCCTTTGTTTCTAATGTTTTTCTATCTCCAAAAGAGCTACTGAAAACATTTTGGTGTGTAGACTTTATTCTTATCAAGGGCCTCCTTGGGTATAATGCCACATAGAGGAATCTGTGGGCCAAAGATCATAGATGTTTAAATTACTTTATTTGCGTAACTTCCAATTATTTTCCAAAATGATTGTACTAATGCACAAGTCCACCAATACAATAGTGCATCTCTCTTCTATAACTCTTCTAACATTGACTATTTGCATCTTTTGTCATCTTTGCCAATTTATAGGTTGTGAGGTGAAACTTCAGAGTTGTTTTGATTTTCATATCTCTTATAATTAGTAATTTGGAGCATTCTTTCTACTGTAATGTTAATGGGATTTAAGATCTTCCCACCATTAACAGGCTTCACATGGAGTCCATTAAAGGAAGTTTACTTAGGGGAGGCTTGTTTGTAGGAAGGCTTTCACACTTTTGTTAATTTTTAATTAGGCACTGAGTCTGGAGTGTTGTGATACCTTCTGGCTCTGAGAAGTGTATATTTACTCAGAGGTAAGCTTTGCTTTCAGGGCCTTGCTTATTTATGAAAAGGACCTTGAGATTCACTGGTTGAGACTCTGTGTGTTTGTGTGTTCAGACCTGCGAGTGCTGAGATGTAAAGACTCTATCCAGGGATGTAAGTAAAGTGTATAGCAATATTGCTTTGATTCAGGCAGTACAGCCCTGCTTGTTGGTCTTTATTTCTCAGCTTATATTTTCTCTATTTGTATTTTCTTGGAAGTTCAGGGTGCTGACTTTTCCCCTGAACTAGTGAATGTCATTTAAAAAGACTGTTTGAACAGCTGTCTCTCCTAGTAAAGCAGATCTAAGAACCTGTGCTAGAAGCCATCCTGGGTATGCTAGGGTGCTTGCTGTAACACATATGATGGTTAATAGATTTCAAGTATTTGTTCTTATTCTTTGACCACACACATGTATGGATTGTTTATATATCTTGGCCACCAAACTCTTATCAGAGAAATTTGATAACATTTTTTCCCATTCAGATTTTCCCTTTTCATCCTAAGAGCATTAATTTTCTTTATGCAAAATATTTCATTATATTTAATCAGAATTCTGTATTTTCTGTAATTGTATGCCTTGCTTGTTAAGAATACGTTTCCTATTCATAGCTGTAAAAGATATATGATCTACTTCTCATCTGATTTTTTCATACAATGATCTTTAATGCTAAAATCATTTTGACCTTTTTTTGGATCTTGGCTTCCAAGATGACCAAGAAGAAAAGGAACAATGGACTTGCCACCTGAAGCCCATCCACAGCACCAACTGTGACAGCTTCGTGCCCAAGGACAAGTCCATCAAGAAGTTCGTCATCTGCAACATCGCAGACGCCACAGCTGTCAGGGACATCTCTGAGGCCAGCGTCTTCGACTCTATGTACTTCCCAAACTCTATGTGAAACTACATTACTGTGTGAGCTGCGCTATCCACACAGCAAGGTAGCGAGGAATCACTACCAGGAGGCACGAAAGGATCGGACACCCTCTGCCTGATTCAGACCTGCAGGTGCTGCCCCCAGACCCCCTCCAAAGCCCATGTAAAGACTTATCTGCCCATCAACATTCGTGAACCGATCAGAAGAAAATAAAATCATTGGTCTATTGTTTAAAAAAATCATTTTGAATATATTATGGAATATGGTCTAAGATGTTGACCTTAGCCTAATTTCTAAAAATGCTTCCCATTTTTCCCCAACTTTTATTAAATATTTTCCTAAGTAATTTGACTTTTTCTGATTTATTGAATAATGGATCACAAAGTTCCATTATTTCTGTTTCTATCTTATCTAGTGTGTAACATTATTAAACCAACATCAAACGGTTTTGATGATAGCTGCTTTATAACATAATTTGAGGTCTGAAGTCTTATTATCCTTTCATTCCTATCTTTCAGTTATTTCCTTAGATATTCTAGATCTTTTATTTTTCCAAATGAATTTTATTATTTTATTGAGTTCTATAAAGAGTATCCCTTTGAAAATTTGATTGACGTAGTGTTAATACTTAATACAACTTCAGTAGTATTGTCATTTTTATTATATTGGCACAGTTCAGTCATCAGCACTGAATATTCCTCTAGCTACTTAAGGCTTTCTTTCTTTCTTTCTTTCAAGACTCCTTTGTCCCTTTATGTAAGTATTTTGTTAGATTAATTCTCCCAAACTTTGTACAATTTGTAGTTATTTGGAATGTCATTTCCCTTTCTATCGTTGCCTCTTGGATTTTATAATTATTGTGTAGAAATGTAGTTATTTTTGAGAGTATATTTTGTGTGTTATTGTTTAAAAGTTTGATAGAATCCTCCTGTGCATACGCAAGGACAAAGACGGTTCCCTCTCCCCTTTGGTAGTTCCTTTGTAACTATTCCTATTTCTTTTTTTGAGATCAAGTTATTTATATATTTTTGGTTTTCTGTTACTTTATTTTGTATTTTTAAAGGTTTTTGTTTCTGAGTTGTTTCACTCATGTCCAACTCTCCATGACTCCATTTTCTGAATTTTCTGGGCAGAGGTACTGGAGTCCTTTGCCATTTCCTTCTCCAGGTCAACTGAGGCAGGCAGTGTTAAGTGACTTGCCCAGGGTCACACAGCTGGTATCTGATGTCACATTTAAACTTATGAAGATAAGTCTTTCTGATTGTAAGCCCAGTAAATTATCCTTCCATCCCCTAGATGCCCATTTCTAAAGGGAGTCTTCTATTTCTTTTCTATTCCTTAATTTTAAAAAAAAAACATAACCAGATCATTAATCCTCTTCTGTTTTATTAACATATATTTATAAAGTTATAATTTTCCTCTTGAGGACTGCTTCAGCTTCATCCTAGAAATGTTTCTATGTTGTTGCAGCATTATTTTATTTTACACAACTATTAATTGTTTCTATGATTTGTTCTTTGATCCATTCATTATTTAAAATAATTTTTCACTGTTAAGTTTCCTTTTAGGTCTATGTTTTTTGGTTATGCTCTCTAAACTAATTGATGTTTTTATTAGATTACAATTTATAAAAGACATATTTAACATTTTTGCCTTTTTATATGTGTTTACAATATTTCTATGCCCTAGTAGGTGGTGAATTTTTGTAAAAGTTCTGTGTGGTGCTGATCATGTGTGTATTCTTTAGCAATCCATTTAGAAGATGTCATACATTTTTTAGGTCTAGATTTTCCAGTTATTTATTTGATTCTCTATTTTCCCTTTTATTTATTTTTCTGTCAGATTTATCCAAACTGATAAATGGTTATTGAAATCTCTTGTCAGTATTGTATTACTGTCTATGTCTTCTTGTAATTCAGTTATATTTTTCTATATGAATTTAGATACGAAGGCATTTAGAGCATGTAAGTTTAATATTGATATTGATTCATTACTTGTTTCCTTTCAGTATAATGTAGTTTTCTTGTTTATCCCTCTTAATTTTTTGAATGTTTATTTTTGCTTCATCAGCATGGTTACAGTTCCTTTTTGGATTTACCTGTTGTACAGTGAATTTTTATTTCAGCCCCTCATTTTTATTCTATATGTATTTTGGGGAAGCATTTTTTGCAAGCAGTAAATTGAGAAGCTTTGTTTCCTTTTTCATTCCGTCACTCTTTCATTCTATTGGGTTGTTCATTCAATTCACAATGAAAATTACAAGAATTAATTTTATATTTTCCTTCATTTATCTCAAATATTTTCCCTAATTGCAATTTCCCCCTCTTTCTCTATAAAGATAGTATTTTGTTTCTTCAGTTTTTTTTAAGTGTAATCTACTTTAAGGCAGCCCTGTTTCCATTGGCTCTCTTCCCCTCCTTCTAAAGCTTCTAAAATTTCCATTGGTTCCTTCTTTTCCTAGTTTTGGAATTTGTTTATTAGTTCCCCTTTTTCTTACTTTTATCTACTTCTCCCTACTTTTTCCCCTCTCAGTTAAGCAGTCAAGTAAAATCCCCCTTCTTCTCCCTCCCCTTCAACTTGTTTTGTTTCAAAATTTTCATTTTCTATACCTTCTAGAAAGCATTTCTTTCTCACCTTCTCTTCATTATTTATCTTTCTATTTTAGACTTCTTTATTCTTTGATTTTTGGCCCTTATACTTACGTATTCCTTCTGTAGTCTATGTATTCACTTTGGAATTAATACTTCCAGGGAATCTATTTTGAGCTCTCATTTTCTGTTGTGCGTCACTCTTAGAAATATCATTTTCTGTAGGTGGGAAAAGGGGTGCTTAGTGAATGCATTAAAGGTTAGGAATTAACCCTTTTTGTTGTTAGTTCGTTGAGTTTTTACTTCATTAGGATTCTTGGTAGCTTAAGCCATGAAAACAGCTGAAATTGATTTCTCTCTTGCACATAATTCATATTTTGGAAAGATTTCAAGTATTATGAGGATAAGAGAAAGTGTCTAATCCTCTGACCTGTTGGTCATACTACCGAGAAGTCTCAGCAAACATTCATTATTTGATTACCATGTGTGTACCTCTTAGGTCTGGTATTTTAAGAGACACAGCCACACCTTAAGCTAACTTCCAAGGCTTATTGAATAATATACATATCACCAGTGTAAATATTCATTCATAATAAGGGATACAAGAAGGATGTGTGTGTTCTGGTCTATTTCACTGCCACCCTCTGGGTCCCCATATTTGTTTGGCCTTTGGATATGAAGCCACTCCCAGAACAGATCCACAAGGTGGTGTTTATCCAGACAACAGCCTGACCACTGGATGACTCACAGATGTTAGGGCCTGTGTGGTTTTATGCTAGGCTAGACAAAGGGAGCTTCAGCCTCTCACAAATGTACCAGTTTCAGGGTAAGTAGACATCTTCTACCTTTGAGTAAGTCAATCATAAATAGGCCAGACATGGCTAAACAGAGAGATCAGTAGCATTTGAGAGTCATGAGTTTCATTCATTTATCAGTCACTTTAGTTTTTATTTGCATATCTCTTTTACTCCCCACAAGGGACCAGATCTAACTGGTTTGCATTAAGGTCTAAGGTCTTGTGCTTGGACCTAGACATATAAAATTAAAAAAAAACACAATTTCTGCCTTTAAGTAATTTATAAATTTAGGGGAAAGGGAAATAAGGATAGAAACTGCACCTATGATTTTATTGTTAGATAAAGAACCTCCTTTCACCAATGTGGGACAGAACTTTTTCTCTATAGTCTTAAAAATTTACCCTGAAGTCATTGAGAGATTAAATGATGTGCTCAGGGTCCTATCACCAGTATGTCTCAATGCTGGAACTTGAATTCCAGTCTTAGACTAACCTGTGCAAGCATATCTCCCATAGACATGTACTTCCTGTGTAAAGGAGAGAAATCCACCACCATTTGCTCAAAGTCCTAGAAAAAGCAAACTTATCAACAGGACTAAAAATACAAAAAAAAAAAAAAAAAAGAACGGTTCTTCCAATAAGAGGCCATCCTTCTTTTATTCTAAGTAACCAATCACCTTTGAGGCAACCCACAAACCCACACTGCTTCTGGGATAGGGTGGATATATGCACATAAATATAATCTAAGTGTAGTAGAAGTGATCAGGAGCATCTCTGTTCAATTGGAAGTTTCCCACTGATGGGGTACAGATCCGGGGAAACTACTTGAACTCTCCTTGAATCTTCCCACTTAATCCAGCTTTCCATAACCAAATCTGTTACCCTTAACCTGCCCTAGCCCTCCACGGTCTGTTACCTCAGGGTTGCCCCACCTGCTTCCTGCCCCAGTCCACCACTGTTTAATACTTCCCCAATTGCCTCCACCTGTTTCCCACTCTTGATTACATCACTAGATAACCCAGTCCCATCAAGACTAGACCACCCCCAAATCTCTCCCACAGTCTTTCTGTATATAAGTTCCATCCAGATTCAATCCAGGCCTGACTCTGTCTAGCTGAGATTCTATCTGGCCTGTTTGTTAATACAAGCATCACAAATTGTTAGGCTTCTTAAGAGTCAACCCAATATGGTGAATCTTTAATAAACTTCGTTTCACTTTGACTTAAAGGAGGATTGAGTCAAATTCATTTGGTAGGACCCAGCATTTTGGAGTCCCAAGCACCCCAAACCTCGACATTATGGTTCCCTGACCTTATCACCACCAATTAACTTCATGGAATTGTAGAACATGGGCCTTTGTCAAAAGGTAGGTATGAAATATTTGCAGCAGCTCTCTTTGTGGTGGTAACGACCTAGAAATTGCAGGGAGGCCCATCAACTAGAATGGCTGAACAAGTTGTGGTATATGATTGCGGTGGAATACTACTGTGCTATAAGAAACGATGAGCTTGATGATCTTAGAAAAACATGGATAGACTTTCATGAAATAATGAAAAGTAAAATGAGGAGAACCAAGAGAATGTTGTATATAGTAACAGGAATATTGTTTTAAGAACAACTTTGAGCAAATAAGTCATTTTGACGATTATAAATACCCAAATTAACTACAAAGGACATATAAAGGAAGATGCTATCTGTATCTGGAGAAAGAATTGATAAATAGAAGTATGTATAGAATGATTTTACATATATATGTGTATATATAACTATATATCTATCTAAATACAAACAGACATATAAATTTGTGTCTAATGGTAGCTATCTCTAGGATAGGAGGAGTGGAAAGAAGAAAAAAAAACTACATGATGACTTTATTATACATTTAAAAGAATAGCAAGTTGTACATAATAGGTTTGCAGTTCCATGTACAATTATCTTTTTTAATTATTATATTGTGTCATGGAAATGCTTGTTTTATTCCATAAATTAAAATTTAGATTAATTAAAAATAAAAAAAAAGATAGACATTTCCCCGTTGGGCTAGAAATTCACATGCTAATATGACCTTGAATTTCTGGGGTTGCCTCAAAGGTGATTGGTTACTTAGAATAAAAGAAGGATGGCCTCTTATTGGAAGAACTGTTCTTTTTTTTTTTTTTTTTGTATTTTTAGTCCTGTTGATAAGTTTGCTTTTTCTAGGACTTTGAGCAAATGGTGGTGGATTTCTTTCCTTTACACAGGAAGTACATGTCCATGGGAGATATGCTTGCACAGGTTAGTCTAAGACTGGAGTTTCTTGAGATGGTCACCTTATTCCTTTCTCTTTCCTTTGTTTTGCATAGGTCAGTGCCTGTGAATGAGTCTGAGAAATGTATGTTTCCAGCCTTTAACCTGTTTGGTTGAAAGTTGCTTAGTTTAGGATTTGGGCAACTGACAAGAGGAAGAGGATCTCCTTAACATGATGTTTCTTAGGGCAAGAGGATACCCTGAAGAAGACCTGCCATTTAACTGGAAGACTAAAGCCATCACATGACTCACCAGGAGATCCGGACATTGCCAATCTTCAACAAAAATTAATGTGAGGTTCTTGAATGGCATAGGTACATGTGAAATATCTGTTCAGTGGTCCCACAAAAGTGGCAGCTAGGTGATGCCATAGTGAGGGCTGAACTGGAGTCAAGAAGATTCATCTTCCTGAGCTCAAATCCAACCTTAGATACTAGCTGAGTGACCTTGAGCAAGTCACTTAACCCTATTTGCCTCAGTTTCCTCCTCTATAAAATGAGCTGGAGAAGGAAATGACAAAGTACTCCTATATCTTTGCCAAGAAACTCCAAATGGGGTTAAGTAGAGTTGGGTATGACTGAAAAACAACTTAACTACAACAAAAATCTCACAAAAAGTTTTCCCTTTTGGGGGGTTGATCATGAGCTATTTGAATATTTTGTTTCCTGTATTTTTTCATGTGTTCTTTCATATCCTATTTATCTTATGCTATTTCTGTGATGGAGAAAATAAAAAGCAGTCCCATACCTAACATGCATATTGAACATTAAGTTCCTTTGAGTTTAGACACAAGCCATACCTATTTTGTATGAGAGATTCCCAGGGAATTTTATTCCATGTTGGAGATAGATCCAAGGAAAGAAATGGACCCCCTTGGGGTTAAGGTCCTTGCGCTCAAAGTTAGGTTTAGGTGAGCCTTTGGGAGAGGACCGGGAGCCATGGGATACACAAGTCACATTGGACAAATGCAATAGAAAGGCCAAGCAAAGAGTGAGAAAATATTTGAGAAAGAGGGATTATCTCTCCCCAGAGAGGAGTCATAAAAGATATCATGATAGAGAAAGTGGAAAGTGGACCTTAAAGGTAGAGAAAGATACCTTATGAGATGGCAGTATGGTACAGTAGAAAAGCTGATGGATTTGGAGTTAGAGCACCTGGGTACCTAACACCTATGTGACCTTGGGCAAATCACTTCATTTCCATTAACCTCAATTACTTATTTCTAAAATGAGGAGGTTGGGTCCCTTCCAGCTCAGTTGATCTCGAAGGGCATACTCCTCTCCCCAGTTGTACTCTCAATGACCAGTCCTAGCTCTCTTAAGTTCATAGAAGACTCTCTTCCCTTCTGCAAGGAGTCTTGTTCCTTAAAGGTGCATCCTTCCTCACAGTCTGCCTTTCTGTATCCATCTTTCTCAAATGTGTGTCTCTGCTTCTTTAATTGTATTTCAGACACCCTCAAACCCAATAAATGGATAGAGAATGTGTTCCTCTGGGGTGCTGCTAGATGTCATGGCCAAAGGAGGAAGAGAGGAGAGAGAAGTCCCCTCCTCCCATCTTCCATCAGTACTTTCTCACATTTCCCAGAGCTTAGCTATTAATCACTTACTCCCTCCCCTGAGAGTGATGGGCTAATTTGTTTGCTCAGTCAATCACAGTTGTTCACTTCTCACTATCAGAGAAGTGTGAACACTTTTGTAAAGGGGTCACTAGATATGGCCCAAATTTTAGTTTGATAACTTGTTACCACACTAAAACCTCATGATTTGTAACTAAATCACTCTGACCACATCAAAGAGTTGGATTAGGGGAGAAATCAGGCTACTTCTTAACTATGATGGCAAGCTCAATAGAAGAAGGATGCAGAGAAGTAGGGTCCATTGCAGGATGGTATTGGTATATGCCAATGCACAAAGGTCAGAAGAGGGTAGGACAAGAATGGGGAATTCCTTAGCAGTACAATTTTACTGGAGTATAAAGCACAGGAAGGGGAGGAATATGAAATAAGAATGCAAAAGGTAGGGTGGAATCAGTATAATATGGACTCATTAGAATTCCAGGTCAACAAAGTGCTTGTGTGTCATCCATCAGGTGATGGAAAACATTTTTTTTTTGAAGAGGTAAGAAAGAGTGAAACGGTCAGGATATGCCTTAGGAAGATTACTTTGGCAGCAATATGAAGGAAGGAAGAAAGCTATTACAATAATCTAGGAGAGAGATTATGTGGACTTGGATTTAGGTGATTTCTATGGAGAGTCACAAGACTTGGGTTTGAGTTGGGGTTTATTGATCAATTGAGATAATGTATGAAAAGCACTTTACAAACACTATATAAACTTGAATTTTGGTTGCTGCTTGTAAGCACAAGCAAGATGGGATTTTTGTTGTTTTCTTTTTGGAGTTCAGTTTCCTAGGCTTAGGGAAAATTGTAAACATCTGAAGGCTCAATCTCCTTTAAACCCTGGTGGTTCATAGCTATGCTGGGTCACGAGGGTTGTGATGTCTGGATTGTGATATCTTCTGGCTCTGAGCTATTAGTCAAAAACTGTATGTATACTGGGAGGTTGGTGTTTTGCTTGGGGGTTTCTGCTTATGAGAAGGACCTTTTGATTCCCTGGATGAGACTCTGAGTAGCCATTTGTTAAGAGCCTTTCCCCTGACTCAAATGTTGTTGGTGCTTCCCCATCCGGTGGTATGTGTAGATGGTCATATTGCTTTGTCAAACAATTGTACCTCTGTCAGTTGATCTTTATGCTAATTTCTCTGCTTGTATTTTCTCCACATTGAGGGTGTTGACCTTTCCCCTGAACTAGTGAATGACTAATATATGTTTAATTAAAGAAGGATTGTTAACCCCTTTGAAGCTTTCTTTCCTTTATAAAGCAGAGCAAAGAATCTGTGTTAGCAGGCCATCCTGAGTGTTCTAGGGTGCTTGCTAATATGCTGCTCTAGTTATCAGGTGCATGGCCTTAAGCAATCTCTCTGAACTTCTGTTACCTCATCTGCAAAATGGGGATAATTGTATTTACTCTAGCATTTGCCTCAAAGTTGTATTAGATGAGGTAATATGTATTATGAGATAATGCCTTATAAATCATAAGCACCATATAGATAGGAGTTAGTATTTCTCTCTTCTTAACTAGAATGAAATTTCCTTTAGGGAAGGACCCATGTATTTTTATAAAATCACAAAATTTCAGAGCCATTTGTTCTAATCCATGCTAGAAAAATAATCTTTTCTACAAGATATTTAAAAGTAGCCACATAGTCTTGCGTTACAGACCTCCATTAAGGGGAAATCTACTTCCTGCAAGGCAGTCCCATTACACTTTTGAGTAACTTCAACTGCTGCAAAGTTTTTCCTGACATCAAACTTCAAGTATGGCTCCTGCTTCTGCCATCTGGGATCACATGGAGAAAGTCTGATCCCTGTTCCACTAGACAATCTGTTAAATACTAGAAGACATTTTTGAATTGGAGGACCTTCACCTTCTTAGCTGCTATCCCCTATTAGCCTTCCAGTTAAGTCAAGTCCATGAGCATTTTAAAAATATTTTTTATTTTTCCCCCAATTACATGTTAAAACAAGTTAAAATTTTTTTTAAGGTTTTGAGTTCCAAATTCTACTGCTCCCTCATTCCCTTCTCCCTTCTCTGAGAGGTAAGCAATCAGATATAGGTTATACGCATCCATTCATGTAAAACATTTCCACATAAATCATTTTGTACAAGAAGACCCATGAGCATTTATTAAGCACCTTTTATGTACTAGGCACTGTTCTAAGCACTCAGTATATCAAGAAAGATAAAAGCAGACCCTACTCTCTAGGACTTCACAATCTAATGGGTGAGAGACAGGCAAACAACTATGCACAAACGATATACACCAGATAAATTGGAGATAAGCTCAGGGGGAAGGTACTAGACTTCAGGGAGATGAACAAAAGCTTTTTGGAGAAGGCAGGATTTTAGCTGAGAGGAAGAGGAAGAGAATGCAAGGAAATGTTTGGATGGAAAGTGAAGATTTTGTGTCATTGTGTAGAAGAGCACATTAAGGAGATTAAAGTAGAAAAGGAATGGAAAAGGAGGCAGGGTCCATATTTTGAAGGGCTTTAGAAGTCAAACAGAGGATTTTATGTTTCATCCTGGTGGTAATAGGAAGCAACAGGAGTTTATTAAATAGGGGTTAACATGGCCAGAACTGTTTCTTGGGTTAACCAGTTTGAAAGTTGAGTGGAGAATGACTCAAATGGGGAGTGAGGAGAGACTTAGGACAGAAAGGTCCACCAGGAGGCTGTTGCATCATCCAGTGTGAGGACTTGAGACATCTGTATCAAAGAGATGGCCTTGTCAGAAGAGAGAAGGAGGTGTCTAGGAGAGATGCTGGGAAGTTAGAATCTACAGGACTTACTAATGTTCTTATATATCTTTGTATCCCTTCTAGAGCCTAAAGCTTAACTAAGATATCCAATAAATACTTGCTAGATTGAATAATTGCTACTCACATATGTAGCTGAACTTCTTGACTGATTCTTTTAGCCCCCTCTCTGGGGAGAAGCCTGGGCTTAGAAAGACCTGATGCCTTTCTCTTAACACAATTTTTTTTTCCTAATTGGAGGAAACTTGCCATGTTGGTTTTGAAGTTCCCTTGCTTGGCTGATCACTGCAGTCACCTAGGGAGGCTGCTGGTGGTGCAGACCATGATGTAACCATGGCCGCATCCTGACTTCAAGTGATCTATAACAAGAGTAATTTATGAGGTGAAGGTTTCTCTTTTTATAGAAATGTTCCATTTTCCTGTCAAGGAGGGTAATTGAGGTTTTTAGCCTTCATGTCACACTCATTATACTCCTTGACATTTACTCAATGTCTGTTTCCCCAGGGTTTTCTTACATTCTCTTTCTAGGCCCCCGAACAGAAAATGGACATCGGGAATCAGATAATTGAGTGGAGGTAACTCCCGTGATTCCCATCCCTTTCTCCAGGGCTGAGGGCAGGGATGTTCTGAGTATGTCAGCCTTGTGGCCCCTTAGAAATGTGGTCAGCCCATTCATAATGGAAAACATCATAAATAATTGAAGCATCATAAAAGTAAAATGTCTAAAAACAGGATCCACCTCTGCCTGTGGGTAGAAAGGATACCACCTATTCCTTTGGGAGACATCCAAAAGATCACTGGGTCCTCTGATTCCAGAGTTCAAATTCCATCTCTGATGCTTACTACTTATGTGTCCTTGAGCAAGTCACTCTATTTCCTCTGGCCTCAGTTTCTTTATTTCTAAAATGAGGGGAGTAGACTAGAGGGCCTCAGAGATTCTCTCTCATCTTTTTGTCTATGATCCCATTTGATTCCCAAGGTCCTGAAGACCAGTCCCAGTTTTTCCACCAATGATTGTTTCTTACCAATAATCTCCCTTTTGAAATGCAAATACCCTGGGAAATACAAGACATCCTAATTATATGTGATATATGAAGGATATATGATTTCTTCCCAGGTGTGAAACTCTGCCTGCCAATGCAGACCAAAACCATTTAAGAACTTTGTCCTAGTAAGTTGCCTGAGACAAGGAGTGAGAGAGTGTCTTTTGTAGGTGACGTACCACTTTGGAAATCTGGTGAAAACTGTGTATCTCATTATTCTTAGAATTATGTTTTTAAACACATCAAATAAAAGATCTAGGACTACAAAGGAAACCAATTACACTGAAATAAAGGTGTAACTTTTTTCCATCCAAGTTAATAGATCTCCCATAAATCTTTCCACAGATGTCAAGAGGGTCCATAGTCTCCAAGTTAAGAACCCTTGACATAGAAGATCAGATTTAGATCTAGAAGGGACTTTAGAGTCTCTTTTGTCTAACCTCTTAATTTTAAAGTGACAAAACTGAGGAGCAGAGAGTCACAGTTGCCCAGAATCACAGTTGAGTAAGATTGGAGAAGGGATTGACTTTGTATCTTCCTGTTCCCAATCTCACCACCATCCATTGCACCACAGTAGGGAGACTTGGGCATTACCATGATGGTGATAGAGGGAGAAAGTTGGTGTGGAAGGAAGGATAGGGAAGAGGATTGATGCCACCAATGGAGAGTGGAAGGGGAGATGGGAAGGGTTAACCATAAACTATTCTGGCATGAACATTATGCTGAAAAAAAGTCATATGCTTGTGAGGACTCTGTGTTTATCTGTGGCAATGTCATGAAACCAGTTCCAAAGCCTATCAGTTCCATAGAGTCACTTACCTCTGAACCCTCTGTGAGATCTTAAACACATCCTGTTTTCCATCCATTTTGGCCAATTTAAATCCCCTAAAAAAGTTACATCCTCTTAAATAATTTGCATGCTACCTTTAAAAAAAGTTATATTCTTTTCAGTAAAGGGGTTGGGTTCAGTAAAGTTAGTTCTTGTTTTGTTTTCTTAGGGTAGCTGTTTCTGAGCCTTTGCTCTACTTCCAAATGACTGTGACTTTGGAATGGAGAAAGGAAGGAAAGATAAAAATAAAAAGCATTTTCATAGCACTTATTATTTGCTAAGCACTTTACAAATATTTATCTCATTTGATCCTCAAAACAACCCTAAGAGTTAGGCTTTTTTATAGTTGACGAAATTGAGGCAAACAGAGGTTAAATGACTTGTCCAGGGTCACACAGTTGATCAGTGTCTGAGGTTGGATTTTAATCTAAGTCTTACCCTATTCCAGGATTAGTGATCTCTCCTCCACTTTTCCCCCTAGCTACCAGGAAGGAAATGAAATCTTCAGAATATGGGAGACTATTCTGGATTCCCAGAGAAAGCTGTGCCCTCTTAGTCATCTTGTCACTAGTGTCTCACCAAAGGCTGAAATCTTAAGTCTCCAGGGTGAGAGTTCTCTGAAAATGTACGTTAAAAAAGAATTAGTCTCTTACATTTGTATTCCACCTTTAACTTCTCATAGTGCTTTCTTGTCTTTTCTTTCACTTGAATCCCCTAAAAGTCCCAGGAGATAGTGTGAATGAGGACAGGCTAAACCAATCATGATTACATTGTAACAAATAACATATATAAGGAATTCAGATACAATTTGGAAGACCTATAGGAACAGATGCAGTATGAACTAAGCAGAACCACGAGAATGACATACACAATAGCTGTAATAAGGTAAAAGAAAATATAATAAAAGGCAGCTAACCTTAGAAGCATGCAATAACAAATCTTGGTTCCAGAAATAGGTGACAAGAAATTCTTGCCTTTTCTGCCAGTGCTGACCCTAGAGATTCTTGGCCTCACTGTGACTAGAGATGGTCACTCAGGTACATCAGACCACTTCTGCTCTGGATGCCCCTTCCTCCTGCTTCTCACCTCTTATTCCTGCCCTTTTTGAATAAAATGTCTACTTACATTCTTCCCCCCTGCAACTACATGTAAAGTTGTAAAGGTAGTTTTCAGCATTCATTTTTGTAAAATTTTGAGTATTAAATTTTTCTCCTTCCCTCCCCTCCACCTCCCCAAGACAGCAAGCAATCTGATATAGGGTGTGTATATGTATATGTGTGTGTGTGTGTGTGTGTGTGTATATATGTATATATATATATATATATATATACATATATACACACACACACACATATACATATACACACACATGTATGTATACATATATGTATATATACACACATAATCATGTTAAACATATGTCCACATTAGTTATGCTGGGAAAAAAGAATCAGAACAAAATGGAAAAACCATAAGAAAGAAAAAATGGAAAAAAAAAGTGAAAATATTGTGCTTCAATCTGAATTCATACTCCAAAGGTCTTTCTCTGAATATGGTCAGCATTTTCTATCATGAGTCTTTTGGAATTGTCTTAGATCATTGTATTGCTGAGAAGAGTAAGTCTATCATAGTTAATCATTGCACAATGTTGCTATTGCTGTATACAATGTTCTCCTGGTTCTGCTCACTTCACTCAGCCTCAGTTCATGCAAGTCTTTCCAAGTTTTTCTGAAATCCTCCTGTTCATCATTTCTTATCAACTTATACCCTTGTTGGTTCAGCACATTCTCTGTTTGGTTCAGCTGAGCTTCTTGGATTACCATACCCTAGTGTCTCTCTGCTTAGGACATCAAAGAAAGACCAGTTAGATGGGCCTAAGGGAGAACCTGACCCCTTGCCATTAAAACCAACCAACAGCAGGGCAGAACTAAGATAGCAGAGTAAAAGCAGGCACTTTCTAGATCTCTCCCCCCAAACCTAGCCATATACCTGTAAAAAATGACTCTAAACAAGTTCCGGAGCTGCAGAACCCACAGAATGATGGAGTGAAGCAAATCTCCAGCCCAAGACAGCCTGGAAAGTTGACAGGAAGCATCTATTGTGCCAGGTTGGGAGCAGAGCACAATCCAGTGCCAGCACAGACAGGACCTGAGCAGGCCTCAGGGGGACTGAATCTCTGGCACCTGTGGTGGTTTCCACACTTCACAATCCCAAAACACCAAGGACAAATTGGGAGGACAATGGAAAAAACATGTCTAGCTTGTATGAGAGATTAGAGTGGTCTGACTTCAGTCCCAGGATGACAGAGGGAGCAGAGGAGCCCACGGCAACAGGGGCAGAGACAGCAGCTGTTTATAGAGCTCTAGGTCCACAGATTGTGGGGGGATCAAGTGTCTGACAGTACACACCCCCCTCATCCCCATTAGAAGCAGAGAACTACCTTGACAAAGAGCTCAAAAATAAGTAAATTTACAAGAAAATGAGCAAAAACCAGAAAAAGAATCAGGCTATAGAATCTTACTTTGCTTACAAGGAAGACCAAAGTATACAAACAGAAGAAGACAACAAAGTCAATGTCCCTACATCCAAAGCCTCCAAGAAAAATGTGAATCAGTTTCAGGGCATGGAAGAGCTGAAAAAGGATTTTGAAAAGCAAGTAAGAGAAATGAAGCAAAAATTGAGAAGGGAAGTGAGAATTATGCTGAAGAAAATAACACCTTAAGAAATAGACTAACCCAAATGGCAAAAGAGATCCAAAAAGCCAATGAGGAGAAGAATACCTTAAAAAGCAGAATTGGCCAAATGGAAAAGGAGATCCAAAAGCTCACCAAAGAAAATAATTCCTTAATGATTAGAATGGAGCAGATGGAACCTAATGACTTTATGAAAAATCAAGAAATTATAAAACAAAACCAAAGGAATGAAAAAATCCAGACAATGTAAAATGTCTCATTAGAAAAACAACTGACCTGGAAAATAGATCCAGAAGAGACAATGTAAAAATTATTGGACTACCTAAAAGTCATGATCAAAAAAAAAGAGCCCAGATGTCACCTTTCAGGAAATTTTCAAGGAAAACTATCCTGATATTCTATAACCAGAAGGTAAAATAGATATTGAAAGACTCCACCAATTATCTCCTGAAAGAGATCCCAAAAGGAAAACTTCTAGGTATATTGTAGTAAAATCCCAAAGTTCCCAGGTCAAGGAGAAAATATTACAAGCAGCTAGAAAAAAGTAATTCAAGTATTATGGAAATACAGCTTCTATATTAAGGGATCTGAGGGCTTGGAATATGATATTCCAGAGGTCAAAAGAGCTAGGATTAAAACCAAGACTCACCTACTCAGCAAAACTGAATATAATCTTTCAGGGGAAAAAAAACTGTCATTCAATGAAATAGAGGACCTTCAAGCATTCTTGATGAAAAGACCAGAGCTGGATAGAAAATCTGACTTTAAATACAAGAATCAAGAGAAGCATGAAAAGGTAAACAGGAAAGAAAAATCATAAGGGACTTATTAAAGTTGAACTGTTTACATTTCTAGATGGAAAGCTAATATTTGAAACTCTTGAGACTTCACTCAGTATTAGGGTAGTTGGAGGGATTATATACATATAGACAGAGGGCGCAAGGTGAGTTGGATATAAAAGAATGATATCTTAAAAAATACAATTAAGGGGTGAGAGAGGAATATATTGGGGGAAGGAGAAAGTGACAAATAGAATGGGATAAATTATCTCTCACCTAAAAGAAGTAAGAAAAAGCTTTTTCAATGGAGGGGAAGGGGGAAAGGTGAGAGAAAAAGAGTGAACCTTTCTGTCACGAGATTTGGCTTAAGGAGGGAATAATATGCACACTTAATTTGATATGAAAAATCTATTTTACACTACAGGAAAGTAGGAGAGGAGGGGATAAGAGGGGTGGGTGGGTGGGAATAATAGAAGGGAGGGCAAAAGAGAGGAGGGGCTAATTAGAAGTAAACACTTTTGAGGGACAGAGCCAAAAGAGAGAATAGAATAAATGGCAGGCAGGAAAGGATGGAGGGAAATATAGTGTTTCACATGATTGTTATGGAAGTGTTTTGCATGACTGCACATGTATAACCTATATTGAATTGCTTGCCTTCTTAGTGGGGATAGGAGGGAAAAGAGAGATGCTGAAACTCAAAGTTTTAAAAACAAATGTTAAAAAATTATTTTTATATGCAACTGGGCATTAAGATACACAGGCAATGGGGTATAGAAATCTATCATGCCCTACAAGAAAATAGAGGGAATGGGATAAGAGAAGGAAGGGGTGTGATAGAAGGGAGGGCAGATTGGGGGAAGGGGTAATCAGAATGCATGATGTCCTGGACTGGGTGGAAGGGAGAGATGGAGAGAAAGTTTGGAACTCAAAATCTTGTGGAAGTGAATGTTGAAAGCTAAAACTAAATAAATAAATTAGAAAAAAAAAACATAGCAGGGAGAAGTACCCTTCCTCCTCACGCCATAGTCCAAAGTCCCTGGCACCAGTGGTGCTGGTGATCTCCTTGGTTGTTTCCCCATTAGAATGTAAACTCCTTGAGCAGAAGGATCTCTTTTGCCTTTCTTTGTATGCCCAGAGCTTAGCACAGTGCCTGACACATAGGAGGCACTTAGCAAATGCTATTGACTGACTGCATCCTTTCTTCTTTGTCCTTATGTCCAACTATTTCACCCTGAGCCTCTTCTCACAAAGAAAAAAAACTTCTTAAATAAAACCAACTGTCATAGGGACTATGTCTGACAATCTATGCAACATTGGCAGAGAAGACAAGCATTTCTTGTCATCTGTTTTCTGGAACCAAGATTTGTCATTGCATTTATCTAAGGTTAGTGATCTTCATTATATTTTCATTTACCCTATTACAGTTATTGTGTATCTCATTCTCCTGGTTCTGCTTAGTTCATACTGCATCTGTTCATGTTGGTCTTCCAAAATGTATCTTAACTCCTCATATTTATTATTTGTTACAATGGGATCACATTCTAATACATAACAATTTGTTTAGCCTGCCCTTATTCAATGAATGCCTCCTTTGTGTCTAGTTTTTTGAGTCCTCTCCATCACAGAAACCTGTCACAAAGATCCTTGGGCCAACAAGGACCTGGATTAATTTATCCCAAAGGGATAGGTTAGTCTCTCTGTTTCTAGTCCCACCCCCAGAATAAAACTCCAGGAAAATTCACAAACAAAATCTAGGCATTTCTCATGACTAGGGGATTCCCATGTGTGGGGAGCAGGGTTCCTTCACATAATTGTACACTATTGGTATTGGGTAGGGAAGAGCTCTCTAGTTCCTTCACCATAGAAAACAAATGTCATGAAGGATGCACAAGAATGATACAGAGATTTAGGAAACATAAAACTAATCTACTACACTCATTATAATTGTCCCAGGAGGTAAAAATGGATGGCTGGACAAATATTTCACGTTCACCTCAGACCTATATCTTCTGAGCAACTCATAGCAATTACTATGGATCACACCACCAAGTGCTTCTTCTGCTACTCCTGATGGGGTAGGAGAGAGAGGAATAGCTCTCCTGCCCAGCCAGGGCATGCCTTTAATTCCG
The DNA here is from genome assembly GCA_028658325.1 of Potorous gilbertii. NCBI lineage: Eukaryota > Metazoa > Chordata > Mammalia > Diprotodontia > Potoroidae > Potorous > Potorous gilbertii. The sequence goes on along the minus strand of CM053769.1, from coordinate 162,959,307 downwards.
CAGCTATAAGACTGTCCTTCTTGTTGATTCTCTTTTCTGCCAAGAAGTATGGTGCAATGAAAATCTCCCTCTGGCCAGCTGATACCTGAATCCCAGGCTCAGGAACTCTTAACTCATGAGGATTAGAAATTGGAAATGAGCATTTCTCAGGTTTGCTCATATCTGACTTGTGCTGAGAAAAGGAAATAAAAGGCAGAAGAAACTGGTCAGGATTGCAAAGTCAATGGACTCTAGTCTCCAGCTCACCTGGACAAGCACATATGCCACATGCTTCTTCGGTAGACGTCTTTGCTCCTCCTGGCAGGTATGGAGAGAAGAAATCTCTCCTCTCCTTTGGGAATCGCAGGGAGAAAGATCCAAAAGAGGAAGAGATGCATGGCTTACTCTTTGGTCATGGAGTGTGTCCCTTTAACAAAAATCTGTCTCTAATACTCAGTCATCAAAGATCTTCAATGCAGCCCCAATAACTGGGAACTGTCAGGACCTCTCTGTGTTAAACCAGCAAGGGGATCATGTGAATGTCAGGCTCTATGGAAACTGTCCAGGGTCTGTCATTTCATCAAGTAAATTAAGGGAAATTCATTGAATTGAGTAAGGGATGTCCTGATCGCCTCTGGTGAATTTACTATAACGAAAAGTGTTGCTAAGATATTTGGCATATATGGGACCTGTATATGTACTTGTGCCTTTTCTGTTAGACCATAGTACACAATAACGATAATAGCTCACATTTATATAGTGCCAGCTGTGTGCCAAGCACTTTCCAATCGTTATCTCATCCGATCCTCACAACGCTGCAAGGTAGAAGCTATTACTATTCCCATTTCACAGGTGAAGAACCTGAGGCAAGCAGAGGTGAAAGGACTTGCCTAGGGTCACACAGCTGGTAAATGTCGGAGAGCAAATTCGAACTCAGATCCTCTTGACCCTGATGCTCTCTCCATCCGCTGCAACACTACCTTCCAAGCAAATGCAACGTCCTTCTAGAGTGATTGCCTCCCCTCTCCAGAATCATAAATGAAACCAAATGAGGAGGAGATCTCTTGGAGAATGAACTTTCATGGTGCTTTTCAGAAGATGAAAGGGAGTGACAGATGGGAGCAGACTTTGATAGTAGTAAGATTGCATAGGCAGTAGATGGCTCTCTTCTCCAGGCAAGACTGAGGCCAGCCCCAGGAAATGTCAAGGCTTGAAGTTCCAGGATGTGGATGGGTGAGGATGCCCCAGAGAAGGGGACAGGCTGTGTGGGCTAGGCACAAGAGGTCCCTAAACTTATACAGAAGCAGCGAGGTCATCAATCTTGCAGAAAAAAAGAATAAATTAGTTTCTTGGAAGAGCTGCCCTCTTTCCCAGAGGCAGATAGAGTTGGCATCCTGAGGTCAGGAAGACATGAGTTCAAATTCCACTTCAGGAACTTATGTGGTCCTGGGTTAGAAAGAGGCCTATTCACTTAATGGGCATTACCTCACTTTAAATGAGTACCTGAAAAGGCCTTAGCCTAAAAGGCCAAGGTCTCCCTTTGCATCCTGGGCCATCTCCAGTCATTCTGATGAATATCTAGTCACTGGACCCAGATGGCTCAGGAGGAGAAAGTGGGGCTAGTGATCTGCACAGCCCTCTTTCACTCGAAACGAAGTCAAGTGCAAGTCATGTCATCATTTCTCTGATGGCATGGTCTTCTTCGAAAATGAAGGATGAACATAACAACAACCTGGGTTAAGTCATTTAACTTCTGTCTGCCTTAATTTCTCCAACTATAAAATGGAGATCACAATAACACCTACCTCTCAGCGTTGTTGTAAAGATCGAATTCTATAATATTTGTAAAGTCTTTGTAAAGTACAGTGTCGGTACTTAAATACTTATTTCCTTCCTTTCTTCTCAGAGAACATGACAGTAGATGTCAAGGTATAACCTGGGGGGAAAGGCCTGTGCTATCAAACTTTCTCTCTTTTTTATTTTTTCCACTTAATGGTATTTTTTTTCCCAATTACATCTAAAGATAGTTTTCAACATTCACTTTTATAAGGTTTTGAGTTCCAATTTTTTTTCTCCCTCCTTCTTTCTCTTCCCTCCCCAAACAGCAAGCAATCTGACATACAATCATATAAAACCTATTTCCACATTAGTCATGTTGCAAAAAAGAATCACAACAAAAGGGAAAAACCATGAGAAAGGAAAAAGAGAGAAAATAATTTACTTCTATTTGCACTAAGACTCTATAGTTCTTCCTCTGGATGTGGATAGCATTTTCCATCATGAGTCTTTTGGAATTATTTAAGATCATTGCATTATTCAGAAGAGCTAAGTCTAACAAAGCCAGTCATTGGCTGTTACTCTGTACGATGTTTTCCTGGTTCTGCTCATCAGTTCATGTAAGTCTTTGGTAGCGAAAACACTACCAAAGTTTCTTGAAGAACGTTGGGGATGGAGGTCTGGGAGGAGGTCATTCTTGGACATCCTATATAATGACCTGGCCTACTCTGACCAGTAAGAAATCTTAACTGATGCCAAAGATTAAACTATGGAAAGTCCAATGTATCTGGAGTCAGAAGATCTAGGTTCCAATTCTGACCCTGCCACTTACTAAATGTATGACCTTGGGCAAGTCATTTCACCAGCCTACTTTGTTCCTTCACCTATGAAGTGATGATGTTGGACTGGGTCCCTCTCAGTTCTAAATCGATGATCCTAAGGTGTCCCTAGTGAAATATTTGGCCCAAAAGGCAGGTTCTGACTTTCTGGTACCAAGAGAAGGAAAGAATTAGGAAGGTCACTATAGTTTATGGGGCTAGGTACCAGGACATTATATTCTAGTCTTGGTGCGATCATTTAATTTGCTGTGTTACATTGGTCAAGTCACCTAAACTCTCTGTGAATGAATGAATGGATGGATGTATAGATGAAAGAAAGAACATTTATCAAGCCCTTACTATGTGCCAGATTCTGTGTTATCTTAGTTTCTTCATCTGTCATATGTATGTGATGAAGAAGAATTTTAATGCCAATGATGTTTTTGCTTCTATAATATTAAATATGAAATTACATCCATATTAAAAGGATTTATTATGTGTGGCAAATTCTTGGTATGAAAATAAGCTTGATTTCCTCTATTTTGCTCTAAAATTTCTTCCATTTTCTATTATCCCTGGGGCATTCCGTCCCCCCTGCCAACATGCAGCCTAGCATTTATGGTTCCATCAGTGTCTCTCAATCCCCGGTGTCCCACGGCCAGATTAATTTGGGAAATGTTGATCTAGGGCATCAAATTCATAGAAGGGCCTTTGGAGGCCATCCAGTCCAAGCACCTCATTTGGCAGATGAGGACATGGAGAGCTAGAGAGATAAAATGACTTTCTCAAAGCCACAGAGCTAATTAGTGGCAGAGCTGATACTTCAAACCAAAGCCACTGAGTCCAAATCTGCTGCTTATCCCACTAGCCCACAGTTCTGCCCCTATGAGAAGGTCCTGGATGAGGTGGGGCCACTCTTCTGGGAAGATCTGGGCCTAGTTAAGTGCAAATGGAGAAAAGATCTTGGGTACATTTTGTGCAATGAAAAGCAGCTCAGCTTCAGACTATGAAGTCAAACAAACTTTGGAAGTATAAGAATTTTATAGAATGGGGGAAAAATACATGAGCAATCAGTAAACAAGTGTATCCTGAGCACCTATTCTAGACTCAGCCTGGTACCAGCAGGTCTTTGGATGCCACTAGTCTAGCTGAAGAGACAAGACAAATAACTGTAAAGCAATGAAAAACCATATTGCGACCGCTGGTCTTATTTCCATGTCATTTCTTTCAGTGAACCCTATTCCCCACTCCCACAGCCATCATGTTAACTCAGCCCCTCATCATCTCTCTCTAGATTATTGCCAATAACACCCTAACCACTCTCCCTACCTTCAGTCCCTCCCTTCAACAGCTCATCCTTCAGAACACTGCCAAAACATCTGTCTTTCTAAGGACTGGGTCTCCTACTGAAAAGTCTTCAGTGGTTTCCCAAGTATGACCTATAGAATAAAATGCAAACCACTTGGCCTTGCATTAGAGGAGCTCCAAAATTGGGCTGTCACTTACCTTTCTGGCCTTATTGCACACTCCTTTCCTTCATTCACCCTCTTTTCCAAACCAGACTAATCTACTAATAGTTCCTGGACTTGACAAGGCGGCTTCCACCTCCATGCATTTATTTACATGGACTGTTTTCCATGACTGGGATGCATTCCCATCCTCATCTTTGCCTGTTGATTGTTTTTCTTTCTTTAAGGCTGAACTACCATGATATCAAGTTAGGAGAGATAGGAGGGAGAGACAAAGGGGAGAAAGGCTCATTTCCTCGATTTCCCCTCATTTGAAGACGATGTCTCTCTCCTCAGATTTTCTTAGAACACATACATACTGATTCTCCCCTAACTTCCAGTACAGATGGAATGTAGGGACTGGGTTATTTTTATTCTTTTTACAAAAAGGTCTATGATTTCATTGGTATGTGTGAGTGTGTGTGTGTGTGTTTCATCAATGCAGAACCATTTACAGATTCTCCTCCTGCGGGATCCTTATTAATTTCTTTCCATAAATCTCCCACAGAAGATCTACCCCACATATGGAGGACTTCCTCTAGGGATCTTCTAATATCTTAGGGATATTACTATGCAGGGGATGGAACACTGGACCTGGAATCAGAAAGACCCAAATACAGATTTGGCCTCAGATGTATACTAGCTCTGTGATTCTGGGAAAGTCACTGATTGTCAGTCTACCTCCATTTTTTCATTCGTAAAATGTAGATATCAGTGGCATCTTCCTCCCAGAGTTGTTGGGAGAGTCAAATGAGATAATATTTGTAAAGTGCTTTGCAAACTTCAAAGCACTGTATAGATGCTGGCTATTTATTAGCTATCAGACAAATGGGACTGTCCATATTTGTCTCTCATTCTTACTACATGACCAGTCTACCTCATTTGCTGGCTATAAACATCTTTCATGATGTCTTCAAGTCAGCCTAGCCAAAGAATTCCATGTAAGACTTTGATAAGTTGACCACATTTTCATAGGAATTCATCCTCTCATATAATACCACCGTGCTGCATTTAAACAACATCCCTGAGTGTGGTTGCTGTTGTTCAGTTGTGTGCTGACTCTTCCTGGCCCCATAAATCATAGCACATCAATACTGTCCAGGGGGTTTTCTTGGCAAAGGTACTGGAGTGGTTTGCCATTTCCTTCTCCAGAGGATTAAGGCAAAGAGAGGCTCAGTGACTTGCCAGGGTCACACAGCTTGTGAGTGTCCAAAGCTGGATTTGAACTTAGGTTCCTGACTCCAGGTCCAATGCTTTATCCACAGAGTCCCCTGGTGCTGAGGTAGGTAAAGAGTATTTTATTATTCTTACTTTAGTTAGTGAAGTCAATCAGCAAGCATTTATTAAATTATACGTACCAGACATTATGCTACGTGCTAGAATTATAAAGAAAGGCAAAGATTCAGTGCTTGCCTTCAAAAACCTTTCATTCTAATAGGAAGGAAACAAAATGCAAATACTATGTACAATAATATAATCTGTACCCTTATCTCATCTGAAAGGGAAGGAATTAGCAGCTGGAGCAACTAGGAAAGGTCTTCTTCAGAACATGGGCTCTGAGCCAAATCTTGAGATAGACCAGAGAAACCAAGAGACAGAGGTGAGAGGGCATGAGGTTGGCCTGCACAAAGACACAGGCAGATGAGGGGTGGAGTGCAGCGTCGGAGGAGCTGCAAAGGGATTCAGGAGGCTGGATCAGAGAGGGAGTGGAAGGGAGTAAACCGATAAGAAGATGAAGGAGAGTAGGGATAATGGCCTGCATCTATATAGTACTTATTATGTGCCAGGCTCTGCACCAAACACCTGGCACATACTATCCCGTTTGATCCTTGTAACAACCGTAGGAGGTAGATACTATATTCAGCCCCCTTTTACCATTGAGGAAATTGAGGCAGAGGATCAGAAAGGTAGGAAGACGGTCAAGTTGTGAGCGTCTTTAAATGCCAAAGAAAGGAATTTATATTTGATCTTGGAGGTAAAAGGGAGCCACTGGAGTTGACTGAGCAGGGAAGAGATACGATCAGACCTATACTTTAGAAAAATCCCTTTGTCCTGAGAGGGGGCTGAATTTGAGGGGGGACTAAGAGCAGGAAGACTTGTTAGAGGGCTAGTGTACCCCTTTCCTCCTCACTTCCCAATTCTGCAGAGGACACCACTGTTTTTTCAGGCATCAGTCCAGGTGAAAGGGGCTGAGGACCGAAATTAGGGTGGTGGCTCCATGTGGGAGAAGAGCCTGAAGAGGAAAGAGATGTAAAGTCTGAAAACAGCAATATTTGACAACAGTGGGGTAGGGTGTAGAGTGTTGTACTAGGAGTCAGGCAGACATCTCTTTGGATCCTGTCTCCCCTGGGAGAGTCCCTTCCCCTTCCTCGGCCTCAGATTTCTCATCTGTAAAATGGGAATGATAACAACAACACATACCTCATAGGGTTATTGTGGAGATCAAATGAGATCATAGTAGCAGTAGTAGTAGCAGTAGTAGTAGTAGTAGTAGTAGTAGTAGTAGTAGTAGCAGTAGAAGTAGTAGTAGTAGTAGCAGTAGCAGTAGTAATAGTAGTGAGTGCAGATGAGGTGAGGGTGACATTGAGGTGGCCAGCTAGGGACAGGAAGGAGAATGTTGGTACTCTTGGCAGTAAAAAGGAAGTTTGTAAGGGGAGAGGGGTAAGAGCAGGGAGGGGAAGACAATGCCTACCAGGCAGTTGGAGATGCCTGAGTCTGGGTATCTCAGGAGAGAGATTTGGCATGTTTACATCCATCTGGAAGTCAGCTTCAGATAACCGAACTCAAGGGAGCTAATGAGATCACCAATGGAGATAACAGAGAGGGAAAAGGGAAAAGGGACCAGGATGGAATCTTAGGGGATGCCCATGGTTAGTAGGTGCGACATAGATGGGCCAACAGATAAAAGTGCCAAAAGAAAGCATCATGAAAACCTAGAAAGGGGAAAGATAGCCAGGAGGAGAGGGTGAAGAAAAGTCTCCAGTGATTTAAAGTAGTCAAGAAGAATGAGGATTAACGGGTAATCGGGGGAAAATAAAATTATATGTGTGTGTATGTATGTATGTATATATATATATATATATATATATATATATATATATATATATATATATATATATATATTTAGGATAAGGATTTTAAAGGGTGAGAATTGAGAAAAGGCTATTGTATGGGGCAATTAAGAGATCACAGGTAACTCTGGAGAGGAACATTTCAATGGGATGATGCGTTTGGAAGCCAGGGCTGAGGAAGTGAAGTCCAGAGAGGGAGTGGCAGAACCAGCAGTGAAGTGAGAGTGGCCCAGACACCCCATGACATGGTGGTCTTCACAAATTGCCCTCCCCTAACTCCTACCCCTTGGCTGGTTTGCTACTCAGGGTTTCTCTTTCCACCCTTTGGTTTCTGCTCCTTCTCCATGAGGCTAGTTTTGCCAAAGCCAGGCCTGCTGTGCTCCTCCTTCCTTGCCCTGCCCCCAGGCTGCCCTGATCTATTTCTCCTTGTTGTTGCTGGCAGAACCCAACTCTTGCTGCTCTCGTTTGTTTACTTTGGATGCCCTGTCTGATGCTCTGTTATTTGGTTCCAGCTGTTTTCTCAAGGGAGTAGGGTCTCTTGCCTGGGGTGACTGGGAGAGTTTATATGAGGGAGACCAAAAGAGCTACCCAGATTGGGGGCGAGGGGGGAGTTCAGTTCCTTGTGGAGAAGGATAAAATTTTGGAGATGATCCTAAAATAGCTGAAATACTCTGCCTGACTATGTGAACTTGGGAAGCCATTTAGCCTCTAAATCTCAATTTCTCCAAATGTAGAAAGGAGTGGGAGGGGGGCTAGGTGGTGCAGTGGATAGAGCACTAGGCCTGGAGTCAGGAAGGTCTAAGTTCAAATTCTACCTCAGACCCTCACTAGCTGTGTGACCCTGGACAAATCACCTAAGCCTTAGGTCTTCATCTATAAAAGGGGGACACGCTAGCAAAGGAAATGATAAACAATTTGGTATCATTGCCAAGAAAACCCCATGGATGTGAAGTCCACCAAGAGTCAGATATCACTAAATTACTGAACAACACCAGAAGGGGAGGGAGGGGTAGCAATAGCTTTGCCTCATCATTTTCTGTCCCTCACCAGGACACACATGACAATGACAAAGAACCATAGACTCTTGAGCTCAGAATTGTAAAGGATTAGATTTCGAAGAAAGCTTTGAGGAAATGTCTAATCCAGTGGTGGAGAACCCATGGTCTCAAGGCCACATGTGATCCTCTGGGTCCTTAAGTGCAGTTCTAAATAAAATAAACTTGAAGTTTGGATTTGAAGGACCACACTTGAGGACCTCTTAGAGGGCCACATGTGACTTTGAACCATAGGTTCCTCATCTCTAACCTAGTCCATTTTACTCATTGACAGATGAGAAAAGCACAGAGATGTGACATGAATTCTCCAAGGCCACACAGCTAGGGAGGGCCAGAGCTAAGATTGAAAGGTAGATCTTCTTGCAATGCTAATCTAGCCATGTCACATTTGGGGTTAGATGTCCGTTCTAAACCCTCTTCCCTTTCCCTCCTCATGAGTGGGGCTGGAGGTCATCTATTCTATCTTCTCATCCTCTCCACTAACAGCCTGATTTATTTTCAGCATCTTTTGAATTGAGGCCAATACTTCCTTCTTGCCTCTGAACTTGTTCCCTCAAACTCCAATACCCCCTTCCTCATTACTCTGGCTTGCCTGTCTCCCATACCCTAGCTGGAGTATTTAGGAAGGTCAGTTCATTTTAGTATTAACTGCAATAAAAGTAATTAGGAGGGCCATTCTACAAAAAATCTAGAAATTCTACAAAATTACAAATGCCTCCTCTAGCAAGTCTTCCCTGATTACACCAGCCCCTCCCCCCAATCTCTCTTCTCTGCTTTCCTATTGCATTTGTAGTCTATGCTACAAGTAAAGCACTTAACAAATACATAGTGTTTTTGCTCTGAGCCCCTGCCATGGAAATGATGGGGACATGATATTGAATAACAGCATTGACATTAGCTTTGTGACTATGGGTAAGTCATTTAACTTTTCTGAACTCCACGGTCAAAAGTTTAGAAGAGGTTAAGTGATTTATCCTTAATCAATATCTTGTAGTATTTGCCTCATAATGATGAAAGCCAAGATGAAATATCATGCCTAAGATGTTATGTTTTTGTGGTTAGGTTCTATCTGACTCTCTGTGACACCATTTGGGATTTTCTTGGCAAAGACACTGGGGTGGTTTTGCCATTTCCTTCTCCAGATCATTTTATTGATGAGGAAACTGAGGCAAGTAGGGTTAAGTGGTTTGCCCAGGGTCACACAGCTAGTAAATGTCTAAAGCCAGATTTGACTTTAGGAGGATGAATCTTCCTGGCTCCGACCAGCTGCCCTAAGATGCCGTAGAAACTATAGAGATCTATAATAAGGGTTCTTGATCTGGAGTCCATGGCCCTTCTTTAATGGATAGATTTCAGAGGGTCCATAAATGTGCTTTTAAAAAAGACTTTGATAACTATTTCAATATAAATGATTTTTGTTGTAATCCTATGTGTTTTATTTTGTGCCTTTTAAAAGCAAAGTATCGTGAGAACGGATTCCTAGTCTTCATCAGGCTGATGAAAAGGTCTATGACACACAAAATATAAGAAGTCCTGGTCTGTGGAAATGTCAGCTACTTAATTATTGTTACTCTCTTGCATTTGTTTCCTGACCGTTTTGTGCCTGTTGCTTGTCTCACTAGGAAGCCTGTACAGCCCTGCAGGGCAAGGACTACGGGCAATACTTTGTCTGCATCCCCCTTGGTGTCTAACTCTGGGTGACGCTTGCAATCACAACTCACTAAGTATTTGATTAGTTTTGACACTGGGACCTGCCCCTTTGCCTTTCTCTTTCCAGCCCAGCAGAATGTTCACATTGCCTGGCTTTGAACTTGCCTTTGTAATATTCCCTTGCATGGATTCTCCTTTGTATACGTCCCACCTATCTGTCTTCTACTGGAGCAGGCGCATGATCAAACATCTGGGCACAAAGGCCATCAGGAATATCTCTTCTTGAAATGGGCAGCTCTCTATTAGCTCTGGGAATGACACTCGCCTTTGCTTAGGTCCAATGCCAGAGTGGAAGCACATGCATTGCGACTTTTCAAAAGTCACTTAAGAAAGCGAACAGGTAATGATTTTGTCCAAATGGAAATTCTCTTCATCGCATCTCGTCTGGCACACCCTCCTTCTTCCCAGGATCTCCACACCATTTAACTGCAAGAGTTTAATGCCTAACCTCAATCTCTCCTGCTGTTGTGTAAAAAACAAACAAACAAAAGCAAAATAAACCCAAAGCCAGCATTTCCTTTTTCCCCTTCTTTTTCCCAGCAGTAGAGATGAAAAGCTATTGGTTCCATGCAGAATTCTCTCAGCCACCCTCTGATTCCCATAAAAAAAATCAAATGGAAAGGGAATGGAAAGTCTGAGATGGGAATAGGGCTATTATTATTTCTTTATTGTAATTGTAATAATTATTCTTATCAATTAAAATAATGGGTGTGAAGGTACTTGGACAAATATAGAGTTGCTGGATAGATTTGCCCCGCCCCCCTCTCATTTTTTTCTTCTTTGTTACAAGGGACAGCTCCTTGAGACTGGCATGGGGTAGAGTGGTAGGGGAAAGATCGTAGAATATTTAGAGCTGGAAGGGATCTTGGAGGTCATCTGTTCCAATCCTCCCATTTTACAGATGAGAAAACTGAAGCCAAGAAAGTGACTTGTGCAAGGCTACCCAGGGAGTGACAGAACTGGGATCTGAACTCAGGTCCTCTAATTTTATATCAATCAAATCAACCATTAAGCACATACTAGGCACTTGGGATGCAAGTATAAAGAATGAAACAATTCCTTATAATCTCTTGGGGAAGACTACACATACATAGATGAATATACAGAATAAATTTAAAGAAAATTTCGTTGTTGAGTCACTTCAGTTATGTCCAATACTTTGTGACCCCATTTGGAGTTTTCTTGGCAAAAATACTAGAGTGGTTTGCCCATTTCCTTCTCTATCTCATTTTACAGTTAAAGTCAGGAAGACATGGGCTCGGATTCAGCCCCAGACACTTATCCTGGGCAAGTCACTTAACTTCTGTTTGGCTTAGCTTCCTCAACTGTAAAATGGGGCTAATGACAGCACCTATCTTGCAGGGTTATTATGAGAATCAAAGGAGAGAATATTGCAAAAATGCTAAGCACAGTGCATAGCACATAGTGGATTCTACTGAAATGCTTTTTCTCTCCCTTCCACATGTCCACATGTGCATGTGCAAACGAGAGAGCTCAGCTCCTCTCCAGAGGCTGCCTGACTGATTTTTCTCCTCATAGAGCATCAATAATACAAAGTGGTAGTGACTCATTTGCGATGACTCAGCCATGTCCTTGCTCTCAGCAAGGGGCAAAATTCTCCTTATCTTCTCACATCTTCCCAGAGATGAAAGATGCGCCTGCACCTTTGGGTTGCTGCATTTGCTCTGGTTCCACCATGGACAGGGAATGAGCCACAGGACTGGGGAGGGACTGCCCGGAAGCAAATTTTCTCATTTTAGTCAGACCCCAATTGAAGAAAACCCCATACATAACCATCTGTATTTAGGAAACAAAGACATTTGGGAGTTATTTACTTTGTAAAAGGCTTCACAAGTGGAATAAATTTAAAGAATTTCTCTTTGTGTATTTAAAATAGATCTCATTTTAAAACATTATTTCCACACAATTTTAAAAAGAACATGTTGATTGTATAAAACAAGGCAAACCCCTATGTATTTTATTTTATTTTATTTTATTCTTAAATTAGGTCTCCCCAGCTCGTTCAAGGATACATTTAGCAGCTACTCCTGAACTTTGTCCCACTGCTGATTTATGTAGAACCTCTGACCTGCTCCTTTTCTGAGATGGGCCAGTTCACCCCTCCATAGGCAGCCTAGTGTCCCCCTTTGTCCAGGAGACTCACTGTATTGATGTGGGGGACTTAGCTAAGATTCCTGATAGGCTTTAGTATTATAGTATGTAAGTCAGAATTCCTAAGCTTAAGAGACCCACCAACTGGGAACCACCAGATCCTCAAGATCAAAGATTACAGGCCTACACTATAACATCTGGCCACTTCAAACTACATTTTTAGAAAACATTTTGGGAAAGATTGTAGTTGAGGAAGGCACTTTAGTGAAAATTCTGGACTCACCAGTAAACAATGTCAAGATTCATGACTTATCACCACCAGAATTATCCTGACTAGCCTCGCGGTCTCAATGACAAAAGCATTGGAGTCGCCACTACCATTCAGTAATGAGAACAGGAACAAGCTCGGCAAGGGCTTGGCTGGGCTTAGCTCTGACTCAACTTTGCTCATATCCGGGAGAATTATTCCATCTTAGTTACATCCCATTCATTTAATTGAGAACTTATTGACTGCCATCATAGCACTGTTCTAGGGGCTGGAGGCATATTAGAAGACAAAAGGACAGATTCTATAGATTGGGGAGATCAGACCAAGTCCCAGGGAAGAGCTTGAGAACAATATAGATCAATGTGTAACCAGTTATGGGATGGGGTAGTACATAGATTTTTAAGGAAGATTGAAATTTTGAACAGAGATGGGGTTGGAGTGGTCAGGAATCATTTCAGAAAGTCATAGAGACTCAAAGATGGACTGACTAAATTCAATAACATGTAACTCAGAGGTTATACAGATACCACTGTATAATACTTATCATTGTCTAGTTTATAAAGCAGGTTCCTCACAAAAATTCTGTGAAGTATCTTTGATGTCTAAGAAAACTGAGGCTGAAAGGGGTTAAGGGACTTGCCTGAGGTCACCCATGGCCAGTAAGTGCTGGACACAGAGATAGGACTGGAATCCCACTTTTTTTTTAAACACCTAATCTGGTACCTAGGTGGTACTGTGGACAGAGTGCCTGACCTGGAGTCAAGATGACCTGAGTTCAAATATGGTTTCAGACATTTAATAGCTGTGTGATCCTGGACAAGTCACTTAACTCTGTTTGCCTCAGTTTCCTTATTGGTAAAATGATCTAGAAAAGGAAATGAAAAACCACTTCAGCATCTTTGCCAAGAAGGCACAAAGAATCAGACATGACAGAAAATGAATGACTGCACAAAAACAATACAGCCCAGTACCCTTTTCATTAATCCACAACGCCTATGGTGGTCCTAGGGAGCTTCATGGTGAGATGATAATAGCTAACATAATTTCCCCCACCCTGAAATTGCCAACCATGCCATCTTCATTCAGGGCATCACCCCTTTTCCCTCCCCACTGCAAAATTGAGGGCTGCCCCCTGGAACTCTTATGGGCTTTTCTCAGTATGGACCCTCCATAGCCTTCCCCAGATATCCTGAGCCATGCTACTGCATGGGTCTTGTCTCCCTTTCTGGGTCCCCTTTATGTGTTGGATGTGAGATCCTTGAGGGCAGGGACTATCTAGTACACTTTTATGTATATTTCCAACACCTGGCAAGTGCCTGACACGTATTAGGAACTTAGTAAATGCTTTCTCTTTTTTATCTATCTAATCCATCTATCCATCCACCTATCCATGTATATATGCATGTATGTGTAGATGGATGGATATGGCTAGCTAACTATCCTATTTAACATTTACATAGTTTTTTACCGTTTGCAAAGTACTTTACATATATTATCTCATTTGGCCCCTCGAGGGTCACAAGGCATCATCCTCCTAAGACCTTCCTCATGACTCTGAGATAGCACATTCCAGAAGATACAAACACCCTCAGAATCACTCTGGGCCTTCATTCTCTTCAAATCCTGCCAATGCCCTGGGGAAGGGTGATCAGGCAGAGTTCAGGATTCCAGAAAGCTCTACTCACCACCCAGGACAAGGACAGTGGATAAGTATTGTCCTTCCCAGCTTCTGACCTCAACCCCTTTCCATGAACTCATTTGGGAGTTTCCAGAGCCCTCAGGGAGCTGGCTAACTCACAAAGACCACATCCAGCTAGTGCTAGAAGCCCCACTGTTGGGCCATTCTCAGAAATTAAACAAAGCTGGGACATAAATGATCTGGGAGGGGGAAGAGGAGAATGAATCACAGGATAGTCAGTCAAAATCAATGAATTCTCTTTAGTGTGAGTCTGGGTTGATATTCATACTTGGACACTGGTGGAGATTCAGAGAGGAGAGGAGCTGGGATTCAGTTTCCGCATCTATAAGAGGATAGACTAGCTAGGTTCTGGTACAGAAACCTGCCCATGGTTCAGATGTATTATCATAGACCAAAACTGATTTTCTCTCTCTATTCTGCTATATGCTATAGGGAGGAGAGGGGGGAGAAGGACTCAAGCTGCCAAACCCCAATGTGCTCTGCCGGTGCTCACGCTGAGATGCCCATGCAGGGGCAGGTGCTTCATTCCAAACCCCATCCACAGTGCTGAGGACTGGCAGCCTCCTCGTTCACAGACTCTCTTTTAACTTCAGATCTCTCGTTGCCATTACCTTCGTATCATCATAGATCTAGACTTCAGAGGCTAGCTAGTCCAAACCCTTACCAGATGAGGAAATTGAAGCCCTGAGAGGAGAAAACCTTGCCCAAAGTCATAAGTGGCTAAGTACCCAAAGTGGGATTTGAACCCAGGTCCTCTGACCCTAGAGGGGAGTTAGTATGATACAGGGAGAAAAATAATGACTGGAGTTAGGGGCCCTAGATTGAAATCTACCTCTTGATTCTCAACTCCCTATGTGATTGTGGACATTTCACTTTCATTTTCTGAGCCTCAGTTTCCTTTTCCATAAAAGGACATTGATCTGTAGATGGACTCTGAGTCTCTTCTGGCTGCAAACCTAGGATCCAAAACTAGAGTTCTTTCCCTCCTTTCACACTGCCTTCCTTCTCACATTCTCCCAGAGACCAAAAAAGATCTCTTGGGAAGCTTAGCTTTGAAGAAAGCTAAAAATTCCAAGAGGTAGAGGAGGGGAGAAAGTACATTTCAGACATGGGAGACACCTTATATAAAGGCACAGAGAAAAGGATTATGTGTGAGGAACCCAGAGGATTTTAGTGTGTGAAAGAGAGTCATGCATCTTGGAACAGTATATAGGAGCCAGGTTATAGGTACTCCTTACAGTAGGATTTAGGTGTGTCCTCCTACCCTCCCAATAAAAGAAGTTTGTATATGATCCTACAGGTGAGAGCCAGTACAGTGTGTTAAATAGAGGAATGACATGGTGCGGTCTGCACTTTAGGAAACCCATTTTGACAGCTGTGTGAGGGTAGATTTGAGAGAAGAGAAACCTGAGACAAGACTAGTCAGGAGGCTGTAACAACAGCCCAGGTGAGGGGATGATGGCCTGATTTAGACTGGGAGCTGAGGGCAAAGAGAGAAGGGACCATCTTGAGATAAGGGTGAGGAGGAACAATCAACAAGACTTGATCACTGATTGTAAACGTGGAGTAAAGGAGAGCAAAGAAGCAAAGGTGGCACTGAGGTTGGGAATCTGGGTGACTGGAAGGGCAATGGTGTCCTTGACAGACACAAGGAAGTTCAGAAGAGGGAAAGAGAATGACTTCTGGGTTGAACATGTTGAGTTGGAGATGCCCAAAGGTGATTCACTGTGTGATTTCTAATAGAAGTTAATAATGTGACACTGGAGCTTAGGACAGAGGCTAGGGTCATGTGTGTGCATGCGGATGTGCGTGCATGTGTATGTATATGTATGTGTGTGCGAATGAGTGTGTGTAGAGAGATCCAAAGATCTATCTCTGTGTGTATCATCTATCTGTCTTTCTTTTCTATCTATCTATCTATCTATATCTATGTGTATGTATACACCTATGTGTATATATGTGGGTGTATGTATATAGAGAGATCTATATGTGTATATATGTATATAGAAATATATAGCTATCTATCTGTATATATATGTAAGTATGTATAGAGAGATCTACAAAGCTACATCTGTCACTATATGTTTATGTGTGTATATATATATATATATATATATATATATATACACACACACATAGAGAGAGAGCTACAGATCTATATCTATGTGTGTGTGTGTGTGTGTGTGTGTGTGTGTGTGTGTGTGTGTGTGTGTGTGTGTGTAATATCCTTTTGGGACTCACTCACCCAATTCTCATTACCGCTGGTCAAATAAGTCCCCAGAGGGGGGCTGTTAATACTTCTAGGGGTGTGTGGC
This sequence comes from Potorous gilbertii, assembly GCA_028658325.1. Classification (NCBI taxonomy): domain Eukaryota; kingdom Metazoa; phylum Chordata; class Mammalia; order Diprotodontia; family Potoroidae; genus Potorous; species Potorous gilbertii. The sequence goes on along the minus strand of CM053769.1, from coordinate 162,942,996 downwards.
TATCTTCCTAAAGCTAGCTCACAAACCCCCACAGGTGCGCCTTAATGAGCCAGGAGATTTAACTTCTTTACAAATGCATTTACTCAAATGGCATAGCCAGGATAGAAGTTGCAAAACATTTTCCCCAACATCATGGGCTCACTCTATCACAAACTCACGCAGAGTCACAGAGAATGAAGAAAAGTGAGCATGAACTTAAATACAATGGTAGTAAGGCATATATGTAGGGCACTGAAGTCATGCAGAAGTGACGACCTGCAGAATTTCTCTCTCCCAGGAGCTCTCACCAAGTTCTTGCTATGAGTACCTCCTTTAACTAGGCTGATTCTTTGAAGGGCATAGAGACTTTGCTGGACTGGCAGTTCAGCAGTATTGCTCCTTCCAAGGTGTGGAAGGATCAATGTTTCTGGGCTGAGTCAAGCAGGTCTTCCAGTCTGCTGGTCTTCTGCGCTCATTCTTCACTGCTCAACTGCAGTCTTTTTTCTGTTATTAGCCACTGTCTGGGCTGGGTTAGAGGGTATTGTTCTCTGTTTACCAAGAATGTTACTGGGTTCTTCTAGAAAGGAAAATGACCCTTCATGCAAGATTGGGCAGATGTTTCTTCCCTTTGACTCTTTCTCTCCTTTAGAGAAATTCTTTCTAGCTCAAAAGTTCTTTCCTTTGGAAGTCATTCTGGGTATCTTTTGGGGAATCAGTTCCAGTTTGGACATTTTTAGCTTTCATACTTCTTAAGGAATCTTAAGTAGGGGAGCAGCAAGGGTTAAAAGTATGAATGCAGTTTATGTCTGGGAAGCACTTTCTTTGTATTGCTGGCCTTTTCATATGCAATTAAGGTATTCCTATTTCTCACCCTTTTTAGGGTCAGGAAGATCTACTTTGCTACTGAGAACTCTCTCTTTTACTTTTAAATGTCTCTCTTTTAGCCATCAGACCTTCAGCTTTCAGGATACTCTTATTTCATCTATAATGTATAAATATATGATAGATAGGTAGATAGATAGGATTTGTCAGTGTAGAAATAATAATTAAACCCATGTGAACTGCTGAAGTCACCAAGTGAATGTATGTAGAAAGAATAGAAGAAGGCCCTAAGATAGAACTCTGGGGATATACATACAATTTGGAGGCAAGATGTGGGTGATGATCCAGGAAAGAAGACTGGCAAGAAACAAGGAGGTAGGAGGAGAACCAAGTGAGAGAGTGTCATAAAAATCCAGAGATAATAGAGTGCCAAGAAGAAAGAAATGCTACAGAGATATTAAGAAGGATGAGTATTAAGACAAGGCCTTTGAATTTGGCAATTTAAAAATCATTAATAACTTTGTAGAAGTAGTTTCATTTGAGTGATGAAATTGTGATAAAAAAAACTTACATCTGAACTCTAACTTCATAGTCCTTGATGTAGGGAGAAGAAATGGCACTATAGGGGAAAAAAAGAGTAATTGGAGATCAAATGTACACCAAGAAGAGAAAATAGACAAAAGAATACACATTTTTTTTTCAGGAGTTTGATATCAGCTAGAAGCAATGAAGGATCAAATGAGGGCTTTTTTTTTAAGAATGAGGTGATGCCAGCACATTTTTAGGCAGCAGGGAAGGAGATGGTGTAAAGGGAGAGATGAATGATTGGAGAGAGGAGGAAAATTGGGAGGGATAGCAATCTTGCTGCAGAAGATAAGAAATGGTAGAATTGAGAAAGAGATGAGAAAACATGGCATGTAATGAAACCAACTCCCAACTGACCTATTTAAACAACTGTTGACTCTGGAAAATGGGCAATGGATAAAAGAACTTACATTGACACAGATCATCTCTGTTTCCCAGGAAAGCTAATTGACGTTAATCACCACAGTGAGGATCACCACTAAAAGAGTCAGAAGTTGTCTTAATCAGCAAACACTTGAGACAAGTCAGAACAAGGGCAACACTCATTTAGAATATCAATTCATTTGTAAAATCTCATTTGAGGGAAGATAGTGGAAAATTATGAGCAATACTATTTATGAAGCAGAGAAAACTTGATGAAAAAAATTTTTTTAGAAAACTTCACAAGAAACCCAAGATCATTCCAAAAGCATTTAAGGATAAAACTTAGAAGAACAATATGCAAAAAAGGGAAATATCTTTTTAAGTGCACTGTAGTAAATTATTTGTTCCATTAGTGATCAAGGAACTGCTCCATTTGGCTCTAACATCACAGTCCTGATGTATTGAACAAAGAAGAAAAGGCACTAAAGGAAACAATAATGAGAAAATCAGTTGGACTAAACCAAGCATATGAAGAACTGGTCAGAAGTGATATGTGTTGAAAGTGATACAGTTTTGAGGGCATTAGGAGATTAATTCTCAAGCTATATGAAAGAGTGGAGGATACAAAATGCTTTGAAAAAAATCTTAGATCTCATTAACTCCCCAAAAAGCAATCAAGAAAATATTGGGAACTACTGACTCATATGACTAACTTTTTTCCATTTGTGCAAAGTCAATATTAGAATAATCTCCACAAACAGTAAGCATGCTTCATCAAAGCATCAGGAGAAAGCAAATACTCTTTTGTAAATAATCTATAGCAAACTGCATCTTTATAGTCATACAACTGAATGAAAGATAAAGAGAACCCATAGTCTCATTGTACTTATTATTCCTTGGTTAAAATATATTTTTTTAATTTAGTAGAGAAAAATACTGCCTTAGTAGTTTCTTCTCTAGTATGATGTCTCCTACGCAAATGTTAAAATCATACAGGATTCCTCAAGAAATGCAATGACAGAAACTACTTTATATGGGAGATGCATGTGTACTAAAAGAACATTCCACTGTCATGAAGGATGTCCAGGGCAGAGCACAAATGTTAAGTGGGATTTGTGGTGTAAGAAAAGTCCAAGAGACATAATTTCTGGGTAATTAATCATCTTATTAATTATGGCTAATGAATAATTAATAAAAGGAGATTATTTGATTTTCTCTCATAAACCAAAGATCCCCCTCACAAAGGCCTCTTATATACACCTATATATACACCTTGGAAGAGTGGGTGTTCCCAACAGGTAAGAATCAATGCTGATTGGTTAACAATTAATGAGAAGGAATATTATAATGAGAAGTGGTTCTGTTCTAATGAAGGATTAGACAGTGACTCTGATCATGTCACTCAAAGAGAGATTCATGTCAAGCCAGGCTATTCCCCAAGGCAATCTATACCATAGGATCTATCTTCTATCCAGTCAGTGAAAAAACTGAACTTGAGTGAATTAAGAATTCCACCTAAATTAGATTTTCCTTGTAATATCTTCTAGTTGGGTGAAGTCCTACCTGAGATCAAAAAGCAAGTATCCTGAGGATTTGGGCAATCTCATCTATCAGCAATGTCCTTCAGATGCTGGCTGAATAACCTACAAAGGGCTGATTTCTGAATGAGAAAATTGAAAAGGTAAAATCTTAATCTCAATTAACAATTAATTATTAATATAAGAGAGAAATAATCATTTCTTTCAGATTCCCCATAGAGAGTGAATTTCTCTGAATGCTCCTGTTGCTGCTGGACTGTGCCATTTACATCAAACCCCACAACATTACAAAGCTTCTAAATTAGATCAATAATCACTTTGAAGAGTTTAGCCAACTTGGAAGAAACCAAGCAGACAAAGAATGTCTATTGTTCAGGCTCAGGCATGCATTTGAGTGGACAGCCCACAGAACTGATCTATTACTACACAGATGGGTACATAGTACTGATGGACAGTAAACTAGGCCCAGAACTGAAGAAGAGATGACAGGAAGCTAGATTGACTTTGGGAAATTACACAGCTTTTTGTTTTTTAATGACCACAAGTTTCTTTCTGAAATAAAGGCTCACCTTTTAAAAACCAATATTCTTCTAGTTATGTTATATGGTGACAAATAATGGAACAGCCTCTGAAGAATAGAAGTTACTGGTTTCCCAAAGAGGAATGGAAAGATATTTGGGGGGAGTGAACAGGTTGAAGTATATTACCAACAAAAAAAGAAATGGCAAAGGAGAAGCATTGAAAAAAATATTATATCAGAGAAATGTATGACTGGAAAGGCAAGTTGGCCAGTCATGTGACAAGAGGGAAGGATAACTTACAGACAGCCTGGGTGCTACATTGGAATGTCGAGAGACCAAAAAGAAAGGATCTATTCCATTGGGTAGACACTATGTGGGGGATTTATAGGCAAACGTAGACGTGTCGCACATGATGAGAGGGTATGGATTCACAGAGAGCTGAATAAATGGGGGAAGGCTCATGTAGAGGATTTCACAGATATACTATCAAAATAAATATAAATATCACTACCATCATTATTAACAATAACAATGAAAATAAAGGACATGAGACGTTTGGATTGTTAGGCATCCAAGGACACTGAACAGAGGCTGAAGGGACAGAGTTGTCCTGGCTGGGGACATTTCCTTGCAACTTGTAGACAAAGTTCTGTAGGTCCATATTCTAATAGGAATCCTGGTCCCTAGAAAGCAGACCTCATTCCTTTAATGAAATCCAGTATGTTTTTAAAGGAGGAAATTGAGTGAAAATGAAGACTGAATAAAATTAGCATTTTAATTAAAGTTCACAAGTGCCAGTTACTATGTAATGGGGGCTTGTGGTACAGACTGTTTGGTGAGAGAAAAGAAGGCAAAAAAGAAAGGGAGGAAGGCATATATGAGGGAGTGAACAACAACACATAATTTATAACTAAAAACAGTATAGAAGCAGTATGTTTGTGAGAATGCTCAGTGAGTCTGAAAAATAATGTTTTCCTTTACCCTTGAAGATCTTGAATTTTTGAAGGAAATATAATTGACTGACAAGACAAAACAACCGCCCTCATGCCACAGAGGCAAGAATTTTCTAGCATTTATGTACATTTACAAAAATAATGTTGAAATTTGTCTCTTATCATGCCTCTTTACTATGTTGTTCCCTGGGATGCTATCCAGTTTGCTTGTCCCTAGTTCCAGTTCTGGTCATGGTTAAGATTGTATGCAATGGCAAGATTTGTATAGCATAGAAGTGTGATATGAATTCAGAGAAGGGAGAAAGCTTAGGAGTCTGAGGTGGTTAGGGAAAGCTTCATAGAAGAATTGGAACTTGCAGGAAGAGAGGATGGGAAAGCTCACTCCTAGCATAGGCATCTGCAGCAAACATATAAAAGTAGGAAGAGATAAGGCATGTGCTGAAGACCCAACTTGACTAAGTGGGACAATGGGACTGGGTGGTCTCTCAAAGGATAGCAAATACGCTTGCTGGCATCCTCTGTAAACAAACAAAAGAGAAACCTCAGCTTTGTGGAAACAATGATTGGGCTCCAACCCAGTTTTAGTTTTGTGTCTGGAGGTTGCCAAAATGTCCGAAATTGAAAAGGCAGGATGCTGTCTCAAAGGCATCCTTTCTAACGGGGGTGGTTGTGGTGAGTACTTGAGAAATCTGGACGTTCTGTACTTTCAAAAAAGTCCCCACAGACCAAAAATCTCCAGGGGATGGGGAAGCTGCAAGGAGGAAGACATGCGAAAGGAAAGCATCTGCTTCTTTTAGTTTATTGCAATCTTAATGAATGAAACCAACACGTTTACTGACCACCTCTGCATGAGCCGCACTGCAGTGGAAAGAATCCTGGTCCAGGAGAGAGCACCCTTGGGTTGTCGTGCAAAGGCTGGGAGACAAGAGATAGAGTGTGCTGTGGGAAAGGAACAATAGTAGAGTCCTTTTGGCTGCATCTCAGAAGATGGTGGTGGTGGTGTTGATGATGGGGGTGATATACAAAGAGGCTGGAAAATGGGTTGTGGCTAGATTATGAAGACCTTTAAAAGCTGAATATCGGAGTTGACATTTTATCCTGGAGGCAATAGGGATCATAGGTTATTGAGCAGGGGAGTAACATGGTCAGATCTACACAAATCATTACAGCAGTGGTGTGAAGGATTAACTACAGTGACTTGACACAGAGATGGCTTTGCAATAATGTAGATGAGAGGTGAGGATGACAATATGGGAAGAGAGGAGACATAAACAGCGTGATTTAAGAGATGTGGAGGGAAAACAGATTTGGCAACCCACTATTCTCATCTGTCAAATGGAAATAATAGTGCCCACTTAGGTCTAGCACATAGCAGGTAGCTAATCTATCTGTTTTTCTATCTATGTATCTATCTGTTATCTCCCCAAGTTGCTATTATGCTCAAATATGATAATAAACACATTTATTTCCTCTTATTCATCATTCCCTTTGACTGTGTTAATATATTTATATATCAAATAGATATTATATAGCATGTAATACACATATATTTTATATTTCTTTGTTCCTCACGTACAAGACACTTAGTCTCCAGTCTCCACGCCTTTGCACTGGAACCCATTTTCCTCACCCAATATTCTTTCCACTACAGTGGAATGTAGGAGCTACTTCAGGCTCTGAAGGAAAGTATAGGGGAGAAGAGGTATTAGACTGACTACCAAACTGAAGGTCTACAGAGCCGTCATGCTGACCTCATTGATGTATACCTGTGAAACTTGGACAGTCTACCAGTGCCATGCCACGAAACTGAATCATTTCCATTTAAACTGTCTTAGGAAAATTTGGAAGATTACCTGGCAGGATGAGATACCAGACACTGAGTTCTCATGCTGACCTGCCAAGCATTCAAACTCTACTTCAGAGAGCACAATTGCGATGGGCTGGCCACATGGTTCAAATGCAAAACACAAGCTTGCCAAAAGTACTATTTTATGGAGAACTCACTCACTCACGGCAAGCATTCACTGGTGGTCAGGAGAAGTGATACCAGGATACTCTCAAGGTCTCTCTTAGGAACTTTGGAATTAATTGTGTGCCATGGGAGATGCTGGCACAGGATTGCTCAGTATGGTGTGCCCTCATCAGAGAAGATTCTATGCTCTATGAACACTGCAGAATTGAAGTAGCTCAAAAGAAACTCAAGACGTGCAAATTTAGAGAATCCACCCTCAAACATTTAATGCCTGACATTGATCTCCTCCAATGAAGAGAGTCCCATGCCAAAGAACTCTGGGACTCAGGGTCCATATATGTCATGGAGTGCATAGGGAGCCACTGACATTGACCGAAGAGGGGATGACATGGTCAGATTTGCATTGATTAGAGAAGGGACTGGAATGGGGAAAGAGTTGAGGCAGGGCAATCAACCATCAGGATATTGAAATAGCTCAAGGGTAAGGTGATGAGAGCATTGTGGCCCTGCTTGTGGCAATGTTAGAAGAAAGAGGGGAGGGTATATGAGAGATGTTATGAAGTTGTAACTGACTGACTATGGGAAAGTGGGAGAGAATGAGAAGTCAAGGATGACACCTGTGTTGTGAGCTTGGTTAACTAGAAAAATGACACTACACTCCTCAATAATAGGAAGTTAGCAAGAAGGGAAGGTTTTTGAGGGAAAAATAACAAATTCAATTTTGTACATATTGAACTTAAGATGTCTGTGAGATATATAGCTCAAGACATCCAATAGGTATTTAGAGATATGAGACTGGAGGTCAGGAGAAAGGTTAGAGCTGGAAAAATAAATCTGAGAGTCACCTCCATAGAGACAATAGCTGAATCTGTTGTGTTGTATATTTGTCCTTCATTGCCAAAGAAGACCATGCCATCAGAGAAATAATGTTATGACTTGCACTTGACTTTGTTTTGAGTGAGGGAGTCACCAGCCTTACTTCTCCTCCAGAGCCATCTGAATTCAGTGACCAGATATTCATCAAGGTGAATGGACATGACCCAGGATGAGGCAATTGGGGTTAAGTGACTTGCCCAAGGTCACAAAGCTACTGTCAAGTGTCTGAAGTGAGATTTGAACTCAGGTCCTCCTGACTCTTGCACTGGTGCTCTATCCACTGTACCACTTAGCTGACCCCATCTGTAGGTGCTGATGAAATCACCAAGTGAAATTAGCATAGAGGAAACAGAGAAGGGAACCCAGGACAGAACCTTGGGGGCACTATAATTATAGGCATTATAATGCCTATATATTAGGCATTATGCAGGGAATCCAACAGAAGAGACTGAGAAGGAGTAGTTAGATAGGAAGGAGGGGAATATGAGAAAGCACTAGCACAAGAACTTAGAAGAGAATATCAAGAAGATAACTGGTGATGCCAAAGCATGCAAAGAGGTCAAGAAGAATGAGATTAGAGAACAGAGAATGCTGACAATTTTATATTTGAAAAAAATGTTGTTTTTTTTTTACGAAACAAATTTAAAGCAAGATTTAGTACCTTAACTTATAACTACTATTGTACTCTTTCTGGAGGCTGATACTCAAATATTTCAGTGGAGCAAAAAAGCATTTTGTAAGACTGTTAATTAACATTTCATATTTCATCTAGGTCAAGGGTTGGCAGACTATAGCCTGGGGGCCAAATCCAGCCAGCCTCCTCTTTTTTGTATGAAGTGAGCTGAGAATGTCTGGTGGGTTATATAAAACCAGATGGCTAGCCAGATTTGGCTTTGAGTCTGTAGTTTGAAGATCCCTGATTTAGGTTCTCTAACTTATAATAGGGAAGGGAATAAGCATTTATATAAAGTTTTCTGCATGCCAGGGACTATACTGATTGGTTGTTGTCCTTTGTTCTTGAAGAGACTGTGTTAGGGTCAAGGAACAGTGTGGCCAATCAGACCAATATGAGCTCAGAAGGCTTTACCCCAGATTGGGCACTTAAACATTTGGAGTGGAGACATCTCTACGTTTGATCATCTCACGTTTCTTTTGAGCTATTGCAATTCTGAGCACGGTGACTTCTTTGATGCAGGCATGCCATGCTGGATGGTCTTGTGCCATTGGTTCCCATGTTTCTCTATTGATTCCAAAGATTTTAAGAGAAACCTTGAGAGGGTCCTTGTATCATTTCTGACCTCCATGTTTGCCCATGTCTTGTGTGAGTCTTTTAGGCAAGCATATGTTTAGCATTCAAACAACATGACCAGCCCATTGGAGTTGTGTTCTCTGTAGTGGAGTTTAAATGCTTGGCGGTTTGGCACAAGAAAGAACCTCAGTGTCCAGTACCTTATCTTACCAGGTGATCTTCAGATCTTCCCAAGACAATTCAAAGGGAAGCAATTCAGTTTCCTAGCATGATGCTGGTATACTGTCCAGGTTTCACAGGCATACAGCAATGAGGTCAACACAATGGCTCTATAGACCTTCAGTTTGATAAGTAGCCTAATACCTCTTCTCTCCACACTTTCCTTTGGAGCTTCCCAAACACTGAGCTAGCTCTGGCAATGTGTGCATTAACCTTATTATCTGTGCATACATCCCTGGAAAGTATACTTCCAGGGTAAGTGAATTTATCCATAGCATTCAAATTTCTCTATTTGTTGTAATTGATGGCTCCACATATGGATGGTTCAGTTCCAGCTGGCGGAGAACCTCTTATTTTTTGGTTGAAATTAATAGGCCAAAATTAGTGCAAGCAGAGAGTCAATCCATACTTTGTGGCACCTCAGTCTGAGATTACATTGAGTACATAGTCATCTGCGAATGAAAAATCATGCACCAACTTTCCCTCTACTTTAGTTTTGGCTTGTAGACTTTTCAAGTGCAATAATTTACCATCAGTGTGGCAGCTGAACTTGATGCCCTTTTCATCCTTGTTGAAGGCGTCTGACAACATTGCTGAAAACATCAAGCAAAATATAAAGCAAGTAAATAGGCACACAGCCCTACTTTACTCTGTTGGTGAAAGGGAAATTGAGAGAGCATTGTCCATGATCCAGAACCTGTGCAAGCATGCTGTTATGAAACTAATGTACAATACTGAGAAACTTCTCCAGTCAACCACATTTTGCCATAGTTTTCTACAGGCTGTCATGACTAAGGGCTTTGGAAATCTTATCTCATTTGATCCTCCTAATAGTCTTTGGAAGTAAATGCTATTGTTATCCTTATTTTACAGTTAAGGAAACTGAGGCAAACAGAGACTAAGTGACTTGCCACAGCTTCTAAGTGTCTGAGATCAGATTTGAACTCACAGCCTCCTGACTCCAGGCCTGGCACCCTATTCACTTGATCATCTAGATGTAGATATCTGCTGGTTAAACATTTGGCTAGTCCTCTTGTTGATATCCACTCTCTCCTAGAGTACTGGAGCAGTTGTCAGAAGTTCTTCTTCTTGTTACTACCCAGTTCTGTCTTATTGGTGCCTAGGATTCCTGATCTCTCGAGTTCACATGGATGTGTCTGTTTCAGAATAAATTCTTGCTCACTTAAGGTCAGGAAAGGACCAAAGACAGGTAAGATCTTGGCTCAGGCTGCATGTGCTTTAGATACCATGTGCTCATGGCCACATGGAGACTGGGGTAGGGGATAGGGCAAGCTGTCCCTCCCCACTTCCCATTCCTAGGAAACAAAGTGAAATCTAATGCTTAGTATCATGCCTGGCTCATAGTAGTTGCTCAATAAATACTTGTTGCCTGACCGATTGAAACAATCTTGACATTAATTATAGCCCTGAAATGAAGAGGGAACTAAGGAAAAAGTTTTAAACATCCTTTAAGTCATTTGTTTTTTTGGCTAAACAGTCAATAGGGGCTCTCTTCCTCATTTAAAAGTACAAGGGTATATTTATTTGTTTGTTTAAACACCATGTCACACATGACCAGAAGCAGTCCCTGGAGCTCCCATATGGGTTCACCAGAACCAGGAGTGGCAACTGAGGATGCTCCATTGGAGGCCTTGTTACATAAACAAAAGGTAAGACTAGTCTTGGAGGCGGATTTGATGAGAAAGATATTGGAGACTTGGTCATCAAGGAAGGAAGGTCAGAGGTCAGAAGTCAGGATAATGAGACAAAAACCATACAAGATAAACAAAATTTAAAGGAGGCACTACAATTAGAGGCTCAAGTAAGCAGAGATTCTGAAATTAGCCATGCAGAGCAGAACCAGTAGCTCACAGATGTTGAGAGGCAAGGCAAGGAAGATGGTCCAAAATTTAGTTATCTGGGCGGCCAGGGATCCATGGGAGCTGAAGCAATAGGGCAGAAAAAGGCAGGAGGACAAGTGCAAGACAGCAGCATTAAGAAGGCCTCCGGGGCAGAAGGAGTTCCATTCCAGCCAGGGAGGTATTTTTTGCTTTCTAAGCAGTCCTGAAGATCTGCAGGTGGAAACAGGTAAGTGGAACGATCTGATCGGAGATGTGGAGACAAGGAAGGAAGCTAACACACTGATGCTAATCTACTTTCTGGAAGTTCTGTTACAGCAATCTCTTTGATGATATCAAGACTTTTATTTTTATAGATAAGATATAACTTTCTTTTTCTGAAGGGAGGAAAAGTATTTATTAAATGCCTACTATATGAATTTCATGACCCTAGAAAGTAGGTCCTATTATTTTCCCCATTTTACAGTTAAGGAAATTGAGGCAGACAGTATTTACATGCCTTGCCCAGGGTTACATAGCTAGTAAGTATATGAGGCTGGAGTTGAACTTAGGTCTTCCTGTTTCCAGGCCTAGCAATTCCTACACTGGTCCACTTAGCCTTTTTTCTGGGTAAATAGAAGACTTTCTTCAGGGTAGAAACAAAAAGGGTGTTTGAAGTCACGGGAGCTTCTTTAGGTGGGAATTTTGTAGCTTTGTACCACAGAAGGGCTAATGGTAGGTATGAAGACAGACCTCTGCAGCCAACCCTGGGGAGAGACTTTGATAATATAATTAATATTCTCATATTATTTTCATGTTCTCTTTTTCTCTACAACTCCTCTATCTCCTACCCCAGAATGAATTCAATTTTTTTTAAAAAAGAAATCATCTTCAGCAAATCGCTAAAATATATATAATATAAAATCAGTTTCAATTCTAATATGGAAATTAGTTGGTGTATGCAAAAAAGAAATGTATACCATCAAATTAGAACAAAAGCCACAATAAAATACAATGCTGCTCAGTCCTGGCAGGTTTGTGGGAAACTAGTCATGTTCATTCATTGATGGCAGAATTGTAGACTTCTTTCTGGAGAGCAATTTGGCAATATACTCTAAAAGTTAGAGAAAACAGAAAAAATCCTACCCTTCATCCAAGAAGTCCATGGTCAGGAATGTAGACTCAAAGTTTAATAAAAACAAAACAAGGTCTGGTCAAAGGTTTTCATAGTAACATTAAATGTAATTGCAAAAGAAAAAGGAAGAAAAAACTTGAAAAAACCTAAATGTCCAACAATAGGGGAATTGTTAAATAAATAATGGTACATTAATATAATGGAATACCATAATGAAGTTAAAACCGACATATAGAGAATGTAAAGAAATCAGGAAATAAAACAAAGCAAAAGCATAGGCAGGGAAATGGAGTACATACTAGGACCATGTGAAAGGGAAAATTGAATGAGCATGAATGGACAAATGACAACCTGAGAGGTGTAAGGGGTTGGGGGAGGATGGGATTCCCACCCTCTTCTCTACTCCTCCAACCTTCACCTCTAGGGCAATTCTCTTTCTGGAACCCTTCATCCCTGGATGTGACAAATTAGCCTGCTGCTTCAACGTGAGATTCTCAATTGAACTGCTGGATTACCCATCAGGCCCAGAGCTGTGTCTGATTCTTTTCTGTTAAAGGTAAGATAGTTCCTGAAGTGTTTATCTGATTTGATTGAGATATCTAGGTCTTCTGTGATTGCATTAATTGGAGCTGGGACTGAGACTCCCACCCTTACAGAGGTAATAACTAAAGAATTGTTTATGGTATTTTCTATGTCAAAATTAATTAATTTAAATGTATGTAGTCACTAAGCAAGTGTAGTTGATTGCATTGATGTTCAACATTAAGGTTTTTTTTCATATTTGTAGTGCCTTTTTGAAAATATTAAGTCCTGATTAAAAATAAAACATTTAATTAAAAAACACTGTAAAAAGAGAGCCTAGGCTCAGAGCCAGGAAAACCTCAGTCAGGTCCAACATCTGATACACAGTAGTGTGTGACCCTGGACAAGTCATTTACATTTTTGGTGCCCTAGGCAATTTTCTAAGATTAGAAGTTGCAGGGAAGGTACCAACCTGTGTTGATTTAGGGAATTCTTGATCTGGGAGCTTTCTATACCAATAAAATCACAAAACAGACCCTATCCCTATTTAATTAAAGGAAATTACTATCAGTCATCTTCTGAGGGATGGGGGAGTGAGGGAGATGAAAGGGGGAAAAAAGGCAGGGTAGGAATCAAATGACAATGAGAAAGCATTTCAATAAAAGATTGGGAACTAACACAGAAGCATATGGCTTTGCTTGGAAGAGCCTCTCTGAACTTATTGAGTTCATTCCTGTCTCTGGATGGAACAATCTCTAAGGAATCATATATCTGATTTGAGGTGAATGAGATGTCAGGGAGGCACAGTCAAAGGAGTCTTTCTTCTTTGAAGGAAGGGGATCTTTTTGGAAGGAGATTGCCTATCCCTCCCTCAGTTGTGATAGAACTCGGCCAGCCACCCACAGCCAGCTTGAGGGTGATTGCTGAAGGCCTGTTATGTCTCAGAATGTGGAGAGAGGGTCCTTCCTTTGATCTGTGGATGGGGATCTATGCCAAAGGCAAACAGCTAGTAGAACAGCATTGTGGACTTGCAACAGACATCTGTTGGCAGTGTTGAGGAGAGCCTGTAATTGCAGTCATAAATCAAATGTGGACAGAAGAAAAAACCATCAGAGCTGCCCTGAGTTATTTCATAAAGAGGAGGCAGAAAACAAAATCGTGCTCGGTGGCATCCGATGCTCAGACACAAAGTTGGCCAAGGCTGAACTCCCAAGGAAGTCACAGGGGATGAATTTTAAGTTCTGGCCTTCTCAAGAAAAAAATGCACCCAACCTTTCACTACTAACGAAATTGCCAGCCCTTGAAGAGAGAGGTACCTCCTTCCCACCCTCCCCCCAGATTCAGGGTTGCTCCTTGGAAACAAATTGCAATAGGGGCACCATTTTATTACATACTCCTGTCTCCTTCTCAAACCCTTTCTGTTCCCTTCTCCCCATCCCCAGTTCCCTGGATGTGTCATTGATTGCTTAGAGATCTCCTCTTTTGCTTCCCTCTCAGGCCTGACCTCCTTTAAGTACCCTATGTTCCAAAATCTCTTCCTCTCTCAACCACAGAAATTTCCATTCCCACAGTATTCTACCTTCAGAAGCCAAGGAGGAAATGTTCTGTTAAATTAATTCATACTAAGGTATTACTGGCTAATTAGGTCTTAGTGTGCTATTTTGAAATAAGGTTCTATAACAGAATGTGTTGGATTTTTTTTTTCTTTTCAGCCCAAGTCAACAAGTCAATAAACATTTATCTTTAACAGGTCTCAGTTTGACTGAGGCAATGCCTTAATCACTGAATGAATGTTGCCTCAGTGAAACTAAGACCTGTTAAAGACCTTAACTTGAAAAGGCCAAGATCCTCCACTGCATCCTGGGCCATCTCCAGTTGACTCAGATGGCTCCAGAGGAGAAAGTGAGACTGGTGATCCTCCCTCACTTAAATCTAATTCACTTGCATGTCATGACCTCATCTCTCTGATGTCCTTAAAGGAGAAACAACAAATATTCATCGCTTATTATGTATTAGGCACTGTGCTAAAGCATCAGATCTACAAATGCAAGCAGGAAGACCATTCCTGCCCTCAAAGAACTGACATTCTACTGGAAGAAGACTCCACATAGTCAGGAGGGGAGACCAGAGAGGAACAAAGACATGGTCGACCTGGATACTTTCCTTAAAACAGAGATTCTGTGACAAACTAGACAATCAGAGGAGGTGGCCTTGGGGCACATTTCCACCATGAGAAGGCCAGAGGAGATCACCTCTGGGGCAGTGTAAACTAACAAGAGGTTGTTGTAGTGTGGTGGAAAAAGTTTAGAGAGTTAAGGGTAATGTCTGGAGAAGAATGAAGATGTGGTGTTAATGGGATAGGGAGTCCTAATGAGGAGACTCCAGGAATGACTATTTAATAACAAATAACTGGGAAGTAATGTGGAAGTGTGGTTCCAAGCAGGATAAGGGAGAGTGACACTGAGCGGGTTGAATTGCTTTCCCAGGGTTGCACAACTGGTGTGCATTGGCAGATGGAGGCTTGCTGACTTCAAGGTCTGCTCGTATTCATTACATCATCCTGCCTTTCCCTAGGTGGATTTGTGAGCCCCTTGAAAGCAGGGACAGTCTTTAATTTTTCTTTGCATCCATGGCACTTGGCCCGGTACCTGGATCAGAGTACGCACAGAATAAACGTCAATTGACTGACTGATCCTAGGAAATATGTTAACCCAAGAAAATGAATAGGGAGATCTTTGGTACCCATGACAGGTGGGTGGGAGAGACATTCTTGGGTCAAGGGGGTTACTTGGACCCGAAAATCTCAGAATTGTAGAGATGGAAAGACCTTAGTGGAATCTTAGGGCTTTCTAATTCATATAACATTTTGCTGGTTCTACTGCCCATGCCTGGAGCTTATCAGCAGCTTATAGATGAGCAGGTAGTGGGACCTGGGCCCTTACACTGGGACCTGATTGGCTTTTCCTAATTTAGTACAGGGTCTCAGGATGCGGCTTCAGGTAATTTATGAGACACTTTTCTAAGTGGCTTCAATGTTCCCCTCTATGTTATTACTCTCTATTACTGTTACCTTATAGTGGCTATTTATAGCCTTACCATACCAACTGGTGGGGTGGTCAGGGGGACCAAAATAAAGTGTAATTTCAATATAGTGGTTGTTGAGTGGAGGGGAATGGTGGAGCGGGGGCCAGTGCTAGTACAGCAAGAGCAAAGATGGAAACTCCCAAATTCTTCATGTCTTTGAAAGCTTATGAAGTTCTCCTCTAGACAAAGATGGGAAGGACAGGAGACCTAGTCTGAATTTTCTTTTCTGCCTTCTGTCTCCCCCCACCACAAATGACTCCCCTTCAGGAAGGACTCATTCCAATCTCTGTAATAACTGAAGTTCTTATCTAGTTTGTTATTTCATGGATATCAATTGGCCTAACTAAGTTTCCTGAGTCTATCTACCTATACAAGATCCCTATGCAATGGATGCCACTCCCTTCATTCAAGGCTTTTTAACTAAACCTATGATTGACTGATTGAGACTTCTTCTCTCCCCATTAATGGCATCTTATTAGGGACTGTCTCAAACGCTATTTGTATCCCTTACTTTCCATTTTAAACCTTTCTCATCACCCCACTTTGTTTTTCAGTCATTTCAGTCACATCTAACTCTTCATGACCCCTTTTGGAATTTTCTTAGCAGAGATAATGAAGTAGTTTGCCATTTCTTTTTCTAGCTCATTTTATAGATTAGGAAACTGAGGCAAACAGGGATAAGTGACTTGCCTAGGGTCACATAGCTAGTGTCTGAGGCCATCTGGAAGATGAGTCTTCCTGACTCCAGGACCTGGCGCTCCATCCATTGTACCACCTTGCTGCCTCCCACCACCCATTATTCCTTGAAATCAGAGACTGGTTTTCCCTTTTGTCTTTATACCCTCAATGCCTACCACAATACCTTAAATATAGAAGGTGGTTTAAAATGTTTGTAAAATAGAATTGAATGGACGGTCCATTCCTAAGTCCAGCAGAGCATGGGTGCCATTTGAGGTCTAGAAAAGTCCTGTTTTGGAGTCTACAGGTCTCCAGAAAGAAGTGAAGATGGAGATTCTATCGCATCACCGTCTTTGAAATCACATATAAAAGCAAATGTGAACATACGTGTTCTATTGACTAGGATTGTATTTCCTGAAAGTTCTGGTTCTCATCAGTCTTTCTATTCAATACTCAGAATATTGATTCTGAGGACCAGCGAGATTCTGAAACCCTTTCTGAAAGCCCACGGAAGAGTTAAATCATCCAATAAAATGCATTTCATTGTATGTCTAGCTCTTTGAAAATTGGAAATCTACTTCTAGTGTGAGCGGTTAGTGTTGGATTAACCAGATTTCCCCAGCCTTCATTTGGATCAGTTATCAGAGAGCATTTATCCCTTACTTACAAATAAACAGTAACCCTACTTCAAAACTCAGGGAGTCAATTTATGGAAGTCATTACTCTGACCAATGAATGGAAGCAGATTTATGTCATCTCTTGGCTGACAGACAAATCATTTGAGTCATGTTGCATTTTCACAAATGAGGAATGCTTGAAGCACTAAAGCAGCGGAGGTGACATCATCACAGGTGACCACCCTTTGGTGCACAGGTTCCCAAACTTATTTATTTGACTTTTCAAAAAAAAAATTACTCAGCACCTCCTTGGAAATCTACTTTCTTTAACCCTTTAATTTTTTTTTTTAAATTTGCATCGTTTAAAAATATATAAAATTTTTAAACGATGCATCTTAAATTTAATAATTTATTGTAAATTTGTGGATTTTTTCCTGCATTGAAATTTTGATGATGTAATATTGCAAACAAGTCATAACATGTGCATATTCCTGCCAATATATCCCTACAAATTGGCCTGTCAGCGGACTTGACCCCTGATGTGTTATAACTTGTATTTTGTGTGTTTATTTGGAAAATATCATAATCACTATGACTTTTAACTGTCGCACAACAGATGAAACAGGTATGAATGATTTTTCACAATTTTCTTCTCCTCTTTATGCTTCCACTGCCTCCTTATTTTTGTTCAATGCCCCCTAATTACACCCAAGACTACTACCACACCCTCCCCCATCAGGCCAGCACCCCCCGAGGGGGGTGGTATCACCCACTTGGGGAATCTGCATCAAAGATGGGGTTTGGGGCTGGAGAGACCCTAGAGTTGATCCCAGAGAGACATTGTTTATATACTTGAGAGATATGTAATCACTGTCATGGCTTGTCCAGTGGGAGAAATGGTTTGGGGGTTGGGAGGCCCTTTCAATTTCCTTAAAGTACTTTTCATAGGAGGTGGCTACCTTCGCTACCTACACATAGGGCCTGCTGAGTCTGGCACTGTGAATGAAGTCCACAGAAAATAGTCAGTAGGGATGTTAGACGATAGCTAAGATCCAGCCTGGATTCCCCACCCCAGCTCTAAGCATTTATACACAAATAAGCCCCATTACATTTGAATATTAAAATAAATCTCCAGGCACCACCACCCCACCAAACCATAGGGAGGAATATGTTTTCCACTCCCCAGCAAAAGAAAGCCACCCCAGGCAGAGAGTTTAGAGAAAAGGGGGTGGGGGTCAGGGCTGGAAAGACAAAAAAGTGTGGGGGGAAGGCTTTTATAGCTCTTGGTCAGGGTCACACACTTCTCAAAGTTTTAAGGGAGGAATGGAGCTGAATGAGAGCACAAAGCCGGCCCTTTCTCTGCTTGGCTTCCCTGCTGCAACTGGTTAGGACTTGGAAAGAGAAACTGCCCAGGCAGCAGTCTGGAACAAACTGGCAATTCACTGAATGAGAGCTGACAAGTCTTGTCCCCTGCAGCTGGCTTCCACTCCATCCCCTGCGGCAGAGCTGGGCCTTGGGGTACTTTGGGACTCCATCTACATGGGGATAAAAACTCTCCTCTGAGATCTGGAGAATAGGAGTGCCCTGGACTGGGGACTGGGGGCTGGGATGGGAAATTAGAACAACTTTGCAAAACAGTCAAGGCCTAGAAAGCCAGGTTCTCCGATTGGTCTAAGGCTAAAAGAAACTAGTTATTGCAGTCACCCAAGGCCAAGCCAATGGCATGGTGACTGGCACTGCCCATTGAAGGGCAAAGGGGGAACTTTGATTCAATGATAGGCAGGGGCCTCAGACACTTATGCAAGTCACTTTGCCTCTATCTGCCTCAGTTTCCTCATCTGTAAAATGGAGATAAATAATAGCTCTTACTTCTCAGGGTTGTTATGAGGACTCAAGGAGAGCTAGTATTATTATATTATTGTTTTGAATTTTGTTTTTTAACTTCTCTTATCTGTGATCTCATTGATGGGGGCATTCCTTGCGTCAATTTAAAAGTAACTCAAATTTGTCTAGTTACAAAATTTAATTTATTTTCAGTAATCTGAGGAGGTGATTATGCTCTTCTCTCCACTTACCCTGGTCTTGAGGGTGCTAAAATCTGTATTTCTTGGGGGTTTGGGAGTAAGGATTAAGAGACATTAGAAAAGCCCTGTTAGCAGGGTACAAAAACATGTTTCCATCTCCAGAAAGCTATGGGGGGCGCAGAGCTAGCTTGTAGTGGAAATCTGAAGTTGGCAAAGCTTTGTCTTTATCTTCTCTTCTGTTCAGTGCCCCCTCGACTTTCCTGGCCTCCTCAGACAATCATCTTCCAATCATTTCTATCAAACTGTTTGATCAACTGACAATAGGCTTCAGGTTGGGGTTTTTTTCCTGTAGGGCACACCTGAATTTTAATAAGTGTAATTATTAGAAAGTGGGGAGACCAGTGCCTAACCATATTCAATCATAAGGAGCAGGTACTGCCAGTCTATCACTCATTCCAACCTACGATGCAGCTGTTTGGCAGTTATGTTCCATTTTTTGGTTTAGTGAAGATATTGGAGTGGTTTGCCATTCTCTTCTCCAGGTCACAGATGAGGAAACTGAGGCACACAAGGTTAAAGTGACTTGCCCAGGGTTTCAGGTCTTCCTGACTCCAGGGGCAATGCTCTATCCTCCCCACCACCTGGCTGTCCTACAGCACAATAACTTAAAAGCTCTTTCTCACTCAGAGAATAAGCTAGTACTCTCCTTAAAGTTCCTCTCCTTTGTGCCCGGGTTTCAGTATTTCCTTGGTTTTTTAGTTGAGGATTAAACAAATCAGATCTCAGGTCAGCTGCTATTCCACTAGAAAAACATCTCCACTTCATTTCATCACTGTGTGTTTCCATTGATTCACCTCTAACTCAAAGATATCTTACATAAACTTGAATTGGAATTTTTGTTGTTTTCCAGTCACATCTAACTCTTTATGACTGCATTTGGGGTTTTCTTGGCAAAGATAGCGGAGTGCTTTGCCATTTCCTTCTCCAGCTCATTTTATAGATGAAGAAACTGAGGCAAACAGGGTCACATGGTTAGTAAGGGTCTGCAGCTCAGGTAGATAAGAATGTACCCCCCAGGTACGTTCATTTAGTTTATATCCCTCCTCCTTTTCCTGACCAGCTACTGTGTGGATGGGAACTCCAAAGGAGTATACCGATTTTCCCCTACAGGGCATCGTGACCCAGGTCTCAAAGCCCTCCTCAAATGGTGGGAGAATAAAACACCAAAGTTTCCCTCGTGGGGTGCCCCTGGATGCTCCTTACATTCAGCTCAGCCTCTGGCTTAATTCTCATGTTTTTAGCCTTGCAGCCCATAGGCACTCCTATCATATCATCCTCACTAAGTATGTTCTGTGGGCCTGCCCCAAGCCAAGGATGTGCATGTTCCATAAGGAGTTGGAGGAAATCTGGGGTGAACAGGAATACTATGTAGGGGAGTACTCCAGAGAGAAAGTTGCAGCCAAGTTATAGGGGTTACAGGGGTGAACCACTGACATTCCTCCCCGCTTTGTATTGGAAGGAATGAAATGGAGACGGGCAATGTAGCATCCTGAGGCTAGGGCAAGACTTGGAATCAAGAAGCTTGGGTTGAAATCATTCCTTTGTTGCTTCTCTTTGGGAAAGTCACTCCAGTTTTCTAAACTTCAGTTTCTTCATATGTAAATTTGGAATAATAATAGCACCTACTTCCTCGCACGACCATGAGGGTTAAATGAAAGTATGTCGGTCAAGTGCTCTGCAAACTTTAAAAGGATACAGAAATGTCAGCTGTGATTAATAGGAGGAACAAAGAATGATTTTGGAAAGATTTACTTCCTACAGTGGATTTTGAGTAACTAGAAGAAGCTAGTAGAGACATTTTTTAATGGGAAAATTGAATTTCGGGTTAAGGCATTGGTTATAACTTAAAATTTAGGGGAGTTCCAGGAGTCAAAATGGAAGAGTATCAGGGAGAATTACAGTGAGTTTCTCACTCCACTACCTCTATCACTCCTCCAAACAGATCTAGAAACCACTCCAGACAAAACTGTGATTGGAAAATGCAAGAAAAAAAAAGATCAGTGCTGTTTATTTTAGCCCATGTTGGCACAGGCAGATAGAGATCTTCAGATACTAGGGATAGGGTCTGGCCAGGAACATGCCATCTGGAATGTGCCAGTGTAGGGAGAGACTGTATACCAAGACAAAAAGAGGTCCCTGATCCACAATAGGGACCCTAAACTTGTCTAGGGCACAAGAACAAGTGCCAAATGGCATCTCTGTTACCTACTACACCTTCCAAGTCATAGGACCAGGGTGGACTGGGGAGGGGACTACTAGGGTTTGCATTCTATAGTGAGGAATGGTCTTGGGTCCTAGGTTGTATACTGAGCAAGAAGTGAGTTCAGAAGAAAGCAGCAGATGTGTGTAACTTAGAGCCCAGGAGTAGAGCAGGGTCTCAGTTCTAGGTTATATCCCAGTCTAAAGCTTACATAAAATAACCATAGCAGGAACCCCAGACTCAAGGGAAGGCTATGCTTCAGTCACTGAGCAAGCAGAGCTTTTCCCCTGACTGATAGTGACTGAGAGCACCAGCCTACTGCAGGCTAATGAAAATTGCCTCCCTGCAAGCTCACATCACTGTTCTTCAGACCCCAAGCCAAGTCTTGAACTTGTAGAGCTCAGACCAGAGAAGCAATGATCATATTTCTGTGGGTCACTTTGGGAGCATTGAAAATTTGCAGAACCTTAACTTGAGCTGAGATTCTAGAATAACAAAATACTCAATACCCATAAAAAACACTGGCAAGACCAGCCCAGACATTCCCCCAGAGGTACACTGAAACTCACAATGACACAAAGTCTAAAATCAGAAAGCTGGTTGGAAGGATGAACAAACAAAAAGAAAGAATTCCACTACAAAGAACTATTATGGTGATAGGGATGTGTGAGATATAAACCTAAAAAAGAACAACTCCAAAACTCCAAAAAAAAAAAAAGTCTAAAAGAAAAACCTAGTTCAGGCACAAATTCTAACAAGATTCCTGGAAGAGACAAATCATGAGTTCTGGGTTTTTTTTTTTTAAGCTGAAAATGTCTTTATAAATGAAAAGAGAGAGCTAGAGGGAAAAGCTGGAGAAGAAATGAGCATTGTGGAAGAAAGACTTAGAAGGGAAATTAACAACTTGGCACAAAGTTGTTGGTACAAAACCTTGCTCAAGCAACAGATTACCTGCACCAAATGGTTCAAATAGAAGATGATGACTCCATGAGACAAAAAGAAACACTAAAACAAAGGCAAAAGAAGAAAATGTAAGATGCCTTACAGTGAAGAGAACTGACCTGGAAAATAGATAGAAGAGAGGTAACATAAGAATCACTGGACTAGATGAAAGCCATGACTATGAAAAGGACTTCATAATTCAAGAAATCAGAAAAGAAAAATGCCCATATCTATTAGAATCAGAAAATAAAGTAGAAATAAAAGGAATCCACCAACCACTTCTTGAAAGAAACCCCAAAATGAAAACTCTCAGGAACATTATAGCCCAAATCCAGAGCTTCCAGGTCAAAGAAAAAAAAAACTGCAAGCAGCCAGAAGGAAAGAATTCAAGTACCAAGGAGTCACAATCAAGATTATGTAGGATTAATCAGGCATCACTCTAAAGGAGAGGAGGACTTAGAATATGATGCACAAGGCAGAGGATATAGGTTTACAATCAAGAATAACTTGCCCAGCAAAACTGAGTAGAATCCTACAGGGGGGAAATTGACCTTTAATGAAATGTCAGGCTTCCAAGCATTCCTGATGAAATGACCAGAGCCGAGTAGAAACTCTTAAGTACAAACGCAGGAGTCAAGAGAAATTTAATAAGGTTATCAGGAATGAATAATCGTGGGGGACTAAACAAGGAAAAATCATTTGCTTTCCAAAATGGAGAGATGATATATGTGCCCCTTTTAAACCCTCCTATCAGGGGTTATAGAGAGAAGGGCTAGGAGCAGTTCTTTTATAGCTTGATGATTTTAAAAGAAGAATGGAAAAGGATGGAAAAGAGGAATATTTTGGCTGGGGTTTGGGTGGAGAAGGAAAGGATAGTTAGGAAAAATTATTGCACATAATCAGGATGTGCAAGTAGATATCTATACACGCAAGGATGATGAGGTTGGGGGAGCAGCTGACAGATGAACTTCCCTTTCATCTGAACTGATCAAAGGATGGAAAAATACAAGCACACAGTTGGGTACAGAAATACAGAGAAACATGAAAGAAAGGGGAGAAGGGAGAATAAAAAGGAGGGTATATTAAAGGAGGTGTTAGTTTTAAGTAAAACTAACTTTAACTCAGGATATACTATTATCCTATGTCTCTTCTGTCCTTTGTAGCTAAACTCTCCATAAGATCTACAATAGGTGCCTCCACTTTCTCTCCCAATACCACACAATTCCAGATGATGAAATATGCTACCTACCTTTTGATAGAGAGGTGAAGGACTCAGAGTGTATAATTTATACACACAAACACACATACACGCAGAGACACACACATATTATATATATGTACATATATATGTACATATGTATATTATGTATATACACATGTACATGTGTTTATGTGTGTGTGTGTGTGTGTGTGTGTGTGTGTGTGTATGGAGAGAGAGAGAAAGAGACAGAGACAGAGGCACAGAGAATTTGACAAAATATGGAAATTTGTTTTGCTTGACTATACACATTTGTAATGGGGCTTTTCTCAGTTTGGGAGTGGGATGAAGTGGGATGAAGAGAAATCAGGTTTTGCTGATGAAAAAAAATTAATTAAAAATACTTAGGGGAGCTAGAGAGCACAGTGGATAGAGTACAATACTTGGATTCAGGAAAACCTGAGTTCATCATTCTACCTTAAACATTTACTAGTTATGTGACCCGAGAGGTCATTTAACTGCTGTCTGTCTTAGTTTCCTTGCCTATAAAATAGGCGTAATAGTAGCACCTACTTCTAAAGGTGGTTGTGAAGCTAAAAATAAGATAATGTAAAGCGCTTTACAAACCTTAAAGTTTGTAAACCAATAACAATAATAAATAAACTAACTAATAGTAATAATAGTTGTTGTTGTTAAAAAAATATCCTGGGGGTAATATATGTCAGTCATTAATACCCTCATGTGAAATAGTCTATAAGCCCCTTTCCACCATCATTCTAGCATCCCTCATATCACACTGAGTGGGCGAATCTGTCTGCTTCTGAGGTTGACTCCACTGGCCAATGTCTGGAAAACTTTGGCACTTCCTTAAGCGTTGTCTGACCCAACCTTTGAATGCCACCCTGATGGTTTGTGTCCTTGAGTTTCGGTGTGCATTGCCTCCTCCTTCCTAGAGAAAAGATGATCATGGAAGACTTCTCCCTGGAAGTCTAGTCCAGCCAGAGTTGTGGGGGTGGGAGCATGTTTAGTTTCTTTGGCTGTCTGTTTTAGCCTTTCCTATAATCCACCAAAACCTTTGACTCATCAGCTGTTCAGGTATCAACCTCTCATAATCAGCAGTTATTTTCCTGTAGACTTTTGTAACATTACCATGACAGGAAAAAGACACAAAGCTTCTTGGGGAACCACGTCCGGTTCCTTTATGAAATCCAAGTTAATAGGTATAATAATATTCTGAGAGTCTATGTGGAGGTAACATCTGGAATTATCCCCCTGGCACAGAACATGATTACATCCTCTGACCCAGAAGGACTCAGTCACCTCCAAGTCCTTTGTAACTTTATTAGTTGTGAGGCCCACGATGCCACTTGTTAAATCTTTTAATGCCTGAAGGATTTACTGAAGGACCTCAGATGCCAGCTCCCCTACCCCCTGTGCAATGACTGCTGGGAGCTTTATAGTGGGCCCTGAAGATCCCCGTTGTCCTCAAAATGTTCCAAGTCTTTAGGAGAATGTGGGAAGTTTTCAACGGAACATCCCAGCGACTTCCATTATTCATCCCAGCCCTGTGCCAGTCCAGGACCTTGAGCAGGGCTCAGGGCCCTGCCTTCAGTCCCTTCTCTCTTCCTTTTAGCCCCTCTCTGGCAATCCTTATGCTCCTCTGACTCCCAAGACATTTTATAGGGGACCGATTAAAGACACATTTTTTAAAAAATCACTTAAGAAAACACATGTAAACCAATGGAAATTTCAAAGCAATGACTAATCAAGCTCCTGGGCCCCCTCAGACTCTTTTCTTTTATCTAAGTATGAGTAATTTTTTAGTGAGGTCCCTGCACAGCAGAACCAAAATTGGAAGGCCCTCAGATTTTTTTTTTTAATATGTCAGATTCAAGAGAGTCGCAAAACTCTGGGTTTTCTTTGACACTTGTCTTCCCCATCACCCACTTGGGTCTTCACAATGATTTCTGTTTCATCCTAATTATACCAGTGCTGATTGTGTAAGAGGATATTTATGCCATGTTTAGGTGAGAATGCTGTGCGGTGGGGGAATGCAACTCAGGCCCAGGGAGCCTGGAATGGTCCCATGGAGGAAGGATGAAGCAATTCTCCCACTGAACTCAGGAACTTTCAAACCTAGCCAAAGCTCCAGGATCCAGTTCTGGGCACTCTTAAATTGATGAGTGAGGCATCTGGGGAATTTGGAAAGAGGTCAGAGAGAATGAAAGGGAAGAGGGAATGTGGGAGAAGCCGTTGGAATTGGGATTATCACACCTGGGGATGAGAAAACCAAGAGGCCTTTTGATACCAAAACAGATGAAAAGTAAGGATTCCTATACTGAGGACGGTAAATAAATATTCCCTACCATCAAATAACACAGAAAAACAGCCAAAAAGTTCAAATGTTAGCATGAGAGACCCTGGTTAGATGGAAGAAAGAATTTCCTTATTGCGAATGATGCTATAACCTGTAGCTCATTGGCCCCAAGCTCTGGGCTCGTGTATATTGTATTCAGTTTGGTGGCTACCCTTTTCCTCTTTCCCCCATATTTCTAACTTTGGCCCATTTTGTCCCCCAAATCTCTATATATAGCTCCTGCCTAGGTCTCCACAGATGTGGGTAAAATGTCTTTCAGCGCCTCCTTAAGGACTCAAGGAGAGAAAAGGTTCTTCCCCTTATCCAATCGGGACCCAAGGCCGTTCTCTTAGTACCTTACAGATACGGTAAAATGGACTAGGGAAGCAGTAGGTGTGATGGAGGAAATGTTGAACTCAGAGTCACGGGGTGCGGGTTTAAATCTCTACTCTGACCTTGTGCAAGTCACAACCTATCTGGGCCTCAGTTTCCTTATCTGTAAAATAAAAGGATTGGATTAGATGAACTACTAAGATTCCTCCAGTTTTTGCTCCATGATTCTATGAAAAGAAAGAGGTGAAAAGCCTATGTAGGCTCCCTTGTATAGGTCAGTACCAATGGAGAGGCCTGTAATGTTGGGAACCAGTCGATTCATCTTGGGGCAGTTCTAGTCATTGCATCTGGAAAAGGAGATGACTTGAGACTTCCCAGGGAGATGTCAATGGGCATGTTATTTCACTGTGTTATCTTGGATATCTCTCACCTGTTGTAGGGAGGTTGGTCCAAAGGGACGGAGCAATGGCAGGCATGATTAAAGAGTGTAAGCTTTACCAAAGCTTTGATCCCCCAGCATAGCCTCAGAGTTCATGTTCCTGGTCTCTCTAGCCCCAGAAACCTCTTGAATGTCTGGAAGGCACCATCTCTTGAAATTCCACCCATGGTCAAATCAAGGTACTAGAATTCTGGACAGCATTCCATCACTGATTATAAGGAGTCAATGAGCAGTCTTGGCATTATGGGAAGAACCAGATCCATGGCTTAAAGGGAAGGAGGGAGAAGGGAGGAAAAGAAGGGAGCTGCCTGGGTTGGACCACTCTAAATGCTTTACTTAGGTTTTCTCTTTGAACATTTTTGACCCGGAGAGCGCCTGCCTCCTTCTCTAGCAAGATAGCTTAGCAGCCAGATGCTGTATTTCATTTGGTTTTTTAGGGAAGTTTGCCCAAGGTTGGGAAGGGGAAACAAACATTAACCACAGAATGTGCAAGTTATGAAAGCCTCCCTCACAACCCGGCATTCCTTGCAAGAGTCATTTTATTATCTTTGGATGGTTGCTGATTGTGGGAGTGGGAAGTGGGGAAGCAAGGATGCCAGAAATATAGAAGATCCCCCCAGTAGCCCATGCCTTTTGGCAGGGTTTAGAGGGACATGGGGAGTGATTTTAGCATAGAGACAGATAGAAGCGTAGTAGCCCTCTCTGATACTTTGGCTTGGGGCACCTAAGAGTTTATTCTGATGCCCATATGTGGAACTCTGTCCCTTGGATGGTTCTTTCAACAACATCTAAGGTCACATGCAGCTATATACACAGAAAAGAATAAAGTATATTTATAACATCAGAATATTAGAGCTAGAAGAAATCTTAGTGAATTCACAATCCTACCTCTTCCTCCCCTAAACAAAATCATCTATGGGACTTGATATTATCAAGATTGATGGTCTTGAGAAAGGCTTAATAGGAAAGATGGAATGGGACCGGAGACAGTGTGTCTCATAACTTTGTGAAAGATCAGTCAACTCTATAGGTTTCAAGAAGGTCCCCAACCTCCAAATAAATTCTCTACTAGCATGCTGTAGTGCCTGAAATTCCACTGTTAGAAATGCATTCCTTTGGGTTAAGGCATTCTCTCCAGCTAAAATTCAAACCAAATCCTGGGGACAAATGAAATTAATATCCTAATGGAATTAATATATAAAATCTTTTCCAACCTAGTTCAGAGTGGTTTTGTAGTAATTTTAATACCCATAGTATCTAACTTCCAGGGTTATTGTACATTGTAAAGTGTACTACAAACTTTTAATCTTCCCCAAATGACATTTATCATGCTTATTGTTAAGCAAGTCACTTTACTTCTTTGGGACTGTTTTCTGTGAAATGAAAGTATTGGCTTACATGCTATCTAAGGATGCTTTTGCTTCTAATATTCCATGAATCCCCATGCTTTAAAAATCACAGCTCAGATACCACATTGTATATGTTAAGATCTCCCTGATACTTCCACCTCCAACACATTTGCCTTTTGTGAATACCTTGCAAAAATTCTATATTTATTCAATTGTGTTCGTGTTGTATCTTCAAAATAAAATGTGAGCACCTTGAGGGCAGGGACTATTTCATTTGTGTTTTTGCATTCCCCAGCACCTAGCATGGTGTCTAAAACACGGTAAAGGCATAATTAATGCTTGTTGAATTGGATAGAATCAAATGATGCTATGACTAGTAGCAGTCAAAGGTCAGAAGTCAGAAGGAGTTATGCTCAGCAAATTTATGCCCCAATTTCCAAATTTTCCTAGTGAAGGACTCTTTTAAAGATACCATGAGTACTTCTATTTTTAGGGCACCATGTCCTAATCAATTGTTCAGGCAGGCTTAGATCAAGCATCAAGCTGCAATCATGGCCCTAACCAGCCCATGCTAAGTTCTGTGAAGATCCCTGCACATACATTCTCCTTCAGGGCCTTGGGAAAATTCAGTTTTTCTTCCTTTCTCTTGTTTTCTCCCCCAGCCTTCCCCTGGACACTAACACCTCTCCCTGGCTTCTTGCCATCCCTTCTCCTGGACTGGATTTTTTGGCTGTTCTCCTTCCTGAGATTTATGTCCCCCTCCATTCTGAGCAGCCAAAGTTGCATTTGAGCTGCTGGGAAGGGGTATTGTCAGAATTGTAGCTAGATGCTGAGATCCAACATGGGATGGGACTCTAAAGGCCACCCAGTTCCCCATCTCAGTTTCTCTCTTCAAGATGAGGAAGTCATTGTGGGGTTCTTTCTGGGTGAGAGCAGAGAGGTCATGACATGCATCTTCATGGCTATGGCCCCATCCTGCCCTCCACCAAGGATTTTCCTGTGGTGACTCTTGAGGGACACACCCTCTGTTTTGCTTGTCTGAGCAAATTCAAAAACATTGCCCAAATCTGTTTCTGAAAATGGAACTGGTGACATGCGGTTCCCATCAAGAGAGCTAGCCAAGGCAGCTATAAGAGAACACATAGATAGACCCTGGCTCTGGGAGTTCTCCCTCCCCACACAGGCTGTGGGAGCCCAGTCACATGTACTGAGGTTCTAACCAAGCTACACTTCTCCAGGTTCTGGAAAATCCCAGATCAAAGCCTCTTCCATGGCTCAGTACTGCAGTTGGCTATTTTTCAACTCTGCTAATGACCAAGGAAGCTCAGTCTCCAAAAGGAACTCCATTTCCCTCCATCCCCCTGGCCAGTTCTGTCTCGCTTTTCTCTCTGTTCATGGCATCACCATCCTTCTTGTTATGCAGGCTCAGAAACTCAGAATCATCTTTGCTCTTTCTCTCCCTCACCTCCCATATCCAACCACTTGTCAAGTCCTATCAATTCTAACTTTATGTGTCTCCTATCAATTCCCATTGACATCACTGTAATCCAGTTCTTCATGATCTCACGCCTGGTCAATTTCCTTAACCTTTTTTCTTTTTTTGTCAGGGAAGGGGAGGAGAGAGAGCAATTGGGGTTAAATGACTTGCCTAGGGTCACATAGCTAGTAAATGTCTGAGGTCACATTTGAACTCATATCCTCCTGACTCCAGAGCTGGTGCTCTATCTACTATGGCACCTAGTTGCTCTGCTAAAACTCCTGAAATGATCTCCTCAACTCTAGTTTCTTTCTTCTCCAATCTATTAAACATACTGCTGCCAGTGTAACCTTCTCAGAGTATAATTCTGATCAAGTACTTACCTGCTTTATTCCATCACCTATAGAATAAAGTTCAAAGTCCTTAGACTGGATTTTCAGGTCATTTATGATTGGGCCTCAGTCATCTTTTCTAGTCTTCTCTCCCTCTACTCTCAATCATTACCCTATGCCTTCACCAACCTGGATTACTTACCATTCCCTGGACATGTCATGTACTTTCCCTGCCCCGCCCCCACCCCCCACCCCCCCCGCAATGATTTTGCTCATGTTCCCTCTTGTGTCTGTAATTCCCTTCCACCTTCATTGCTTTTTGTTGAGATTCTGCCCATTCTTCAATAGTCATTTTGAATGCCCCCTTTTCCCTGAAATCTCTGATTAGCTCCAGCTGGAAACAATCTCTACCTCCTCTATCTTCCCATAACACTTTGCTGTTTACCTCTTCTGCTTACCGTGTTCTATGTTGTATCCACTTATATGTCCTATGCCCTACTAGGGCAATAACCACATCTTGTCCTGGTCTTTATAATTGATAAATGTGTGACTTTGCACAAGAACCTCTTTATTTTATTTATTGCATAATTGCTAGTTTATTTATTATATCAATGCCAGTCAGTTGACTGACTGACCCACCTCATAGGATTGTTGTGAAGAACATATTCTGTAAACCTTAGAGTGTTACAGAAATGTGAGCTGCTATTTATTAAAAGCCTACTATGTACCAGTCACTGTTGGAGGAGTTAAAGTTACGCATGTAAGAAGGGTATTCCATATCCCTCAATAAGCACACAGGCTCTTGACTTCTTGATGGAGCTAATCCGAGGTATGAATCGAGAATGAGTAAGGCTTGGACATTTCTATTATTTGTGGGTTTTGATCCCTTAGGGACCAATGACATTAGGAGTTTGATGTCTTGACCTGCAAGTGAATTGGATTTAAGTGAGGCAGGGCTGTGCAAAGTCACAAGCCTCACTCTCTCCTCCACAGTCATCCAGAAACCAGTGGCAAGACATAGATCGAGACAATTGACGATGCCCATTTCTATTGAGTCAATGAATGAAAGGCATTTTAACTAGATTGAAAGGATTTTTGACCCATTTTGAAGGTGCCAAGGCCATTGGATGAAGTAAAATGATACTATGCAAGAAAGTTCTTAGAACTGGCTTGTGGGTTGCATATAAAATAGCAGAACAGTTTGGAACCTGGGCAGTAGCAACAGCAAACCTGTAGAGAGGTATTCCAGCCAAGCGCTGAGAGGCAGTCATCTGGTGTTTGTGGGTGGTGGGGAGGAGATAAATCTCAGCTCCCCTCCCTCTACCCACTTATCGCTCCCTAGCCCCAAGACTTGACCGAAGAAGGACTTTGTGAATATTAGAGGATCAGAGGATTTGAACTTTTCATCAGCATCCTAATAGCATTGCTAAGACAGTAGTGGCTGGTGGCAGTGTCCTCTTTGGGAGGCAAGGACAAACTAGACATACTGAGGAAAGACAACCTCAAAACCCTATGAGGAGGCTAGCAGAATGTTACCTAAAGGGGACATTTGAAGAGTTTAACAAAAAGATTTCTATGAGTTACACCCATTACCATATATACTCTAAGCTTATCCCTAGTCTTTGTATATCCTGAGAGAAGTGTGTGTCATAGACTTTTGAGGGGATATTTTATATCAATTCTTACTGTACTACCTAAGTGAAATGCCTTTTTTCTAACTCAGCTTGGCTCACTAATTTTTATTAATTGATAATTATGGGTGCTTATAAGCTATAGTATAGAAAACTACCCCCAATCCCTCAAGACTACCCCTAGATGTCTGAAGGAGATGGGCAAGAGGGGGCATTGGGAAAGTACTCTGGAGATGGGCAAGAGGGGGCATTGGGAAAGTACTCTAAAGCATATGCCATACAAAGACAAAAATAGCTCCTAACCTCAACCAGTTTATATTCTATTACTCATCTTTGTGTCTCCTGCAGTGCTTGCCTTATAAATGCTCAGCTAATGTTTGTTGAATTGAAATTATGAGAACCAAGAAAGAATAGTCAAGCTGTCAAGGTGGTGAGATACTGGAATAGGACTGATGTGCTATTTTCTTCCCGGAGGTGGTTGAAAACAACCCAGCGCCCCACTGGTCCTGGGAAGATGTAGTTATAGGGCTATGTGTAGGTAAGGAGAAAAACTGGATGACTTCTCAGGCTTCCATCCAGACCACCAGATTGTGGTGATCAGACCTAGGAAATTATTTTCTCCTTCAGGACAGATCTAAAGACAGACTGAGTGGACTATTCAAAAGTGGAAAGAAAAATGACAAAAGGTCTCCTCTTTCTCCTTTCCCCCTGCCCTTCATTCACAAACATTACACAACAAAGGGACTTGTACTTATGAAATATGGTTTTCTTAGTCTGCAGCAGAATTGCTATGTGCTTTGTCTCCAGACAAGATGCAAGCACAGATTACATTGTGGCACTTCAAAGGCATTTCCCTCAAGGGCCTTAGCTCAGTTCAAAGCCTCCTTAATTTTGGCCAATCTCCTGACCTCTCCACTGGCCTCAAACCCAGAGCAGAATAGTCCTATCCAGTCCATAAATCCATGGAACTGCTCTCTCTGGAGTGCCTCCTCTGTGCTCAGATGCCTGGCTTTCTGCCTCCATCAGCCAACTGCTTGTCTAGAAGCCACACTGAACCAGAAGTGTTTTCCCCAGTTAAAGAATTCTTTTCTGGAGAATGGTTGGGGGTGATATCCAATGGGTGATTACCAACTGCATCAGTTATTTGTGTCTATGTTGATGAGTCTGTTTCCTTCCTCCTTGTCATTTTTGGTTTATTTAGTAGTCATCTCATTAGGGATGTTAGCATGTCAAAAGAACTTACCAGTCAACAAACATTTATTAAGGGCTTATTTGGGATGTATATGTATGAGGTGCTCAGGGAGGACTAGCACCCCCTGTGTGAGGACTGCCCAACCATTTTCAGGGCTGCTCATCCACCTTTGGTGTCCACCTTCACTCAACTCTCAGCTGTGACTCCAAAAAGTTGCAGCATGGGCAAGAGCCATGCCTAGATAAAACCATCTCAGCAGATCAATTGAAAAAGGTTGAGGGTAACCAACAAACCTCAAACCCATTGGTGAGGACAGGGGATGTCTTCCTTTGCCAAGCCTATGAAGACTTTCCCTGGTGGAATCAGCAGATGAGAACAATTTATTCCAATGGCCATGAAAGAGGCTGAAGCAGGCGCTATGACACACTTAGAGTTTGGTCAGACAGGGAAGACGCCAAGGTCATCCGCAGTGTCCCAGGCCATTGCTGACTTTTGTCTTGCCGTTGGACTTTGATGACTCTAAAAAAGAGAGTGATGATGACGGTGCAATTCTGCCTCACTTAATCCAATTCACTTGCAAGTCAAAGTATCATCCTACAATGTCATGGTCCTCTTAAAAATGAAGGACCAACCACAATGTTAAGGATTTATTATAATCCAGTACCAAAAGAAAGGCAAAAGCTCAGTCCTAGTCTCAGGGAGCAGCTTACATTCTCATGGGGGAGACATCTGTCAAAAGGTACATACAGGGAAGAAGATGTTAGGTAATCTCAGAGGGAAGGGATTAACAATAGAGGTGACCAGGAAAAGCCTCCTGCAGAAGGTGAGATTTTAAGTTGAGTCAAAAAACCAGGAAAGAAAACCAGGAGGTAGGGGTCAGAAGAGAAAGAATTCCAGGAATAAATAAGAGGCAGTCAGTGAAAAGGCATGGAACTAGAGGTTGGAATTTCAGTGAAAAAATACTGAAAAGGTAGGAAGGTTGTGAAAGGTTTTAGGATTGTATTAGATCCTGGAGGTGATATACACCCACCAGAGCTTTTTAAGTTGTGCTTTAGAAAAATCACTTTGCCAGCTGAGTAAAGAATAGACTGGAATGGGGAGAGACTCGAGGTAGAGGGATCAAGTCTATTGGCTTTTGCAATAGTCCAGTGTGAAAGGATGAGAGCCAACAGTTGGGTGGTGGCAGTGCTAGAGAAGGGGGCAAATACTAGAGACATTATGACTGTAGAAATGACAAGACTAGGTAATGGATTGGGTGTGGGGAAGAGAGTGAATTCAAGAAAGGAGCTGAGGAGGACGCCCCCTGGCAGACTGGGAGGTGGCAGCACAGTCCATCTTAGAAGGAAGTTTGGAAGAAGGGAGGGTTTGGAGAGAAGGATAATGAATTCTACTTTTGGGTATGTTGAATTTGAGACACCAATGGGACCTCTGGCTCAAGATGTCCAACAGCTGTCATGAGAGACTAGAGCTGTCACTAGGTCTAGCTGGCATGTTGGTGGAGCCTAACAAAGTGATAAATTCTCCCTGTATTTATGGATGCTCTTTGGTTCTCAGAACTTGTCCTGGATGTTGTAAAATGCCCCTTTAGTGTTGTATGAACTCCAACAAGGACAGAGATGGAATTGTACAATTGTACAATTAGGTTGAGAAGAGATAGACCAATAGAGATACAGTCTATAGACAACAGGTAGTTAAATTCCAATCTAAACTGCACCATTCACTAGTTGTGTGACCTTGAACAAGTCCCTTAACTGCTTTGGGCTCCACTTTCTTCATCTATAGAAGGGGATAAGCACATTTACCCCCACCTACCGTGGTGAATATTTTAAAAGCATTAGTTTTTAAAAGTTTCATGAAAATCTGATAATTAGTATTAACGATTTAAAATGAATAAAATGATTACAAATTGTTTTTATTCATGATCACCTTATTAATACAATTACTATTCATTTTAGTATAATAATACTATAAAAGATATGTGTTTTCACTGATGAGAGCATTCCTTTCTCCAAGGCAGATCCAAAACTTCTCCATGTGTCAGAATATGACTTCTAAGCTTCCAGTTTCCTCTTCTTTCAAGTGGGCAGAGGCTGGCTCAAAGATCTCACTCCTTCCTTCCAGCTCTACCATTCTGTGATCCTGTGATTTGCTGGGTACAAATAAAAAAAATCACCATGATTCAATCCTGATATCACACAAAGTCCCATAACACACATTAATTGCTCATGTTTATACAGTATCTTAAAGTTTACAGGGAACAGTACTTACAAGACCGTTGTGAGGTAGGTAGTGCACGTTTTATTATTCCCATGTTACAGATGAGGGGATTGAGAATCAGAGAAAGGAAGAGACTTATCCAGGTTCATTCAGCTAAAAGGAGTCAAAGCTAGGGATCAAACCCCATCTTCCTGATGCAAAAATTCCGTAGTCCTTCCCCAACACTTCACTGCTTCTCAAAATAAGGACAGCAGATTTTCTGGTTCTAAAATTCATGCGTTGCTTTGTAAAAAGTATTTTAAAAATTGACTTCACTGAGTCCCTAGTAAGTTGTGTCCTGGACATCTGCCTACCTGACTGGCCCATGGACCCTGTGTGTGTGTGTGTGTGTGTGTGTGTGTGTGTGTGTGTGTGTAAGTGAGGGAGGTGGGGAGGAAGTTAAAAGAACAAATAATTATCTTTTCTACAGACCTTCAGATTGAGGAAAGTCTTACACAGATGCCATAGGGCTGCAGAATTTTAAGCTAGAAGGAGTATTAGAATCATCTAGACTCATCTAGTCTAACCCTTTTCATTTTACAGATGGGGAAACGGAGGTTCAAAGACAGATGGTCAGGGGAACTTTAATGACAGGCAGGTGGGCATTTTTTAGTGCTGAAGATGATCTTAGCTCCTAGAAACTGTACTGGAAGCTGGGAGAGGAGAGAAGGGAGAATTTAACCTACAAATGTTCAAATCCTGGAACCACAGCAGGCAAGACCATAAACCAATGAAGAGACACAGCTTTCTGGGTGAAAAGTGAATTGGTCTCCTTTTCCCTTGTCCTGCTCCCCCCTTTACTGCCCACCCCCAACCTAAATACAGCCGAGTTGGGTGTGCTTTGGGATTAAAAAGCATTTGTTCAACTTTTTCATTTTTTTTTCTATCGGGAGACAGAAACATGGCCTGTAACCAAGCCCAGATCTGTTCATCGAGGCCTGGGGCTCTTGGCTGTGCTCTCTATAATTATAATCACATGTGGAACACACGCTCTGGGGGCTGGTAGAAGACAGGTTTTACTTTGGAGGGGGGATGGGGAAGGGATTCTGGGCCATGACTTCAAAGGGAAAGCAACAGAGCTAGAGGTAATGTGGAAGAGTGGAAAATCCTGGAGAAAATATTGGAAACTCAGCAGTGTTGGGTTCTAGTCATGGCCTTGGAGCTAACTGGCTATGTGACCTCAAGGCAAGTCATTTCCCTGTTCTGGGCCTCGGATTAATCATCTCTAAAATGAAGGGATTGGAGTAGGATCACAAGATTTAGAGCTGGAAAAGATCTTAGACATCATTTAGTCCAAGCCCTTCATTTTTGTTATTCAGTCATTTTCAGTGGTGTTTGAGTCTTTGTGACCCTATTTGGAGTTTTCTTGGCAAAGACACTGGAGGGATTTGCCATTTTCTTCTCCAGCTCATTTTACAGATGAGGAAACTGAGGCAAACAGGGGTAAATGACTTGTGCAGTGTCACATGGCTAGTCAGTATTTGAGGCCGAGTTTGGACTCAGGTCTTCCACACTCCAGGCCCAGTGATCTATACACTGCACCACTTAGCTGACCTTTACAAAAGGGTAGGAATGTAGTAAAAATGGTAACAGCTTTATAGACAAAATGCGTCATTCTAAAACAAATAATGACAGTTTCTTGTACTTCAGGTTACTGTTCAGTGAGAGGGAAGTTCATAGGCTACAATTCTATAACTCCAGGCCTGGGCCATGGTGGAAGATGGGAAAGGGGTGAGGGAAACCCAGCTCTCCTCTGCCCCAAGCTCCCATTATAACAGAAATTACACAACAAATACCACACTTCACCTTGAAAAAGATCTGAAGCTTGCTTGTGGACATGGATGGTGGAAGGGTTACAGTCACGGTGAAGTGGAAAGGCATCAGAATTAAGAAGGGCTGGAAAAGGTTTCCTATAAAAGATGAGATTTTAGTTGGGACTTTAAAAGAATCCAGGGAAATCAGTAGGTAGATTTGTGGAGGAAGATCGTTCCAGGCATGGGGAGCAGCCAGAGAAAATGCCTGGAGATGGAATGTCTTTTTTTTTTTGTGGAATAGCTTTATTAATATTTTCTCCATCACTTTCTTGTCTAGACAATGAACAAAATAATAAAACAAGCCCTGATTTGTAGTTTTCCCAAATTTCCAAGGTATAAATAAATGCTCACATTGAAAATTTAACAATTGATTCTTGAGAGTCTTTGTCACAGTCCCAAAACAAGGCATCACGAGAGGACTATAATCCACCTCTGTGTAAATTAATTCATTAGATGGCTTACCCCTACTAGCATTTTATACTGGGAAAGGTTCTTAGTGGCCATCCCATACAATGTGTACCTAAGCATGCTGCTAAGCATGGTGGTACATAGGCTGAGGCTGGTGGATTGCTTGAGGTCTGGAGTTCTAAGCTGTGATAGGGCTCAAGCCAAGCAGGTGCTTGTATTAAATTCAGAACCAATAGAATGAGCTTCTGGGACTGGCCAGGGCACTTCCAGCCTGGATGAGATGGGGAAGCCAAGTGTCAAAAAAACCTGAACCCAACCTGTACCTGAAGAGAGGTCCTCTCTTCAATTCTTGAATAAGCATGACCCATGGCTGGGTCATGCTTTCTTTTTTAACTTTTGTACCAAGACAAAAAAGTCACAGGATCACATATCCCCACAGATGTCCCTTAGTGGCTATCTAGTCTAATTTCTTCAGTTTATAGATGAGGAAACAGACCCAAGAAGGTCCTAGGCACCAGAGATGGGATTTTAACCTAGGTCCTATGACTCCAGAGTCAATGCTCTGGTATTCTACAGTCTTGCAAGGAAGAAGAAGGAAAAGTTTATTTAGGAACAGGGGATGGTGGTAGGTCTCCAAAGGGTCACTGGCTGCTTGTGGAAAAGAAAAAGAGAAAGGAGAGGAGGATGCCACCAAAGACAAACTTCGTTGATGTGTCACTGAAGGTATTGTATTAATTTCCATTATCAGTTAACAGAGGCTTGGGAAATTCCAGGCTTATCATTAGGACAGAGTCAAGCAATGAGGCACTTTCCTCCCTGACTGGAAATTTTTTGGTTTGGTTCAGATTTGTGATTTCATTGATGAAGGGAACTTTCAGTTTGAGACTCACTTCACCAGTGAAAATTGGCAACACATCTGCAATTAGAATCCTAGGGAACTGCCTGGGTCACTTAATCATTAGATGATTTGTCCATGGTCCCATGTCTAGTATGTATCAAAGCAGGAATTAAACCCAGAACTTCCTGAATTCAAGGCTGACCTCCTATCCATGGTGCCTCTGGATTTTCTGGACACCTTCTCTCTCTTATACAATGCAATTTCTCTTTAGCTTGATCACATTGAACTCATTGAGGTCAGCTGGGTGGTCTCTTGCCACTCCGTCACTTATGCTGTACATAAAGGACCTCAGACAGAAGTCACATCTCATCTGCCTAGCTGTTAGTCTTTGAATGGACATTGCCTCAGAAAAACTGAGGCCTGGGAAAGCCCTTAATTTAGAAAGGCCAAGGTCATCTGCTGCAGCCTGGGCCATTGCCAGTTGTCCTGCCTTTTGTGTTACCATTAGACTTTGATGGTTCTGGAGAAGACGGTGAGGCTGATGACTTTGTGCAGCTCTCCCTCACTTAAATCCAATTTACTCTTGACAAGACAAGTAAGGGAACTAGAAACTATCCTATTCAAATATTAATTTAAGAAAAGGGATCATGGTGTCATTAATCCTTTTCCAGAACAAAGGATAACACCAACAAGAAGACTTTAGAGTATTATTTTCTGTTTGGGACACTGCATTTTAAGAAAGGTTTTGTTGTGAGCCTGTGGTTTAGGCCCAGGATCAGATTGAAATGAGATACTCATGGACCTAACATTTAACAAAGGGAAGTTGACTTAATATCATGGAAAGGATATTCACTATGAGCTGGATGTGTACCATATTCTCTCCATATGGAAATGCATCTGGTCAGAAGAATGGGTTGACTTGAATGGAAATAAGGAGTAGATAAGTCTGAGGGGCATTGACTCCTTGTCAGCTGGCCCTTCTATTTCCTACATCACTGAGAAACCATGCCAACGACTGGAGCCCTGATCCTAGGAATAAACCTAATCTCAGGAGAGACTTCCCTGCTCTTTAGGGAAAAACTAACCTAGCCCATATGGCAGATACCCCATTAGACATTATGTCTACTGAAAATGTTGACCAGCAGGAAATTGTTTGGGAAAAGAGTGAAATGGATAGCAAATGATCTAGAAACTATCCCATTCAAATGTTAGTTTAAGAAAGGGGATGCTTAGCACGAAGAGAAGACATAGCTTTGTAGGAGACTAATAGCTTTCTTCAAGTATTCAGAGGGCTGTTATGTGGAAGAAGTATTAGATTTTTTTTCTGCTTGGCCCCTCGAAACAGAACTAGGAACTAGTTGTGTGAGTTGAAAAGTTCATTCATATTCAATACCAGGTAGAACACATCCTTTGGGGCTACTTCTCAACTCTGCTTGCACTCACAGATTGGGTCCCCAGAGGGTGGCTGATTACTTCTCCCCTCAGAGATCTAAGGGTAATTCTAAGGAGCTGCAGTTTATATGATTATTGCTCACCATCCCTCATCTGTTGTGCTCTCCATTGATTATCAATTAGCCAGCTACAGTTAATTAGCCATTTGAAAGGGGTGTTTACTAAGCAGGTATAGTAAGGAAAGTTGTCAAGAAACAAACGCCAAACCTGGGGCACATTTTTCCCTGGGAGATCCCTGGGAGAATGGGTTCAAATATACAGTTCATGTAGCCAAAGGAGAAACTCATAGTTCCATATTACTAAAAGTGCTTTTTTCCCTTTGTGGGTGTCAGTAAGCACCCTGACATATACAAGGGTGCCTGCTGTCACAGGTTCTTTGATCTGTTTCTCTAAAAGGAAAGGCAATTTTTGAGGGGTTAACAATCACTTTAATCAAAGCACATGTATCATTCAGTTAATTCAGGGGAAAAGTCAGCACCCTGAACTTCAGAGAAAATACAGAGAAATCAAAGATCAACGGGCAAGGCTTCCTCTATCTGACCATAATCAACATATGCATCATGATTCAACATACAGATCCAACTGTCCGACCATGGATTTTCCAAGGTTGGGGGGCTCCTTAGTGGCTTCCCAGAGTCCTCCTCTGGACAAACAAACATTTCCAGTCAGTAAGACCCAAAGTAAAACCTGACCCTCAGAGTATTTATACACTTTTCAGAGCCAGAAGGCAAGACCCTCTGACCCAGTGCCTCAATAGAAAAAACAAAAGGAACTTTGGACCCTCCTACACAACAACTCCCCTAATCAAACTTCCCATTATGGGTAGGTCCATCAACATGTGGGGAAGATCTTCTTTCATCACTTTATTCAAACAGAAGCATTTTTAGTAAAACAAAAACAACCAAAGAGTCTACCTCGCTTGGCGTTACAGTGGAGTCTCCATGAAATTCCCCTTATGTGGAGCTCTGTTCTGGGCTCCATGAGTCAGTGTCTTTGGAGTTACTTTCTTCAGTGTCTAGTTTGTCCTCACTAGGTCTCTTCCTCTATTGATGCAGGTTCTGTGATTCCCCACTGTTTCTAGGGCACTCTGCGGTAGGCTTTGGCATAAACCCAGCTACTGAGACAGGTGGGAATTCTAGATCTTCCCACCTTTTGAAGTCCACAAACTCACCCCTTGATATTCATGGATCAGAGGATTCACTCATATTCTTCACTGGCTGCCCTCCAGTATAGGCACAAGAGTCTGCTTTGTCAAGGTGCTCCCAAAGTTTTTGCCCAATCTATTCTCTGATAAACATGGACCCAAAGTATATGATCTGATTTCATCCAATGACCCAAAGCCCACCATTCTTCCCACATCAATCAGTGTCTTACCTACTTTATACCTTCAGTTGATTTTAATTGATTCTGTAACTCAGTTTAGATTCTCATCTGATAAAATTATTCCAGCATAGAGCTTATTAGTTTACACTAATTGAGGTTGGGGGGATGGGAAACCTCTCTTGCACTGGGAAAGCTTGAAACCTATTAGAGTGATATAAAAGTAGAATTGGGTGCTTTGGTGATATCAGCTTACTCTTTATTACAGATCTTTAGATGATAGTTGGATGACCACTTGTATATATTATAGAGTGGATTCTCATTCATATATGGTTTAGACAAGATGGACGTTTTGTTTCTTTCAACATTGATTCTATGAGATAGTAAAGTGTACATCCTCATTCAATATTATTGCATGGTAACAAAACAAATATGAAAAATGCAGAGAAGCACAGGAAGACTTGTATGAATTGATGCAAAGTAAAGTAAGTAGAGCCAAAGCAATGCAGTTATACCTTCCACAGAGCCCCTGAGATCTGAAAATCTGGGTAAAAGTTTTTGGCCCTTCCTTTCATATCAGAGTAGGTCTGAATTTTTTCATTTTCTTTTATGGGGTATTTTCAGTACCTTCTTGTAAAATTTGGATTAAGTATTTGGTCATAGACTCTGTTATCTCCTTATCTTTGAGTGTCATCTGCAGTTTCCACAAAACACCCCCAGATTCTTATTTAATTTCTTATGCCAAACTTCAATATATTGAAACTGAGATGAGGAAAGTTGCAATGTGGAAGGTATAACTGTATATACAATAATATGAATGTACAACCTATACTCTGATAGAATATAAGCTGCTTGAGAACAGGGCTTATTTCATTTTTTTCTTTTCTATCTCCATGACCTATAATATCACCTTGCTCATAGTTAGTGGTGAAAAAATGTTTGTTAAATTTTGAGAATCAAAGAATATTAGAATTTTCAGGACCTTTAGAGGTCATATCATCCAGCCCACTCATTTTTTAGATGAGGAAACTCAGGTCTAAAGAATGTCATTAATTTTTCCAATGTCACACAGTTGGTTTTGGCAGAACCAAGGATGGAATCCAGGTTTTTTTTATTTCTAGTCATATTCTCTTCCCCACCCTACCCCCCACCCCCATCCCTGTTCCCTATAATCTATGACATCTGTGCAGACCAAAATACATAGAACTTCTCACTAAAGTAAAAACTCTTTCTACCCTCAGTTTCTGCTATGGAAATGCTCCCCAGGGAAGGGGTAAATTAAACAATATTGTGGAGATGAATTGGCTCAAAGCATAGTCAGAGAAGTCAACAAGCTTTTATTGAGGGAGGTCTTATTACATGTTAGGTACTCTGGGGAATGCAGAAAAATAGAAGATACTGCCCTTGTCCTCAGGGATCTCTCAGGATAACTGGGAAAAGAAAACTAGAGCAAATGAAACAATGAGGGAAGAATAGGATGTATAGCAAACTATACACAACATGGAATGGAAAGGATCATGATACTGTATGGTATAGACAATAAATCAATTGAGCCAGCCAACATTAATTGAGTCCCACATGCCTCTCTCTTAAGTGCTGTGAAGCTGATCCAGCGCCATTCCTTTCCCTAGCCTTCTAAGACAGATGAGAGAATTGGAATTGCCAATAGGAATCCATTTTTCTTTCAACTCCCTGAACTCTGAACCACAACCTTCAAAACCCTGGCACGCTCTAAAAGGGCCTCATTA
Source organism: Potorous gilbertii (assembly GCA_028658325.1). Taxonomy (NCBI): domain Eukaryota; kingdom Metazoa; phylum Chordata; class Mammalia; order Diprotodontia; family Potoroidae; genus Potorous; species Potorous gilbertii. The sequence continues at coordinate 162,900,676 of CM053769.1, read as the reverse complement.
TGCCATTGATTTATTTACACTGGCCTACCTTGTATACTGGGATTATAAAAATCTCCCTGCCATAACACTGTGGAAAAGCACATGTATGTTGTTAGCCTTAAGTCTTCCTCTTGGACCCCAGCTGGAGGGCAGAGCCTTATGTCTGAGGTTTCATTGCTCTACCAAGTTCCCTTGGTTTGGGTGTCGAGTTAGGGGTGGGGATTCATGCTTTGAACTCCCACCAACATCTGGCTTCCTGACAGCTCTCTTTCTCCCTATCCCCATAGACTAGCTACTCTGAGAAAGCAGCCTCTATATTTAAAATTGGGAGGGCTGCTTGTGGGCTTAGGAAACTGGGCCCACAAGGGAAGCCTGGTAGTGAGCAAACAGGTTTCCATTTATCAGAGCCAGGCAGGTGTTTGCCTCATTGCTACCACTGAACCAGTATTATGCATAGGTGGAGTTGGCTATTGCCTATTGTGGTGATTTGAGGGCCAGAAGGAAGGTTCCCCTGTGTTCCCAAATACCTTTCCTACTGGCTTGTCACAGTATCTGATGTTCTACCATTCTATAGCTCCTTCTTTGGGTCTCAAAAAACATCCTGAAAAGTCCCTACTAAAACACTTAAACCCCTGGCAGGAGTAATAGCTCTGCTTCTTATCAACTATCAGCTAATGCTATTCCATCTGGAATTATCTAACTGCTAGTTCCAAGCAAGGGCAGAGCTGGGAGCCACGGTGGAAACTGAAGAGAGGTGACTTTGGACTGGACCTAGGGAAAACCTTCCTAATGATGAGGGTCAAAAATTGTTATGGGTCACCATGGGAAGTAATATTGGAGTGTTTCAAGTTAAAGAGTAGGGGCTGGGCTGGATCATCTCTGACATCCATTCCATTTCTGAGGTGCTAAAATGCTGAGATGAAGAAGGGGTATAGGATGAGGGCAAAAAGGAAAAGAGGAGAATTGTTGTGCCACCCTCTAATAATTCTGCCAAGCAACTGGCCATATTGCCAGTGACTTACTTTGTGACCTTGGGTACATTATCCCTATAAGCCTCAGTTTCCTCTACAAAATGTTCCTTCTTACCTCCCAAGGAAGTTGTTATGATAAAATGAAAGCACTTTGAAGAGGTGGGAGGGGGGAATAGGGTGGTGCTACCCAGAGGCAAGGTACAACCCTAGGGGACTGGCCAACATCCGCTCCTTCATTCCAGTGTGTGGGTACAGATGTCTCCTCTGTTTCAGCCTTGAGAGTCTCATTGACTCTCTGCTCTCCCTCTCCTTTGGAAAAACCACAGCCATGGCTCTCTGAAGCCTCCTTGTGCACTGTGGCTGGCTGGGCAAACAGCCGAGGCCTTGGCCCAGGGTCCAGGAAGCAGGACTTGGGAGGCAAGCCGGTGTCCCCGGGGACACAGAACTAAGCTGAGCTCGTGGGTACTTGGGCCTATTTAGTTTGGAGAGGCACAGCGGCGTGAGGAGTCACCTCCAACAGCTTCTCAGGAGCAGCTGGAATAGTAGTGGTAAAAGGTGAGGGGCCAAGCAGGCTTGGGGGCAAGAGGGGTTTAATTTAATTCCAATCACTATTGGGAGCACAGGTTCATTTGTAACTGAATTGAATTTTATAAAGGGAGACTAGCTATTTTATTATTTATTTATATTATTATTATATATTTTATTTATAAAATTATTTTATAAAATTTATTTGTAAAATTTATAAAAATAAATAAATTTGTTTATTATTTATTTATTTCCTCTGTGGGGTTTGTGTGTCTTGATGGGCAATTAGCTCTTTATATGGGTTTTGTTAGAGGTCTGACCATAGCACCTGCAGATCTGAAATGGAGTAGTAGTATCCAATTTTTTCATACCTCCTGCCTCATGGGATTAGCTCAGTTTATCAGTCAGTCAGTAAATACTTATTAAGCACCTATTTTGTATCAGGTACTGTGCTTAGTACTGAGGATACAAAGAAAGGAAAAAAAATCAATAAAACGAGCTCTTGCCCTCAAATTGCTTAAATTAAAATGGAGGGGAGACATGCAAACAACTATGGAGTAATGAGATATAGACAAGATAAACTGGAGAGAATCAGAGAAGGCGGGATCAGGAAAAGCTCCTTGGAGAATGTGGGATTTTCTACCTGCTTTGGATCACAGAGCTCCCATGGGGATGTAGCTCCACGTACACCTGGGACAAACCCAAGGAGCTGACAGCCCAGCCTCTGAGGTGCCCAAGGTGTTCTAGTTTCCTCATGTTCATGGTTCTTGACTTGGGCATGAACTAGGCAGCCCATGAAGCACTCCTTGCCTTTATTCCTCTTTTTCTGGTCAGTTCGCCTTCTGAGGAGCTGAATGAGGAGAGAGGAATTTTTTTTTTTTAAATCACTGTACTTCAGTACTTCATTTTTTTTCCCAAACAGATGGTATATCATTACATAAGTAGGTCTGACATTGTGGTCAAAGACATAAGCTCTTAGAGAGGGGAATCTGGCCCCAGAAATTTCTGAGTTACTGCACCACTTGATCCTTTCATTTAAAATAAATAACTAGAGCCCTTTCTGAATTTTTTGTTATTTCATTCATCAAACAAACAGACCTCTGACTTCTTTTTTTTTTCCAGGAGTAGTTTAATTTCTGGGGGGTTAAGGGGATTTTGTGTTGTGTTCAAACACTATATAATACCCAAAACAAACCACAGGATAAACTATACTTAATGTGGGTTTCTAGACAAATGACCTCTTCTGCTCTTTGAGGAAAGGGAGGCTAAGCAATCCACAATCTCTGTGGAGAGAACAGACGTTTTCTTGGAGTAAATAGAAAGCTAATGATGGAGAAGTAGAGGATAGTGTGCAACAATGGGAATGGAATAAGCATTTTTATTGCACTTACTACGCACTACATTTACTAGGTATTGTACTAAACACTTTACAAATAGTATCTTATTTGGTTTGATCCTCATGACAGCCCTTTGAGATAGGTGCTGTTAGTATCCCCATTTTACAGGTGGAGAAACTGAGGTAGAGGTTGACACAGCTAGTAAGTGTCTGAGGTTGGATTTGAACTCAGCTATTCCTGACTCCAAGCCCCATGCTCTATCCACTTCACCACCTACTAGATAAGGAAGTCTTAACTTTACTCATCCATTCCTTCAGTAAGGATTTACTGAGTGCCTACTCTGAGTGAGAAAACTATACCAGGCACCGCAGATGATAGGGAGCTAGATGGTTGCAATAGATAGAATCCTGGACCTGGAATCATATATATACTAGCTATGGGACCCTGGACAAATCACCTAACCTCTGTTTGCCTCAGCTTCCTCACCTGTAAAATGGGAATAATAGCAGCAAGTCACAACTTCTGTTTGCTTCAGTTTCCTCAACTGCAGGATGGAGATAATGACAGCACCTGTCTCAAACATTGCTGTGAAGATAATGAGATAATATTTGTGAAGCATTTAGCACAATACCTGGTACATAGTAATCACTTAATAAATATGTGCCCCCTTCTCCTCCGGGGATAAAAAGACAACAAATAAGTCTTGTCTTCAAGGAGCTATATGAAGAACAGATTGCAGAGGAGAGAGACTGGAAGTAGTGAAACCAATTAGGAGGCTATTACAGTTGTCCAGATAAAAGAGGACAAGAGCTTCAACTAGAAAGATAGATGGAGAGCGAAAGGGATGAAGAGGAAAAGATACAGTGGACATCAGATCAACAAAGGAATGAGAAGAGGCTGTTTCCAAGGGAAAGATAATGGTTCATTTTGGGCAGAATGAATTTGAGGTATCTTTGGGATATCCAGGTGGAGGTGCCCAGCAGGTAATTGATGCACTGGTACTAGAATTTCTAAATGGATGAACATGTAGATAGTGGGGTGGGAATCAAACTTCCATGAACTGAATTTGTCTAAGTATGCTAGAGGAGTTGCTTATTTTAAAGGAACCCTATAGTGAATCCCTTTGTAAATCAACTAACCCCTTTGTAAATCTGATGAACCCTTAATTTAATGGTTTTACAAAATGGAATTTTCTTATACCAAATCTGCTTAAGGGTAGAACTCATCTGTGACTTAAAAGCTCCCTATACAAATTCCTTTACTCTCTGGCTTTCTAGACTTACATAATGGGTTGTGCTGATTGAACTAGGTAATAATGAAGTTATCATTTAAGATCCTCAACAGTTAGATTCCAATCTTATTTATCCAGCATTATTGCACACTACCCTTAGTCAGTCAGTCAGTCAATCAGTATGTCAATAAGCATTTATTAAGTGATTACGGTGCTAAGTGTTTCATGTGGTCTAGTGTAGGAGAATTTAAAGAAGGGACACATGAATTAGTACAACTTATTTGTTATCCTTCAGATTTTACTTGACTCAGTCCCATATTTAATCTTGTCATCTCAAACTCTAGGGTAATTTGGTGTGTATGTACGTGAGTATGCACACACACATAAATACACACATACAGTGTATACATGTATACATATACACATGTACATGCATATATACATATACATGCATGTATGTATATATCCTGATAAATACAATTTCAATAAATCTTAATTGACTAACCTCAAGTATTATTTAACAAACTGAAAAAATCTTAATTGATGGTATTCATATCTCTCTGTTGTTAAATTCTTTGATCTCTGACAATTAAGAGAATATTAAAATTACTGAACATACTATTTATTAGTAATAAAACCAAAAATTAAACAATATACAATAAGATGTAACTCTTTATCATAATCTAGTTCCAAGAATGATCACAGCCAGAGTCACCGCAAACCCTCACTGTAATGGCAGATAATTTATCCTAGCTTCTAACAACACAGAACCGCACTGATTAGTTCATTCGGGATAACGAAGACTCTTGGCAAGAATTCTTTTCATATTCATTGCCAAAAAAAAAGGCTAAAATGCGCCCTCAAGAAGAAAGTCTCTCCACTCTCTCTCTCTTCTCTAGTTTCCTTCCAACTGTGATGGGGAAAAACTTATCTTTTTTTAATTATAATTATTTTGTTCAGAAACCTCCTTCACAAATGAACACATCTCTTTTCCTTAAGATCTCCTCCCCAAATTCCCCTCCCCAGCAGTCTCCAAGCAGCCTCTCACCACTTTTCCCAGTGTCCCAGGAAGAGGGGAGAAAAAGCGTGACCCACCTAGCACGAGGGCGTCCCTTATATGGAGGTTCACTGTCCAACTGACCGCTCAGAAGGCAGTGGAGCTACAGATGCTGCCGGCAATGTCTGGGCACTGCAGGGATCTCCCTGCTGGGGAGACTGTGGGGGCAGAAAGGTCTGGGGAGAACACAGAAAAGAGGGCTTACCTCTTATCCCAGTGTCTAGAAGAAGATCGTCGGAGTCCAATTAATATTTGGACTCCCAGGTTTCGGCACCCTAATGTTGAAGAGAGAGATGGGAGAGCTGGTTCAAAATGTGAATGAATTCACTTAGACCTCTGTAGCCATTGGGAGCTTTATTGACACAAAAGGAATGGGCCTGAGATTTAGCAAGGAGCTAAACAAAGGCTGAAGAAATGTCATCTTTAGGTCCTCTCAAGCAGTCTTAGTGATCTCTCTTTAGACTCTCTCCTCATAAAATTATCATTATGTTTCTTCATAAAACAATACTTGACAGTATCTACAAGAAAGTAGTTTCTCCTCACCTTCTTTCTTTTTTCTATAGTTTACCTTACAGATTGATGGTAAAGAGACACACTATCCCCTGACTATACAAGGAGAAGTATAGAAAAATATGGGATGACAGTTACAATTGTAACTCCTGGCTTCTCAGCTCTTAAAAAGATAGTCATAGTTTCTGTAGCCTTTGTAGGAAAGCCTTCTGAAACAGATGTCACACCATATTGTATTAGGCAGCTAGATGGTGCAGTGTATAGAACACCAGACTGAAGTAAGGAATAAGGAAGATCTGAGTTCTAATTCTGATTCAGACACTAACAAGCTGTGTAACACTAGGCAAGTCATAGCCTCAGTCTCCTCATCTGTAAAATGCAGTTAATAATAGCATCTATCTCCTAGGATTGAAGTGAAGATAAAATGAGATAATATTTGTAAAGCACTATATAAATGCCAACTGTTCAGTTACATATTACAAAACGTAACAAATTTATAAAATTGGTAAAATGTTTCAAAATAACAAAAAGTGATATATTACATTTTGATCAAACTGAACTACTATTGTACCTACGCTCATTCTGGCTTCTTTCTTCGTAGCTTTGTTTACATTGTCACCTATGTCAGGAGTAGTTTCCTCCTCCTGATTTCCATGTACTAATGTCTTCCCCTTCCTTCAGGGACCAACTCAGTTGTTACCTTTACTATAAAAACCTTTCCTGGCTTCTCCAAGTTTCAGAGATTTCTCCCCCCACAAATTCCTCATAGCATTTTGCTTGAATAATAATAACTAGATTTATGTAGTACTTTAAGGTTTGCTAAGCGTGTACACAAGTATTATTTAATCTGATCCTCTTAATAACCTTGTGAGGTGGGTGCTATCCCTAACCAGCGTTTTACACGAGGAAACTGAGTCCGAGAGAGAGAGAGGTTAGGTAACTTACCCAGAGTCACACAGCTGAGAAAATGTCTAGGGAGGATTTGACTCCAAGTTCAACACTATCCATTGTGCCACCTCGATGAATCTCTGCCTTGCATTTATCTCATCCTTCTTTGTATGAGTGATTGGTGAACTTGTGATTTTCTGTCCCAGTTCCCACTAGTTAGAAGAACAGGACAAAGTACCTCACTTCCCTGACCAGTAATTGCAATATTTATCTCCCACTCAGCCCACCCACATCGATGAGCACAAGTCCCATTAGTCTCTGTAATAACTTGCTAGCCCAGGCTCAGTATGGGGCACTTTGAGTAATTATAGTTATATAAACATGGCTTCAGTCCTCAGTCAGGGTGATTGCTACCCACTGATCAGTCAGGAACTATAAATAAAATAGCAAAGCTTTTAATTAGGATGAAATAGCAAAGTAAAATAGCTAGAAAAATCAAGTCATGGTATCATGTTCTGCACCTAATCTATGAAGAACACCAGCTTCCCATGGAGTCATCTCCTGGCAGGAGAGAGTGCTAGGCCAAGAGGCTACTGATTGGAGTTCTTATTCTGCCACTGATATTTAGTAGCTCTGGAACTTTTAGCCTCAGTTTCCTCACCTGCAACTTCCTGCTTCACAGGGTAGCTGCGAGGAAAATGTTTGCAAACTTTGAGGGCTATATAAATATGTACCTTCCACACAATAGGCACTTAGTAAGTTTATTGAATTGTTGAATTATTAGTCTCCTGATCCATCACCAGGCTTCTTCGTATATTTCCAAAAATCTTCAAGGTGGCATTGGACCAACCTGAACATGGTAAGGCTTCGAGACAGAGGAATGAATCGGCTGATTTTTCAAGGTCCTTTCCATTTCTGGGGATCTGTGCTGCTCCTGAAATGGAGACATAGCGTCTCTACATAAAAAAAAAAATCCTCCTCTTTCCCCCATTTCTATCCCTAAGTCTCTGTCCCATCTCTCACCCCACATACCACATCTCCCGAAGCCAAATCCTCATAAACCATGCAATTCAGACAAATTACATTCTGAATGTTTTCACTATTTGACTCAGTGCTGCTGCTTTTTCTATTGATTCTGGGACAAGCAAAGGAGTTTATAGGGCAGAGGGGAGTCTTCAGATGAGGACTCCCAGAACTAGCGTAAGATGAGGAAGCCAGGCCACTGATGGCCTACCAGTCTCCCTTCCAAGGAAAGCAAAAGGCAAAGCATGGTCAGTCATTTGATTAAGGCAGAGTCCAGCACTGTGGATGTCGTAGTTCATCAAAGCAGAATTATGAGTTTGGATCTAGAAGAAGCAAGTAGGTTTGAAGCTGAGTTCTGTCTAGTTCTCAGACAGGGCCAGGGATTGGGAACCAGTGCCAGCATCTTCATTGTTCTGAGACCAGAGAGATGCCATCTGTACTGATTCAAAGACAGACCTGGGATCTGGGTCAGGAAAGACCTGATGTGGAAAAGTCATAGGTTCGAGTCAAGGCTGATCAGTCTACTGCGGCAGAAGATGGCAGGAAAGGTCCCAAAGTTGTCCTGAAGGAAACTGGCTCTATTTCTCATTCATCCCACCATACAGTCTGCTCTCTTTTTCTTCAGGCCTGGGGGCAGGACCTGTCTCCTTGGCAGCACTTTTTGCAGGTCATTGTACTGTAAAGGCGTTTCTGTTCTGACTTGCCAGTTCTATGAAGCAGGAGCCAACATCATACTCTGGCTCACCAGACAGTCAATGAAACCTAGTGGCCCTGGCCCAGTCCCTGAAGCAAAGGAGCTGCAGCTGGGGCTTTCACCTCCCCTCAATCTGGGTGGGCATATGGGCACAGCAGCCAACATTTCAGGATGGCCAGGGTTTCGAGCTTCACAGAAAAGCCAAACTGCCCTTGTTTATTCATTTTGTAAGCTCTGCTGCAAAAGGCCAGAATGAAGAATGAGGGCAGGAAGTGAGGGACTGGAGGGATGTTAGGAAGGCATGAGTGGGGGGAGAGAAAGACAGAAACAAAAACAGAGAGAGACAGAAAGAAAAGAGAGAAGAGAAAAGAGACAGAGAAAGAAAAAGGAGAGGGAAAGATGTGTGTGTGTGTGTGTGTGTGTGTGTGTGTGTGTGAGAGAGAGAGAGAGATAGACAGGAACAGGGACAGAGAGAGAGATAGAAAGAGAAAGAAGACAGGAGAGATGGGGACAGACAGAGATAGGATACCTACATTGTATATATGTATGTATATATGCATGTATGCATATATAAATCTGTCTATGAGAGAAAAACAGGAAAGACAGAGGGAGGAAGAGAAAGAGAGAAGAACACAGGAAGGGAGAGAAAGGGAGAAGGAGGGAGAAGAAAGTGAGAGAAAGAGAAAAAGAGAGAGAATAAGTCACTGAATGAGATAGAGAGGATGAAGGAAAGGAAGAGGAAAAGGGGAGAATGAAAACATACATTCCTCAAAAAAAGATGGAAAGAGCAATAAAGGAAAAAGTGGAAGAGGGAGAGAGGAAGGAAGTATCCCAGAGTAGGAAAGGGCATAAGCAAAAGTGATCATAAGATAGCTTAAGAACACTAGGGAGTGTAGAGTGGTGAGGCCTCTAGTAGAGTGGAAGGTTATGGTCAAACTCAGTTTCTCTCTCTCTCTCTCTCTCTCTCTCTCTCTCTCTCTCTCTCTCTCTCTCCCTCCCTCCATCCCTCCCTCAAAAGCAATGAGAAATATTCCAAATGAAGCAAATTATCAGAAACTCAAAGAGGAAAAATTTTAAAACTTATTTAAGGTACTCTTTGCATAGACACGTCAGCAAAGCATTACACCGGTGGCTCCCTACGTCACCACCCCCTGATTGCATTCTAAGCTCTGTACTGAGGTCTTTGACATTACTTTTCACTCTACACTCTCACTCCAACTCCAAGGCCCTTGCTGAGGGTTCCAAGTAGTTGTCAGCAGCCCCAGTGGCTTTCCTTAGCCATCTCAGACCCCATGTAGGGGACTGACTGTTGTATATCCATGATGCCCTGCCTACTCCTTGCCTCAACTCCACACAATAAGTGGCAGTGACTGGTTGCTCCAGAGTCAAGAGATATTTGAAAGTAATAGCAGGTGGAACAAACTTTCACCACTTATCCTTTGTAAAGTCATGATTCAGTAGTGATTCAGTCAGAGTCTGTCAACTGTCTAAAGGGGAAAGTGCCACAAACAAAAAAAAAGAAAGAAAGTGGAGAGATTAAGGATATGATTAATCAGAGGAAAACTTGTAATGCAATAAAGAAATATTATGAGTAAAGAAAATCCCAGGACAAAACTCCAGGTGGAGAGAATTACTTTGGAATAAATACAAGTAGAACACCCTCACCTCAGGAGAATGAATTGGTCACAAGAACCCTGAGAAAGTTTGGAAGGTCTAAACAAAATTTTAAAAAGAGATAAATGGTGAAATTAGACTCAATTAAAAAAATTGAAAGAATAATAAACTGTTTAGAAGTTAGAAAACATTATCAAAGAAGAGGACAGCCTGAAAAGAAATTGAGGAAATGGAAAGCAACAAGACAATCATACAACAAGAAATATAAGGACAAAGCAAAAGGTAGTAGAGGAGAATATGTGAGATGTCTGCTATCAAAAATAATTTGTCTGGGCATGGGGAAAATTTTTTGAGAATTATTGGACTACCAGAAAGTTAAAATGAAACAACAAATCTAGGTACTATATTTTGAGAATTCATAAAAGAAAATTGCCCAGAAGTAGAGGAATCAAAGGACAAATTGAAAATAAATAGTACCCATAGTTCACCACTAGCAAGAAACTCTAGATATAAATCACCCAGAAATATGATTGACAACTTCTAGAAAACCAAGGCCTAAAGAATAATACAGCAACCAACAGAAAGATATCTATCATATACTAAGAAACACCAGTCAGAATAAAACTGAATTGTACAGCAAACACAAGAAAGCAAAGATAGGAATGTCGTTCAGTTGTTTTCAGTCCTGTATGACTCTTCATGACCCTTTTGGGGAGGGGAGTGTTTCTTGACAAAGATATTGGAGTGGTTTGCTATTTCCTTCTTTAGCTAATTTTTCAGACGAGGAACTGAAGTAAACAGTATTAAGGGTTAAATGACTTGCCTAGGGTCACACAGCTAATAGTGTTTGTAGCCACATTTGAATTCAAGAGGATGAGTCTTCCTTGGCTCCAGGTCTTATGCTCTATCCACAGCGCCACTTAGCTAGTCAAAGATTGGAATATGATATATCAAAAGGCAAAGGAAAATGGTCTATATCCATAATAATTCATACTAAAAGCTGAGCATAACTTTACAGGAGAAAAATAGACTTTTAAGAGAATTAATGACCTCTAAGCACTCCCTGTGAGAAAATCTGAATTGGTCATCGTCTTTGAAAGGCAAATACAGTGAACAAAAGAAACCTAGAAAGATAAGCAAGTTAGGACAATTTAAAAAGTGTTAAGAAATGATCAAGTGTTCAAATCCTGAAAGGTGGAGAAAATATTATTGCCCTTTTAGAAACCTATCATTTCTAAGAGTACAAAGAGACAAGTTTAGGGTGTTTTGTTTGTTTGTTTATTTGCTTTTAGCACAAACAAGAAAGAAAGAATACTAACATTAGAATCAGAAAATATGAGTTAGAGTTCTGACTCTGATGCATTATATGACCCTCCACAAGTCTTGTTTCTCTGATCTTCAGTTTGCCCACATATAAAACAGAGACAATAATGCCTGTCCTACCTACTTGAATTAACTCAAAAGAGATCATACATGTGAAAGTATATAAACATGGATGTGATATAGAATGCAAGCAAAATTGCTATTACCTCAATGACAATTCAATTGCACTTATACTCTCCTCCCCCTCCAAAATGTCATCTTTCCCTAAGTAGCAGAAATAAAACATAACATCATCCAGCCATTCAATCAGGTATGAGTTCATCAGGTTGAATTATCATCTAATCCACATCTCCCCATCTTCTCCAGAAAAATAATACGTGATGCCTTACCCCAAGTTTTAGGCAAACTCTACCTAGAGCAATTCTGTCACCTCCTAGTTTAGAAATCCTATCAAAGAAATGAAATGAAGTTAGTCTGGAATGACCTACTCTTGGTGAAGCCATGCTGGCTTTTTATAAAAACCACCACTTCCCTGTTTAGATGTTCAATAATCATCTCTTTAATAATCCTTCCTAGAATTTCCCCAGGAAGTACAGGTAAATTCACTGCCCTATAGTTGACAGACTCTATTTTCTTCCATTTTTTGAAAAGCAGAATAACATTTTTCCCTTCTCCAATCTTGGGGAAGCTCTCTGATTTTCCATGATTCAACATCAATAAGAGTGACTTAGCATCCACATCTATTAGTTTTTTGGGGACCCAAAGATGTCCCTCTATTGGGTCAAGTGATTTGAATTTATCAAGGACAGCCAGCTAGTGGCTTTTTTATTATCTCCTTGCTTTTCTCAGGTATCAACTTCCTGTTAGTCATTTCTGTTCTGTTATTTCCAGTGTAAACATCATTCTCCTTTGCAGAGAAAACAGAGTTAAAATAAAATTGAACAGCCCTGTCTTCCCTACTCTGTCAGTTGTCACCATTTTATTTACTCCAAGCAAAAGTCCTATCCTTTCTTTGATCCTCCCTTTTTTCCCCAACAGGATTTTTTTTAAAAGCCTCCCTTTTTGTTCTTATCTTTCCTTGACAGCTTGATCTTCTCCCAGACCTGCTTCGGACTCTGAACTTCATCACTATTCTCTCTCATGGATACCTCCCCCGCCTCATGCTTTTCAGCTCTATATTATATGTTGTCTCTCCACATTAGAATGTAAGCCCCATTTGAGGGCAGGGATTCTCTTTTTTTCCCCCTTTCTCCTCAGCACACAGCACAGTGCCTTGCACATGGTCAGCATTTTATAAACCTTTGTTAACTGTTTAATATTTACTATTGGTCTTCCTATTTAATATTGGTCTTCAAGTAAAGGATCAGGTTTTCGCTGAAGGTTTTTTTGAAGAGTTTATAAAAAGATATTTACTGAGAAGATATAGCAAGAACAGAAGAACAAACATTTATCCCCAGTACCAGGGGGAATATTCTCCCCTGTGCCACTTCAGTCCCAGGGGACAATGGGTTCCAACTTAAAGCAGTTTCTACAAAACATTCCCCTCACCAGAATTTACTTCTGAATGCAGCAAGGCTAATAGATAAGTCTCCATCACTCCCTCATGACTTTTATGTGGGGTCAAATAGGATTGCTTGAGAATTTGCTCCCTCTTGGGCTTGGCTACCTGCAAAATCTGACACATGCTCCAGCTCCAAGCCCTCTGGTGGCTCACTCTCCTAACTTTTTGACACTCACAAGGTCAAAGCATAGCCTAGTGCTCCTTCATTTAAGAGCAGAAAAGAGACAGAAGCCACAGCAAGGCTATGCCCTCACAAATCCACATGGCAGGGGTGTAGGTGGGAGATAGAGGCCTGAGGCCTTTCTTCCCATCAGAGGCTACTAGTACTTTGATGTAGCCCTGCAAGAAAGATAATAGTTTTTCCTACAGAAAATGGTGATAGAGAGCTGGAGAGATGGTAGGATTTGGATTTAGTCTCTATTTCAAGGAAGACAAGAAGCAATGGGTTTAAATGTGTAGTGTCAAGATTAGAGGTCAAAAGCAAGGTCATAGAGTCCTAGAATGTTAGAGATAGAATGGACTTTAAATATCATCTAATCCCTCCATCTCATTTTACAAGTGAGGAGACAGAGGTTCAGGAAGACTACAAGTTTGCGTAGGTAGTAAGTATCAAAAGTAGGATTTGAACCCAGGTCCTCTGACTCCTATGTCCTACTACCTCCCTAAAAAATCAGGGGAGATCTCTAATGTCCTGGATAGGGTCCTATCTGGAGGCAAGAAGATGAATGACTAAACCTCTGAAAGTCTTTTCCAGTCTCTCATCATGAGAGACAATGGTCAAGTCAATAATTATAAGTATGTATGCGATACAGCTTGTACGTTGCAAACCACAGAGAAAGGGTAAAGACAAAATTAAAATCTCACTTTCATAAAATAAACTATGAGCTGTCTTCCCCTATCTCTGGGGAGTTTGGTCTTCCTGTACCAGATGGTTATGAATCATTCTCCTTTCGGAGCCATCTGATGGCCCACCCCTGCTCTGAATGCAATTTCCCTCCTCAGACATTGACTGAGCGGTCAATTCCTAGGCCATCCAAGGATTTTTATGGCCTTGGAAGGGAGATTGCTTTTCAGAGCTGAGAGTCCCATTTGCGTCTCCCAATGCCACACACAGAGCCACAGGCTGTGGGACTCTATATGGCAATGTTTTGCTCCCTGGAGAAAGCTCCCAATCTGGGAAAAGAGGGTTAAGAGAGGGACCCCAGGGTGGGAACAAGGAGGTAAAGGGGAATAGGGCACTTCACTCAGCGCATCACTTCATTTGGGAATGATACTGAAATCATAATAGGGATGTTTAGGATTCCTACAACACATGGGAATGAAAGCATCAGTCATTCAACCAACCAACAAATATGTTTGGCTTGGATATTATGAGTCTGGCCCTGTACTGGGCATCATGGGGTAGAAAAGAGGAGAAAAGAAAAGGGGAAGGGAAGGGAAGGGAAAGAAAAGGAACAAAACAGGCATTTGTTAAGTGTCTACTATGTGCCTCTGCTATATAAATGTCATCGCTTTTGATCTTTACAAACACCCCTGAAAGGTAGATGTTATTTATTATCTCCATTTTACAGGAAACTGAGGTACAAAAGTGAAGTGACTTACCTAGGGTCACACAGCTAGTAAGTGTCTGGGCTGGATTTGAATTCAGGTCTTATTTTAGTCCCAACACTCTATTCATTGTACTATCTAGTTGTCTCAAGAGTGAGTTTCTAATATTTCTAGAGTTTTTAAGAGGATACTGCTGTTTTGAGGATTATTTGACTTGTTCTGGTTACTGATAGGGATTTTATATCTAAATTAAATGCTTTTGCTATTAGATCTGTGGCTTCCATGGTCTAGGAATGAAAGAGTTATACTTGGGAAGGTTCAGACCATGAAGCACAAGCTCCATTACCCAAGACAGCCCACGCAGAATGCTGGAAAATGACCCAGGAGCTCCAAAGCCAGAGTCCTCAAGAGGTCTGCAGGACAGGCACCAGTGTTTCACAGGGAGTTGAGAGTATATATAAAAAAGCACTGATGTACAAAGGAGATGCAATTCCTTTGGTTTGGTAAAATGCTAAGAAATGATCTGATGTACGTTTAACCAAAGCTACTGAACCTGTTAAAGTTCAGGATTGAACCTAATGGGGGGGAGGGGGTGCGGTGTAGAGGGTTGCTCTCCACCTACCCCAAGAGGGAGGTAGGAGAGTATATTAGAAAAAAAATACTGGTCTGAGAGTCTGGAGATTTAGATCCTACTCTCAGTTCCAGCCACTAACTAGCTGTGTGGCTTTTCTGAATGTCACTTTGCTTTTCTGGGCCCCAATTTCTTCATCTGTATAATGAGAGTGCTGGACTAGATGGCTCCCAGAGTCCCCTCCAGGACCAACACTGTGATTCTGTGGTCAAATGTTCTCTCACTAAGAACTACCTCTAAGCACTGGATGCTCCTGATATGCTTCCCCATCAGTGTTACAACACTCTATTTTCTTCTATACCCCAGTTCTAAGCAAGGGCTATTATTGACCCAGTAGGTTGATTATATCCCCAGAAATAGGTTACACTAAGCCAACCATTTGGACTACCCTCCACCACAATAGTGTAGATCGTTGTCTACATGGGATAATTTAATCTTTTGGGGAAGTTCTCTTCGCCCTTCCAAATATCTCCATCGTTGACCTGTCATTTTCACAGTTAGGGTGAATTTTACTTTGGGTTAAGGCACACCCAAAAGTGTTATGAGGTTCAAATGAGATAATGAACATAAAGTACTTTGCAAACCCTAAAGTGCTATATAAATGCCAGTTTTATTAGCCTGCTGTCATGCGGCTTGGTGATGACTTCATTCCCTTAGCCTTTACTGTTCTGACTGAGCTCAAGTATTGTTTATAGAGTAATATGGAGTATGCTGATGAGTGTGTAACAATTACTCCCACTCCCCCCAAAATATACCCACGCTTTTAATATATATTGTACATATATTAATATAGTTAGTAATACTTAATATTTAAATTATAGAAATTTAAATATTTAACATGTAACATATATTTAAAATATACACACACATTGCCTTATTGATACTTTCTTAAGCCTACCAGGGGAGGGGGAACCTGCACCCTCAAGACCACTTGTAGCCTTCTAGATCCTTGGGTGTGACCTTTTGACTAAGTCCAAGTTTGAAAGAATAAATCCTTTTATTAAAGGGATTTGTTCTGTGAAGTTTAGATTCAGTCCAAGGGTGGACTTGAGGACCTACAGGGTTACATGTGACCTTGAGGCCACCGGTTGCCCCCCCTGGACAATCAGCAAAATAGCAAATCAAACCCTGATTTATAACCTTGGCTGATATGTCAGGCTGAATGTTTAACAATGGGCTCTCAGTGGGGCCTTTGACAGGCTCCTGGTCACAGCACTTCAAAAGTTTCTCCTTTAAAATCCAAATTTCCTGAAGGAGGCAACCATGTTGTCTCCAGCATTTCAGTGTGAAGAGTTTAACTTGCCTCTTTGTTTTGTGAAGGAGTGTGTGTGTGTGTGTGTGTGTGTTGAGAAGAGAAGAATTGACTGAAGAGGTCTAAGATAAAAGGAACAAAACAGAAGATTAATACAGACGTGGGAAAAGACAATTGGATTTAGAGCATGAGTTCACATGTTATTTCTGCTGTTTACTAGCTATGTGACCTTGAGCAAGTCCCATAACCCACAGAGGCTTTCAACAGATGTTCCTTCATCTGTAAAATGAAGGGGTTGGGGCTAGATCAGGGAGTTCTTAAACCTTTTTTTGTATCACAGACTCTTTTTGGAAATCTGATAAAGCCCACGGATCCCTTCTTAGAGTAAAACTTTTAAATGCATAAAATAAAATACACAGGATTCCAAAGGAAACCAATTACATTAAAGTAAACAAAATAAATATTTTTTAAAAACCAAATCCCTAGACTCCAGGTTAACTGCCCCTGGAATAGATGATCTTTAAAGCCCCTTCTAATTATAAATCATATGAAACTTAGAAAAAATTCCATAATTTTGTCACAGACTGGCTTTACAAAGACATTTACTCTAGAGGCATTCATGGTACCCCTCCTTCTCTGGGCCCCCCAAATTTGCACACAAACATCCCTTCTCCTTCCACTGACAACAGCTCTCTTTCCACCAAAGTCTGGAGGAGAACACCACCACAATGCAGAATCAGCAAAATTCTTTCAATGATTTCCCCAGTGTTCTGGGTGTAGCCCAGTCGAAGGTGAGCACACTTGCCAAATGCCTCCCTCCCTGTATTCCTCAGCCTCTAAAGCCTTTTAGAGGAAATATGATCCACATGGGCAGAATTGAGTTACACTAACTCATCCCTGCTGCTGTTGCCCAACAGCTCCTCTGAGCCAGAAGGAGCAGCCAAGGGACCCCTGAAAGGCAGACTCCCAGGGGGATCAGAGGCTGGGCACAGTTCAGAGAAGGTTTCTTTCCAGGACTCAGTATCACAGACCATGTATCCCCAAAGACTGTTGATTGGGTTTATTCACTTACCCCATGGCAGGGCTGGATGAGTCCCAGAGTCATTAATGCCTGTCCTAGAGGAGTTCACACTCCAAGACACTGAAGGTAGGTATAGACCCAGCAGTCGAAAAAAAAGAAAGAAATGGATAGTCAGAGGATTTATGATGCAGGTGGACCTCATTTAAGCAAACTTGATCAGGTCACAATTGTGATTTCAAAACAAAAGAGATAAAACATGGAATGGTTTTGGCTTTGCTGAAGAATTCTTCAGTTTATGAGCTATTTCCCCATTGATGTTGGTCCCAGCTGCCACCCCTGCTCCAGCCCAACATTAAAAATGATTCTATTTGCAAACATTTTGTTTACAAGCAACCTTTTAGACAAGCATATTGCACAATGCAAGGTCTCTCAACACCTATGTGACAAGGCTATAAATATGGATCTGGGAGGGAAAGGGAGAATGGGGAGAGGGAGGTTGCCATGGAAAGAGCTCTGGATTTCGAGTCAGGACACTCAGATTCTTGGTCTATTACTTGCTAGCTTTATGGACTTGAGCAAGTCACCTTCCCCCCCTATTCTGAGCCCCAGTTTTTTCATTTGAAAAATAAGGGGATTAGACTAAGTGAGAGATAAGGCCCTTTGCAGCTCTGGAGTTCTCTGGCTCCAATTTAGAGAGTGGAAAGACTCAGGTGGGACCATTACCTCTTCTATGATCTGATGTGGAAGTGATCTTCATGGAGGAAATGGATTTCAGGAACTATTTGAATGAAGTGATCACAGAGATTTTGGGCAGTCTATCCAGAGCTATAACCAGTCATGGTAATGCCTGGTAAGGAGCACAAAAGGTGTCCCCTCCAACCCCAGGGGATGGTAGTAAAACGATGTGTGTATGTCCTTTGTTGCCAAAGAAGACCATACCATCAGAGAAATGATAACATGACTTGCACCTGACCCTGCCGCACCCTGCTCTGAGTGAGGGAGGGCTGTGCAGGTCACCAGTCTCACTTTTCCTCCAGAGCCATCTGAATCCAGTGAGCAGATATTCATCAGGATGACTGGAGACGACCCAGGATGAGTGACTTGCCCAAGGTCACACAACTAGTGAGTGTCAGGTGTCTGAGGTGAGATTTGAATTCAGGTCCTCCTGACTCCTGCACTGGTTATCTATCCACTGCACCACCTAGCTGCCCCAGTAGAATAAGGACAGGTTAGAGGAAAGTTCCCCTGGTATATAGCATCTATAGGAGGAATCATTCTGTGATAACTTTTTATTTTATCTAATTATTCTTGTTACCTGATGCTAAGCTCAGTTGTTTTTATCCAATGAAGTAGTATAATTACTGCTGGTGGCATCTAAATATCAGTGCCCTTGGACAAAGCTCCAGTTGTCCAGACTAGTTCTGACTCTAACTTCATCCGTATATTCACTACTTTGCTCTTTCTTTTGTCTTTTTTGAGATCTAGGGCAAAGATTCCAGTTTCCCCCCAGCAAATACCCTCAGTCTCATTGTGGAGTTTTCTAGACTTGCCCCTAATAACTACTGACAAATACCAACTTAGAACTTTGACTTGGGTCATCACAGACTTGTTCTGAGGAACTTTCAATAACACACCTACTCTAAGGTGCTATGATCCTGTTGGTATGATAGGGATAGGACCTGTGATTTCATTGATATGACTACTCCCAGAAGAGAAAAATCCCCTTACCACTGTAGGTTAGCTACCATTTCTACCTTGGATAGTCTTTAAGAGTTATATAGAGTACCAAGAGATTAACTGACCTGCTTAGGGTCACACAGACAGTATCTGGCAGAAGCAGGACTTGAATCCAGGTCTTTTTGGCTTTAAGGACAACACTCTGTCCACAATGGCACATTGACTCTCTCTGTCTTGTTGTTATAGAGACAAAGTCCCAATGGCTAAAGGTAACCCATCCTTCCACCCTTCATTAACGCAGATGACAACTCTTCTATGACTTGTTAAATGGTCTTCAGGAGTTGGCATGGCCAAATCTCCAGACAGTTAGGCAGGATGACCTTCAGTTGACAGGCACAGAGTATGTCCTTGGAACCCACCAATAAAGGATCAATTAATCAATAAACATTTCTGAAGCACTTACTATGTGCCAGATATTGGAAAAATACAGCAATCACATCCTTTGTTGCCCTTCAAGAGAGAGAACTCACTTCCTCTTTAATACACATCATCAAACACTAGGAATCAGAGTTTGGAAAATTCATGGAATCAATCAAGCAGGCAACCTCAATTTCCTCCTATTTTTAAAATGAGATGACTGGACTAGACCTCTATTTCCCCAGAAAAGCATGAAAGTGGAGCAGGATCTCCCTGATTATAACCATGAGATCACTGGCCCAAGATTCAAAGGACCTCAGTTCAAATCCTGGCATGACTTTTAGGAAGTCACTTCTCCTGTCCTCAGTTTCTTCAATTGTAAAATGAAGGCACTGGCCTAGATGATCTCTAAGGTCCCCATCCAGTTCTGAACCTATAATCTGATCCTAAGTTCTAGAGCTATAATAAGAAAGAAACAATAGCCTCATCCCCAGGGAGAGTGAGATCATGTCTGGGAAAGAGAGAGGCAGTAGGAACACAGGATATGAGTGTATTCCTGCAAGGGCGGAGGAGAGAAATCTGGAAGGACTATTGGAGCCCATCACTCCACTCACGGAATTACAGGATCATAGACCTGCGTGGAAGAGAAGCTGGGAAGGACTCCAAAGGTCATCGAATCTAAGCTCTGGTCCAACCCCATAAATCCTCTCTACACTATCCCTCACATCCCCTACAAGGGGGCATCGGGCCTCGTTCTGAATACCTTCAGACACAGAGAACTCAATGAGGGAAATGGGTATCTGGAAAGAGGCCCAGACTCAGAATCCGAAGATCCCAGTCCAAGTCTCATTTGTGACACTGCCTAGGATGGGTAGGTAAATCCTTTAACCTCTCTCATCTCCACTTCGATCACCTATAAAATGGGGTTGACCATACATGTACCACCAATCTCATGGGGTCAGTATGAGGCAAGTCTTTTGTGTAACTTTTAGTCCTTAAAGTGCCACATAAACACAAGCTATTGCTGTTCCTCATTGGGGCAGTCCATTCCACTCTTGGGCAAGTCAAACTATTAGGAAGTTTTTCCTAACACTGTACAAACATTCACTTCCCTGTAATTTATATCCATTGGTCATAGGGTCATAGACTTAGAATTTGAAGGGCCATTGGGCCAACTTCCTCATTTTAGAGAGGAAGAAAGTAAGGCTCACAAGGTCAAGTGACTCATCTGTGCTTACAGAGCTATTAATCATAGGGGTAGAATTTGAACACGTCTTCTTACTTTGGAGTGGGTGCTTTTCCCACACTGCGAAGTTGCCTTGGTATTCCCCTGTAGAGTGGAACAAATCTAATCTCCTTTCCACTAAATAATATTTGAGGACAGTTATCAACTCCTTCCACCTCACCCTACCTCAAGTCTTCTTTTGGCTAAATGCTTACAATTCTTTCAACTGATCTTCATGTGGCATATCCTGGTTGCCATCTTGACTACATCATAAGACCTGTATGCCCCTGAACGATAGTGTCCTTGATCAAATTCGGGAGAGTGGAGCTGAGGGAGTGCACGTGCCCAGTTTTTGTTCCTGTATAAAATATCTCCCAGGTAGGAAATCACCCAATTGCTTTTCGCTGTTCTTTTAGAACCTCATACTCACTCACCACAACTTCTAAGTTCTTTCTTAGGTCTGACCTTAATCCTTACTACTGTGACAGATGCCAATCTCAATCAATCAATTAAGAAAGCATTTTTTTTAAGTACATAATGCCTGCCTATCTTGGGGTAAGAACTGTGGGAGAATACAAAAAAGTATAATGGTTTACAATATACATATATACACGTGTAGATCTATCATTTTAAATCTCATTTTTAAGTATTATCACCGTCTCTGTTTCATATGTTAGGAATTGAACCTTAACAAAATTAGGTGTTTAAGGTCACTTCAATGCTAAGTACAGGAGTAGGGACTTTCTGACTCTACATCTTGTGCTCTGAGAGCTTACGACGTACTTAGGAAGACCATGCAATGATTAGAGAATCATAAGTCAGCTAAATATTGACTTACTCAAGGTCATGTGCATATTAAATGCAGGAGCTGGGATGCAACCCCAGGCTTCCTGACTCTACATCTTGTCCTCTGAGAGTTTACAATGTACTTAGGAAGAACATAAAATAATTAGAGCATCCTAGATTAGCTAACTATTGTAGAGTTGACCATAAGTGCAACAGGGATACAGAGTAGGGGGAAGATCCATGTAGACCAAAGCTGAAAAACAAAGCTTCTATGAGGAGGTGGTGTTTGGGTTGAGCCTTAAAGGATTGGTAGACTTTAGCTAAGAGGTTGAGAAGTATTCCAGGTAGCGGAACACAGCATGAAAATATATGGTTCTTTTCTTGGAGACATGGAGAACTACTCCTTAGTCTAGTACTGCTGATGACTGTTCTGTGCTTAAATATCATGATTCATTCCTATAGCCTTTCCTCAAAGAGTTACTTTATCTATTTACTTATTGACTGACTGATTGATTTATGGGGCATTTTTGCAAACTCTACCATAAGATCCTACCCTGATGTCTGGTGGTGACATGGAGATGGTGTCAGATTTTCTAAAGCTATGCCAGTAGAGCGTAAACTGACATGTTCTATACCATGCTGAAAGGCCCATGTTAGGCACTCACTGAATACATTGCTGATGGAGGGGGAAAGGAAGAGAGGAGAGAGGGAAGAGAAATTCTTTGTTCCACCCTCTTACACTTTCCAAGAGGTTTAAGAGAAAAGATAAAACATGAGTTCTCCAGAGCTGAACATTTACTTTATAGCCATTTCTCTTCTTGACCAACTCCACAAGTCTATTGCTAACAGGGTCAGTGAACCTTTTAAACACTCAGTCTCTTCCATGACTCATGTTAGTGAGAAGTCAGAAAGGACAGAAAAGACATTGTCTTTCTCAAGCCTCTGCCTTGTTTCTTGACCCTTTCATATGCAAATGACTTTTAAGGTTTGAAAGGGATGAGCCCTTGAATCTCATAATTTCTATTACCCACCCTTTACAGCCTATAATTTCATCAAGTAGATTGGAGCATGATCTGATTGGTGAGGGGACCCCTGATGAACTGTATTCCTCTAAATGCATTTTATGAAATTATAGGGTATGAGGAACAAATCATAGAGACCATGAGATGTGTCTATTATGGTCGGCATGCCCTCATATAATGCAGGCCCTCATCACCTCATCCCTCAGTTATTGTAATTGCTGGCTATTGGGTCTCTCTGCCTCAACTCTTTCTCTTTCCGTTCATCTCCCATTCATCTGTTAAAGTGATCTGCTTAGAGGGAAAAATCAGACCGTATTCAATCTATTCCAGTGTAGTTGCAGTTCTTAGGTACACTACTTAAAGTGCTATAGGTAGCTCTTTACTTATGGGTGTGATTTCTATCTATCTGTCTATCTATGTCTATGTGTGTGTGTGTGTGTGTGTGTGTGTGTGTGTATAGATAGATAGATAGATATGTGTATCTGTATATATACATATATATATTTATATGTATATATGTGTGTACACACACACACATACAGTATCCAGATAATGCTTGTCTTAAGGGATTAGAGGGGCACCTCTGGCTACTTGTCAAACAAGAAACATCTTGAACACCCTAGAAGATGCTTACAGGATACAAAGAAGCACAAGATAGGGTTCATTTCCTTATAAGCTTACATACAGTCTAGGAGTTGAGGACATAAGCAAACATACAAAAAGTTAGCTAACAATACAGTTATGTAGAAGTGCCTAATGCTGGAGGTGAGAGAAACCTTGAGATCACCTAGTCCCGGAGTGGGAAACCTGCAGCATCGAGGCCACAAGTGGCCTTTTAGGTCCTTAGGTGTAGCCTTTTGACTGAGTCCAAATTTTACAAAACAAATCTATTAAGGGGATTTGTTCTGTGAAGTTTGGATTTGGTCACAGGGACAGGGCTGCACTTGAGGACCTAGAGAACCACATGTGGCCTTGAGGTGGCAGATTCCCCAACCCTGAGTCCTAGTCTGTTCTTCTCATTAATCTTTGTGGACCAGATTAGTTCAATTAAAATTCTAAGGAGAAGCATTGTTGTGGGCTGGAGTGGTCAGTGAAAGTCTAATCACAGGAGTGAGTCCTGAAGTGGGCTCTGAAGAATGATTAGAATTCTGGCAGCTCAAATGAGATGATATATGAAAAGTGTCTTGCAAGCCTTAGGATATTATATAAATAATAACTAACATTACTATTAGATGGAAGAGAGGGTGTAGGGCATTCCAAGAGAGGGAATTTATTAAATGAATGCAGGAATGGCCAAATCTTTACACCAAAAGGCCAAGTCACTGACAATCATTAATAGTTCAATACAGGGTGTACTGCAGCCAGCTCCAACTGGCTTGGGAGAGCTGATTGTTAAATTTTCGGTGTGAGCACTGATACCTTGGAAATCAACAAATGCTACAAATCAGGACTTGTTTTGTTGACTTAAGAAAGTGAGGAAGAAAATCTTAATAATTCAGATTAATTCAGAACTCAAAAGTGTGTCCTGTGTATACTCCCCCCAGTCTCCCAGAGCCAGTTGTTAAGAATTTGCCAACACAGAGGACTCAGGGTCATTTTGGAAGCAAGCTCTAGTAGAATGGCCCAGGGATAAGTGGTTGGCATTGCCCTGTTTAACATTTTTGACCAATGGCCTGGTTTAAGGCATGTTTATAAAATCTGTCAACAATAAGAAACTGAATGAGTCACCTGGAATAATGGAGGACAACCAGGATGTTAGCAATACTTGACAAGCTAGAACATTCAGTCAAATCTAGTAAGATGAAATGTAATAGGGATAAAAAGTAAAGTTTTATACTTGGGTTTAAATAATGAATTCCCAAGAACAAGATGGAAGACGTTTAGTTAGAGCAGTGATGTCACTCAGAAAGAAATAGATCCCTATGAGCCGCATATTGACTTAGAAAGTCACCAATTAACATTAACTTTGTTATATTGTTTTCTTTAGTTAAATATTTCCCAGGTACATTTTATTCTGGTACAGGCTGTGCTTGAGAGTTTTGTGAGTCTGGTACTTCTGGGCAAGACAATATGTCATCTGAAAAGAGATCTGGGACTCTTGTGGACTGCAGACTCAAGACAACAGCCAGGAAACTTCATATCAATTCAAACTTTATGAAGACAGACATTCTTATACACAAGAATCGGGAGTTGATAATTTTATTATGTTCTTCCCTGGTCAGACCATACCTGGAGTACAGCAGTCAGTTCTAGAGGGCATATTTCAGGAAGGCTGTTGATCACCTGGAGAGTGTTCAGAAAAGAGCAAGGACTATAGAAGAATAAGGGGAGGGGAGATCATGACACCAAAAATCAGTTGGAGGAATGGAAGGTATTTAATCTGGAGAAGAAAAGTCTTAAGTGGGGGAAGTGAGAGCATTTTCAAATATTTGAAGGATGTCAGTGAAATTAATTTTTTGTGATTAATTTTTTCTGTGTAGCTCCAGAGGATAGAACTAAGATCAACATAGAGAAGTTACAGAAAGGCAGATTTCATTGTAAAGTAGAGAAATACTTCCTAACAACTGGTGTTTTCTCAAAGTGGACAGCATACAATGTTGGTCTTATATTAAGGGTATGTACGTGTTGACATGTTAAAGTATCTTTGTGGCTGTGAGTAGTTATTTATTTGTAGGTATGATGTCTGTATCTATCTGTCTATCTATCTATCTCTATATCTGTGTGTGTATGTGTGAGTGTGGGTGTGTACATGTGCAGAGAGAGAGAGTTTGTCTGGATATCGAGTCTGTCTTTACTTAGGGGTGAGAGTGGCACCTCTTGCCATTCATCAATCAAGAAAAAAGTCCTGAACACCTAATAGACTGCCTTAGGAGCTAATGGGCTCCCCTTTCTAAGGGTCTTGAAGCAAAGACTAGATGATAACTTGTAGGGGAATTCTTATTGTTGGTATTTGGTTGGACTAGATGGCCTCTGAGGTCCCTTCTAACCAATATTATTACTAAGAAACATGATAATGTCTAATTATATAATTATATCATATAATTATAATCACATAACTGTATAAAAGCTAATAAGCTGCTATGTGCCAGGCACTGTGCTATGTGCTTTGCAAATATTATCTCTTTTGATTTTTACAACAACCCTGAGAGGTAGGTGCTACCATTATAACCACCTTACAGATAAGGAAACTGAGGCAAATGGAGGTTAGGGGACTTGCCCAGGTGAGTGAGTGAGATCATATTTGAACTCAAGTCTTCCTGACTCCAGGAATTATTATGAGCAACTGTGAGACTCTGTGATTCTTTCCGCTTCCTCATTCTCCATCCCTTTCTCTAATGCCCCATTCCAGGTCTGCATGCCCCACTGTGCTTCCTGGAATGCTTGCTCCATAATTAGGAAACTTGCTTTTTAAGCCATTTCCTTTCTTACTCCTACCTTCTGGTTCTCACTGTGGCCTGACTTCCTTTTCATGACATAGCCTCCTTGGTCACCCTTCCCAACGCTCGTTGTACTTACCCTCATATGCTCCCCAGTCCCACCCCCTCTGACTCACTGAGCAGTGATGAGGAGTAGACTCATCTTCATTTCCCATTACCACCTTCAGACTGTCCTTCTACCACCATCACTTAGCAATCTCTCTTCTCCTTTGAAGTCCAAAAGATTCAAATTTATTACTCAGTCTAGATGTTGGTGGACATTATCTACTGACCCCTACAAAGGTTAGTGAATCATGGGCTGAAAGAAAGATTGAAATTACAAGAATGTGCCCAGAACAGCTCACATATTATACTGTCTATCTGTCATCTACTTATATCTTATTATCCACATACATATATCTATACATAAACATATATCTATATCTACATACATGTCTATCTACATATATATGTATATCTATATCTCTCTACACATATACATATGTATATATGTACATTTTGTACTATTGCCACCTATTCATCATCTATCTATATCTATCTACATATATTTGTATCTATCTACCTATATCTCTCTCTATACACATAAATCTGTATCTATCTATATACATTTATACATATATGTATACACATGTATCTATTATGCTGCCCAGTTGTCTCTATTTATATATATATATAACATATACATATAACATATAAAATTTATATATAAATATGTATGTGTACATAGAGATATACTTATATCTCTATATATACACACATATATCTATATCTATCTACCTACATATCTCTCTGTACACATATATCTTTATCTATGTATGTCTCTATATATACACACATATATTTATATCTATCTATCTATATGGTAGAAGTGATACAAGTATCACAAGTAGTAGGGTGTGACTACCATGCCTGTGATTAGGTTTTGCCATGTTTCTAGTAGAAATTAAGAAAAAAAACATTCAAAACAGAAGCTATTCCAGTTATTTCCCCCAGAAGACCATGATAACTGACAACATTTGCAAAGGAATGAAAACCAGTTTAAAAAGTATCCCAAGTGTTCCCCAGACCTTCCATTTGCTTCCTGGAAGGGATCTGGACCCCAGAAAGGAAAAAGCCCTTGGGCTTTCTCAATTGCCCCAGGTGAATGCCAGGGGCTTTTCCTTTTGGGGTTCAGATCCCAAAGACATGGTCTTTTCCTTTTGGGGGTCAGATCCCATCCCCATTGGGGGATTCTCTCCATTTTGCAGAATAGAAAAACTGAGGGGTGGGTGATGGCCAAACGGCCCAGCCTACCCACCCTCACAGCTCTACTATTATACCCACTTTGTCTATTTCTTTAGTAATGCCTTTAAAAAAATGAGGCTAATCCTACTCTTAAATATAGGACCCAGGATCCTGGGAGGTTGCTGAAACCAGAGTTCAGATTTAAGGCCACCCTTTTCATCATTTCAACACACAAACAGCAATTAGGCACTCTTCAATCAAGAAGTGACAACTTATTTAAACTTAGTCCCAGAACCTGCCTGTCATTGGTTATTTAAAACCCTCGATCCAGACCATCTGAAGCCTATCAGTGTGAGGACTGTTTGTCCTGCCAAGAGTTACAGTAAAAAAGAAAAAAAAAAGTAAAGAAAAGAAAGTGCCTAATCCCAGGAGCTGAACCATATGTGCTAGGAGGGTGGTTTATTTAATCCAGTCTCCTCTGTGCCATGCCTATAACTATGAATCTCTGGGAGACCTTGGGAAATTGTGCTGTCTTCTTGGCTGGGACTTTTCCACCCCCTTCATTTTGACAAGTTTCTGCCCTAGCTGCTCTCCCTAAGGTCAAAGGGGAAGGGATCGGTTAGGAGCACTCTCCTTTCTGATAAAGGCTGGTCTTAGGTAAATAGGGACAGTTGGGCAGCATAGTAGATGGACTGCCAGGATTGGAGTCAATCTTTCTGAGTTCAAATCCAGCCTTGGACATGTACTAGTTGTATGGCTCTGGGCAAGTCACTTCACCCTGGTTGCCTCCGTTTCCTTATCTATCAAATGAATTGGAGAAATAAATGGTAAATCACTCTGGTATCTTGGTTAAGAAAACCCCAAATGGAGTCAAAGAGTCTGACACAACTGAACAAAGGTAAATGCACTTGGAAAGAATACTGAACTTGGGCTCAAAATGATGAGGTTATGGGTGAGGGGTCAACCCCAAAATACCGTCCAGAGTCGTGCTCAAATGAATTCGATTCAAGCCTTCTTAAAGCCAAAGAAAACAAAGTTTATTAAGGATTCACCTAATTGGGTTGCCCCTTAAGGAGCCTAAGCATTTGTAATGCTTGTATTCACAAGTGGGCCAGATAGAATCCCAGCTAGACAGAGTCTGAGATGGATTGGATCTGAGTGCCTTCATGGAGGCAAGATGGAACTTAAATACAGAAAAGACTATAGGAGGGATCTGGGGGGGTGGTCTAGTAGTTCAGGGTGATGGAAGGAGGGGTTTAGGAAGGGTCTTGAGGAGAAGTCCCATGAGGGTCAAAGGCTGGAAACAGCTGGAGGCTATCAGGAGGTATCAGACAATGGGGCAGCCTAGGTGGGGAAGCAGGTGGGGCAATCCAGAGATCTTGATAGGGGCAGTATGGGAATGGATACAGATCTTGATGGCAGCCTGGGGAATGGGGTTTTGATGGCATCAAGGGTGGAGAGTGCAGGAGACTTGAAATGATAATGAAAACACCCATGGGCTTCCTGAGACTGCCAGAACAAATGGGAAGATTAGATTTGAGTAAGAAAGGCCAGAATGAGTGGGAAGATTCTAGGGGAGCTCAAGGAGGCTCCCAGAGTCTGAACCTCATCAAAGATAAGCTCAAATATCAACCTGACATTATGTGACCACCTGCAAGACACTTAGTCTCTCAGTTTCCCCTTCTGTAAGGGGCTAATAGGACTTTAATATCCACCTCACAGGGCTTTGTGAGGGAAACACTGTGTAAACTTTCAGGAGCTGAATACAAAAGTGATTCATGGTTATGAGAAAATAAGGCAGTAAAAGATGAAATCAGAGTGTATAGTTTAGTCTGAAAGTTCTGTAGGTGTCCAAAGAAGCCTTCAGAGAGGAGATAGGGTTTGAGATGGTCCTTGACAAATGGGTCAGATTAGGAGAGGTGAAGGGCAGGATGATGACAAATAGGGAAATAATTTGAAAACATTGTTGAAAGAGCTATTGAGAAGGACAAACACTATTTAAATAAAATAATTTTAGTTATTGACAAATAGTCACATGTAGGGAAAGAAGGCTTGTTCTGACTTCAAAATGCATTCCTGTCCCTTGTTTTCCTCCTCCCACCAGCCTTGGAGACTGGTACATCAGAGCCAAGACCAAGCAAGGTAGAGATCCAGAGTGGACTGATTGCTGAACATAGTGTCAAGAGCATTTGGTCATAAATTCCACATCTACTAACTGCGTAAACATGGACAAGTGACTGAACCTCTCTGAGGTCCAATTTTCTCAACTTTAAAATTGGGCTAATGATACCCCCATTTATAAAGTAAATTCCAATTTATAAAGTGAAAGAAGTTACTTTATAAAGTTATGTGACTCAAATAAGATAATCTATGTCAAATACTTCCCAAACTTGAAAGTAAGGCATGTAATAGTTATTAATAGTAATAACTTTCCTTTATTTATTAATGTTTGGAAAGTTCTCTGTGTAGCTAGGCAACAACCATGTGAGATAGGTGCTGTTATACCTATTTTACACTTAGAGATTGTGACTTGCCCAGCATCACACAAATAGTATCTGAGGCAGAATTCAAACCTGGGTCTTCATAATTTCACATCCAGTGCTCTATACCCAATATTGGGCAGCTAGTTGGTATAATGGCTAGAGTACTGTCCCTTGAATGAGAAGGACCTGAGTTCAAATATGTGAACTTTTATGAATACACTTCCACAAACTCTGAAGAATCAAAAGTATTTTGACAATAAAATAAATGTAAATTGCAATCAAATTGCAAGAAAATCAGAATTTTGGTGCATTTGTTGCATATTTTCATTGCCTTTAAAACTCAAATTTTGTGTTGCAATTATGCCCCTAAAACATAGGGCAAATATCATGGGGTCCTCTAAACAGGAACATTATATAAATATATCTCATTATCATGTACATCAGGACACAGAAATTAAAAATAATTTTTAAAGGCAGAAATTCTAAACACAACCTTTACAAAGCAGACCACAATAAATTGTAATCAATATTGAGATCACAAGATTTCTATAGCTTAGAAAAGATACATATGAGTATACTTCTTAAGTATGAAGTGCTGGAAATGCATATACAAGCAAAAGAAAACCCTACCCTCAAGGGACTTAAATTCCAATGAGAGAATATGATACAGAAAAGGGAGCTGGAAAGAAGTGAGGGTGTGGCAGAAAATTAGCCTGGAGAGTAGGGAGCCACTAGGTAAGAAATGGTATTTTAAGCAACCTCTGGCAAAAGATTACAGTTTTTGTTGGTCTCAGGACCCTGACCCCCTATTTTCCATAGGTTCAATGTATCAATATTTGTATTTTTGTCTTTTGGGCTATTTTCTAGGATAATCAGGCCTGAAAGTTGAGGGCTGAGTGTATGATGACCAAGCTTGTCTCCAGAGAAAAGCTGAGAATGCCCTGCCCTTTATTGCAAAGGTGGGGGACTAGGGAAGGGAACACTTCATACTGTTAGACCCTACTGATGTGTTGGTTAGTTTTACTGAACTGTTCCCCCTTTTTTAAAAACAAGGGATAGCTTGATAGGCTGGAGGGGGATATATTTGGATATTTATTGGAGATACTTGGATATATTTTTATAATATTTGGATATATATTGGAGATATATTTGGGAATGAATGGGTTATAAAAAACAGATATCAATTTTTTAAAAATTGCTTTATTGACAATTTTTTAAACTTTACCATCACTTCCAATAACCACAGTCACCCACCCCCACCCATTAGACACCTCCCATTAAGCAAAACATATCTTCCCAAAAAAGTCCATTCCTGGGCCCAAAGGTCAAAGCAGATGGACCTCTAGAGAGACAGCTAGCAATTTAGATAACTTATTAAGCCCTACATTGCTCTAGGCTCTGCACACTTAGGGTGGAATTCCTGCAAACAATTCATCTCCAGAGACTGTCCCCAAGCCTTCATTTACTCTTACCTCTTTCTTTCCATAAACTACGCCCACCCCCACCCTTCCAATCACATACTTTAAGGAAGAGGGCTGCCAGGGAAATCAAGGGTTAA
Source organism: Potorous gilbertii (assembly GCA_028658325.1). Lineage (NCBI taxonomy): Eukaryota > Metazoa > Chordata > Mammalia > Diprotodontia > Potoroidae > Potorous > Potorous gilbertii. The sequence goes on along the minus strand of CM053769.1, from coordinate 162,869,682 downwards.
CCCAGATCTCCCAGGCCTTGAGCCTTAGCTCCTGAGGGGGCAGGAGGGCAGGACTGATTACAGTTTCTAAGTCCTGACAGCTTTGCCTGCTTCATGCCTCAGGCAATCTCAAAGTCAGACTTAGGTTACCAGTTAGCTGTGGGCTAGGGACTGATTTTTCACCCTCAGATAGCTACTTTCTACACTTCATCCTTAATGAAAAATGAATAGTTTATGTGTTCATTTCATTAAACTGCTGCCCCCTCAAAAGTGTAGGCTCACTGTTATTCCCCAAAGTCTGTCAACTGAAAGATAACTCAGAATTCCCATAAATTAAATAACTTCATTTCACTGCCAAGGCTCCACTTTCTCTCCCTCTCTGTGCTCACCCGTACCCTCCCTTCAACTTCTTCCTCCCCCTTCTCTTTTTCTCTTTCCTCTTCTTTTCCTCTCCTTAGCCCCTCCCTCCCTCCCTCCAATCTCCATCACTCCTGTCAATTGGACCAGATCAGCCTTGGGCAGTGATTGTAAAAAATCTGTACATTCTTGGCAGATGAAAAAATCCTCTAATGCCCCTTATTTCAAAAACAGCCTCTTTCTGAGGTGATAGGAAGGGCAGCCAAATCTGGAATTTCTGAAGTAGAGTCCCAAGGCTGGTTGGGGTGGGAATCTTCAGCTTGAAATCATCAACCAGGGGCTAAGTCCTGGGTATATTTAGAATTGGGGTAGCTGCCTCACTCCTTCCTTCAGGCCTGAGCCTTGGAAAGGGCTCTGGGGACACTGGCTCATTCTGTTCCTTCTTGATCCTTAAGCAGACCAACTTACTCTCTGACTTAAGCCTCCTGAGTGATTGGATGTGTCTAAAATCTGAGAGCCCCAGTCCAGGCTTCAGGAGCTTAGGAATAGATTATCTCACTCCCCCGTAAGATGCAGTGTGAGGGGGGCATAGGGTGAAGGGATTTAAATGAGGTGCTAACTTCTAAAAGAATCACCCAGAGTAAGGGTGCTTAATGTTTTTAGTGTCATGAACTTATGGGTGTACTGGAACCAGCTAATGGAAACCAGTTCTGGGGAGCTGGTTGTTAAATTTTTAGCATGAGCATTCATGCCTTTGCAGTTATAAATCAGGGGTTGGTTTATTGTATCGTTGCTTATCTAAACTTTAAGAAAGTGATGGAGACAATGCTAATAATGGAATGAAACTTATAAGTGTATGGGATGCACATCCCTCACCCCTACAAAGCCAGTTGTTAAACATTTACCAGCATATCCCTCCATGGATCCATAGAAGATTGGTGAAGCTGATAGATTCCTTCTCAGAATAATATTGTTGTTGCTGTCATAATGGAAAGAAATGCTAAATTTCAGTGAAAATAAAGATGTAATCATTTTCCCCATCCCTATTCATAAACCCCAGCTTAAGATTCCCTTACCTAAAGTAACCAGTCTTCCAAAGTAGAAATTAAAGATGTCATCTACATGAGTGAAGATTGAAGGAGAGAGAAAAGAAATTGATCTATTTCCATATGTTTTTGGTTGTAGAATTTGGTTACAGTGAGTATACTTTCTTGGGAAACATAACCCAATTTTGTAGGACCTAGAGACAGCTGAAAGTCATTAGACTAGACTCTCTGAAACCAATTAAGAAATGAAAAGAAGTGCTATGAACTCAGTAGAAGGAGGAAAGATATGCAATGAGCAAAGCACACTGCCCCTGAACTTGGAGTCAGAGGAGTCTTGGCTTTGAATCCCACCTTTGACTCAAGTCATGTAAAGTTTCAGAGGACCAATGGCCTCATCGGTAAATGAAAATAACTATAGCACCTACCTCATCTAAAGACTGTCGGGAGGGTCAAAGCGGAACACGTAGATTCAGGGTTGGAAGCGACTGTAGAGTCATGTAGTCCTCATTTTACAGAGGAGGAAACCAAGATCCAGAAATGTTGTGTCCCCGCGCAAGTACTAAGTGATAGATTTGGGATCTGAATCCAGTTCCCTGACTCCAGAATCTAGCACCCTTTCCATTTTATCCCACTCTAAAGTACTTTTTAACCTTCAGGTCTATAGGAAAGTTAACATCATTGCTACTGGATGGCAGGACAAAAGAAATAAGAGTTCAATTCTCTTTCCCCATTCTTAATTAGCTACAGTGAGGCCACAATACAGTCAAGGAGTTTTTTGTCATACCATGTAGAGACTCTCATAAACACAAAGAACCTTGGTTCATTTTAGGGAATGTTTCATTTCTCTGAGTCCTAGCTCCCAAACAGAAAATCTGGAAAAATCACTCTCTGCTACTATCTTGTGTACCAACACCAACACATTGTTTAAAAAAAAAAAGAGTATAATAATATAATTATAGCTTAATTACATGTAATTATTAAAAATATAATAGAAAGTATAATAACTTATTTAGTGCTTCAAGATACCAAAGTGCTTTATATAATTTTCTTATTTGAACCTCCCAATAACCCCATAAGATAAGTACTATAAGTGTTATTGTCAACATCATTATTAACATTTTGCAGATGAGGAAAAATTTGCTGAAAGGCAGAAAACAAAATGGAACCCCAACAGACGCCTTTTAGAATAGCTTAAATTTGTATAGCACTTTAAGGCTTAAAAAACACGGAACAAATAATAGCTCATTTTATCTTCACAACAACCCTGGGAGGTGGGTGCCATTATCACTCTCATTTTACAGATTAGGAAACTGAGATAGACTTGCCTAGGGCCCCTAGTATGTGTCTGAGATCTGATTTAAACTCAGGACTTCCAAAACTCTATCCACTGAGCCACCTAGTTGCAAAAAGAAATGTCCTCCAGTAAGAAATCTTCAATAAGAAACCTCCCCATATGGATGTTAACTCAGCTACCACTTCAAATCAGCATGTTCTTTTCTCCACTACTTCTAAGAGGGGCCACAAAATATGACCCTTCCTGGAGATTTGTGGTGGTTCTTCTTTGACTTCAGTGCCCATCCCTACCAGGCAATATCAACTGTTGATTTTAGCAAGGCTAAAAGTTTGTCACTGGGAGTAAGGTTGACAATCACAAAAGACAAGTCCTCTGGGGTCTTCCCTATCTGTCCAGGAGAAATGGCTCTTCCTGCATTGCAGCTTTAGTGATGCAGAGATGTATCCTCAAGTGCTCCTCAACTCTATTAGATTATAGAGAAAATCCATTAGTTGCATCCACAAGTAGAAAAGTTTTTCAATTTGTTTGTAATTTTTGAAAATCCACTATTAATCAGATGTTATCCCAAGCTGGCATTTAGAACACATTCTCTTGATTCTCCTGCCTCTCTAATTTGCCTTTTTTTTTTGCATCCCCATCATTTGGCATAGTGAGTACATAGTGAGTCCTTAATAAATGCCTGTTGACTGATTCATCGACAGGCTTCTCTATCTCTTTAGTTGGCTACTCTACCTTCTTGTATGTACTAGAGGTAGGCATTAATGTTTCAGTTTTGGGTCTCCTTCTTTTCTCTCTGTGTGTTCTCTCCTTTGGGGATCTTTATCTATCACTTCCATGTAGACGATTCCGAAATCTTAATGGTCAAATCTTACCTCTCTACCAAGCTATGGACATGATTCCAACTAGCTGTGAGACATCTCCCTCTGGATGCTATGTCAGTATTTCAAAATCAACAGGTTTGAAACTCTACTCATCATTTTCCCCTAGCCTCCCTCCACCCTACAAGAAACCCAACTCATGCCTCCTGTTTGTACACAACTATTCTTCAGACGTCCCTGCTTCCTGTGGCAGAAAATGCCAGATGCCATCGGGAGCTGTCCACAGCCAAAACTCATTCACAGAAATAAGGAGGGCAGGGCTAGCTTTACATACCACTACTTAACAGGATGCTCCTCTCATCCAGGGTGTCACATTACATACATTTTCTTTGTACAAAATCAAACCTATTTGGACACAGTTTCTTTCCATTCTAATCTGTCTTAGGACTGTATTTCTTGCTGGCTCCTGGGAACTCATTGCCACCATAATGCAGTCTTACTCTTTGGACCAGAGATGTGCCTGCTGCCTGGAATTCATTTTTGGTATTTTTTGCTAACTACGTTAGCAATGAACTCTTCTCACCCAATTCTTACTTCTGATCCCTCAGAAAAATGAGACTATAGAGATTTCTGCCTCAGTTATATTGGTGTTCCCAGGAAAGGGAAGAAGCGAATAAGCATTACTGAAGCCCCTGCTTTGTGTTGGGAGCTGTGCTAAGTGTTTTACAAGCATCTCATTGGATCCTCACAATAACTGTGTGAGATGGGTACTATTATGCTCCTTCTTTTGCAGTTGAGGAAACCAAGGCAGAGGGAGGCTAAGAGACTTGCTCAGGATCACACAATTGGTAAGAGGATTTGAATTCAGATCTTACTATCTCCAGGTTGAGCGCTCAATTGACTGCACTACCCAGCACTGTGCCTGCAGGACGATACAGCCCATACTATGAAGCTGCCTAAGATTGAAATCACAATTTCCTCAGCAATCCACCCTCAAAACTAGCATCATGTTTTACTTTTCCACACCATGTTCAATTTGTTGGCAAATTTCATCCCATCTCCCTCCACAATGTCTCTCAGCTATGTCCTCTCCTCTCAATTCCTCTGGTTGGCTCCTCTTGCTGCCTCCAATCTCTTCTTGTTTTTCCATGTACTGCTTACTACCTGCCACTTTCACATTGGCCTTATTGTAGCCTGGGTTCCCCTTGACTGGAGGGGACCCATTGACATCCTTTGTTGAGGGTGAGAAATCTTAGGTAAACTGGATTGTGCAAATACAGCTCAAACCCCCATCCAGGAACCAGAAATAGCCAAGGAATTCATTGAGACGGAATAGGAAAGTAAATTATAATGATGAAAACAATAATATCTCGTATTTCTAAAACCTTTAAGGTTTAAAAAGTGCTTTATGTATATAACATACTTATTTGATCCCCATAACAACCCTATAAGAGAAGCACTATTATTATTCCATTTCACAATGGATAAAATGAGGCTGAGAGGAAGTTATAGGATTTGCTTAGGGTCATGCAGCTAATAAGTGTCTGAGGTGTGATTTGAACTCAGGTCTTCCTGACTCCTAGTACAGAACTCTATTCACCATGACATCTAGCAATTAAAAAAAAATCAGTCTACATATTGTACTCTACATACCTCTACACACATACATAAAATGGGGAAAAATCTCCCAGTGTCCCACAAAACTAGGAAAACTCTTGATCTGCAAATTGTACTTGACAAGGCTCCTTCTCTTACTCCTTGGCTGTGACTTCACACTTCTTCCTTCGGTCTCTTTGAGCAACTTTTCTGTGGTCCTAGAGCCCCCCATACTATTACTATTGTCTCTATTTCTCACTGTCCCCTCCACCGAACAGCTGCTACCATTAACTCCACCTGTTCATCAGTTACTGAGGCTTCATCTTTCTTGAGAAGAGCATCCTCATTCCTTGATCACTCAGATGATCAAGACCTTAGGCTTACAGGAAGATGCACCTCATGGTCCCAAGTACCAGTGGGGTGAGTAAATTCCTTTCATCACCCTCTGACTCCAGGCTGTGTGTCTCCCATGGCAACTCCTGCTGAGTCCAAGTGAGGTTGATAATGAATACAGCTTTTCATTTCATCTTCCAACTCAACATCCTGTCTGTAGCAGCTAATGTCTAAACTATGAAAATGGACTTGATGCTTCAGTAAACCTCTCAGAGGACTCCGCAACATTAGAAGGGGAAAGGGCAGAGCTGACAACCTTTGTCATGGTAACCAATCTATATGGTACATAACCCTGATTTAATTACACCACCACTCAAAAAGCTTTCAGTAGTTCCCTACTGCTTACTGAAAAAAAAAATACAAATTCTTTATCCTGGCTTTTAAATCCCTGTACAATGTGTATTTTTCCATCCTCATTTCTCCTTTGTGTACCCTATATTCCATTCCCATTGGACTACATACCATATATGGAATGGAGCACTATACCATGAACAGGTTTCCCACTTTCCAGACTCCATGTTTTTGCTCACTCGAGTTGCCTTCCTTTACATTTCTGAGATGCCCTTCAGTCCTAGACCAATGGTCATATTGTAATCCCTCAACTGTAAAATAGGAATAACAATAGAATCTATCTCACAGGCTTGTTGTGAGAATCAGATTAATTAATCCTTCCACTCTAGATTGTTCCAGGGTTGATCCAGATGTTTGAACTCACTCCCAGAGCAAAGCTGGCTATATCTCCCCCTAAGAGTTCTGTGGGTGCCCCTAGAGGGCACCAAGGGTTTCTCCAAGGTGATTCCATTTCATGCCATCATGACTCTCCCAGCAGCAGGATCACCAGACTCTTCCCCATAATGGATTGCATCAGAGACACCGTGTATTTACTTGCAGGGACTGGACACATTCATTAATCCCCCTGTCACACTGTGATCCAACTATTAAAATCCTTTTGATACTTTAATACCAAGATAAAATATGATAGGGTCATTAGCAGAGATTTCCTCCACCAAAAAAAAAAAAATCAAAAAAGATCTCTTTCTCTTGGCAGTATGAGACAATGGAAAGAGTGAGTACAGAAATGTGGGTTCAAATCTTGCCTCTGATGCTTAGCATATATGATATTGGGAAAATCACAACCTCTTGGGAACTCCGCTTCCTCATTTGTAACATGAAGGGGATTGGACCAGCTGATCTCTAAGACCACTTCCACCTCTAAGTCAATGATGCCTGTGTCTCTCATATCAGTTTACATCTATCAAGCAGGTATCATCTTCCACATGTCTGAATTTGGTCATCTCCTGAACTTTGGTAATTCATTGTAACTTCTTTCTGCCTATCACATAGCACTCTTGTTTCCCTTGGGGTTATCAGTAGTTCTGCTTCTTCAGATATGGTGATGTTCCCTGATTCATAGACACATGGTATCTCTAGAAGGATATTGGTGTTAAAAACGTGAGCTCTAAGTTTTTTTTTTCTTTCTTTGATTCTTTGTTATCAGGGATGGCTTTCTGGGAGGGATATATTAAGAAATGAAGGTGAGGTAAAAAACGAAAGCCATCAATTAACTTTTTTAAAAGAAGAGTTCCTGTTTCAGGGAGGTATTTGGGATCACTGAACATTGTGTGATTTTTCTAGAAGCCACCCAGCTCACTCTCTTCCTCCTATTCAGTTCTGGACCCAGCCCACTATCCATTTCATCAATCAGTTCATCAATCAAAAACTATGTGCCAAGCAAGGTGCCAGATTCTGGTGATACAAATACAAAGACTGAAACGATCCCTCTTCACAAGGACTTTATATCTGAACTAGTGTGACAAGTACATATATAAGGATATATGGAATAAATATAAAGAGATTACATGCAAACAAATGCAAAATAGTCAAACATAAGGTAATTTGGGGAGAGGGCACTAGTTGCTGAGAGGACAAGAAAAGGTTCATTGCACAGACATTGTACTTGTGCTGTTCTGAAGAGAGGGATTCCATGACAGGCAGGAGCAAGGAGGAAGTATATACCAGGCAGGGGGACGTTCAGTGAAAAGGAGTGGATGGGAGATGGAATGTCCTGTGGGAAGAACAGAGAGGCCAGTCTGGCTGCATCAGAGAGTACAGGATGGGGAGTAATGTCCAATGTAGATGGAAAGCTAAATTGGCATCAGGTTGTGAAGGACTCTGACATCTAAACAGAGGAGTTTATATTTTATCGTAGAGGCAACAAGGGGCCACTAGAACCCATTGAGTAGAGGATGCAATCAGATCTCTTTGGAGAATTTAAGAAAGGATATGAACAAGAGTCACACAAGATGATAAAGTGTTGAAGGGTTATGAGTTGCACCATGGCTTCACATACTGCAGACATTTAATAAATGTTTGTTGAATGTGAAAAAGAAATAGAATGCTAACCAAAGTTAGGGAATAATCCTAAACTAGGAAGAAGTTAATCTAATAAATTATAGAATCTATCTTCAAAATTATCTCCTTGGCAGACAACAACAAGATTGGACTTTAAAGAGAGATAAATGGAAAATCCTGTATTTAGATTTTTAAAAAATCAGAATTGGAGAAGTATGGAGTGTTAGATGTTGGATCTGGGGACTTTAGTTGACTACAAGTTCAAATGAACATTGTGACCCAGATGTCAAAGAAGCTAATACAATATTTGGCTGCATGTGGGAAAACCACATCTAAAGTATTGTGTTCCATTCTGGCTGCTACCAAGGGTTGATCCAGATGTTGGGAGATCTGGCAACCATGCTATATGAGGTATAGTTAAATGATTAACTAAAGGAGCTGTCTCAGGAGGGCGTAGATTCTCCCTCACTAGAAGTCTTCAGCCAAGATTGAATGGCCTCTAGACTCTATGGTCTTTTAGGTCCTTTCCAATTTAAAGTTGCTGTGGTTCCACACTGAGGATTTTTCTGAATTGTGGTTGCTCCCATTTGTCACTGCTAATAGGGATATCTGGCTTCATAAAAACTAGCTTAGGGAGTAGTATCACCTTTTCTTCTCCAACCCCAAAAGATTTTGTCATCAGTTTCAGGTTTAGATACGGTGACCATTTTTCCTTATACCAGGGAGGAGTGCTAACTATTGTTGTTATCTGTATCCCCAGCATTTAACATAATACCTATCAATAGTATGTACTTAATAAAAGTGCTCTCTCTCTCTCTCTCTCCCTCCCTTCCTTCTCTTCCCCCTTTCCCCATCCCTCCTTCCCCCAGGTAGCACAGTGAAACATTGATTGTCATAGTAGATAAAAAGGTGACAGGTCAGGAAGATCCTTAAATCTTGTCCTTACAACATACTTAGATCTTTCATTTCCTTCAAATTTTGCTTGAAGAAAAATCAAATTTCTGTTTGAAGCTTTTCTTGATTTCACTCTCCCTGCCCAAGTGTTTGTACCCTCCTTACCAAAATATATCTGGTAATTATATATGTGTGTATGTATATACATCTGTGTATATATATACACACATACATACATACATGTATATACACAGATGTATATATATATAAGCGCATGGGAAGTTTCCGCGTATGGAAAACGTGTGTAGTGTGTGGAGTCGATAGCCTCTGAGCTCCATTTTGGCTCTCTATCTATGATCCCACAACTTTAGGACATCATTAGATCCACTGACGAGTCCCACTAGCTACCAAGGTGAAGGGTCCACTAGACCCCATAGCATTGTCCTTGTAGCAACAGCTACTGATAGCAGCATCTGCATCAAAAGAGAGACACACTGAGACCAAGCTAGAACACTGAGACTGCTTCAGGACTCAACTGAGGCATCAGCCCTCAGAGTCAATCAGAGAGATCCATCCACAAGTGTCACTTTGTGAAGGCTCCATGAAGGGAGAAAAGAACTCAGTAGCCATGATCTATAAGGATATGCTTCAGTTATATGTACACTTTAAATCTGAGACCATTCTTTCCAGGGACCAAAGTATGTAAGAGAAGAATATGCCCTTGTTCTGAGGGGATGGGTTTTTTTGTTGTTGTTGTTGTTTTTTGGGGTTTTTTTGCTATGCTTGCTTAGTAAATCCCTGTTTTAAAAAGTGAGATGACTCTGGTGGATAGTCAATGGGGAGTACTCCAATGGGAGCTCAGAGGCAACAGTACTAGAAACCTCCGGGCCCTTAGGGCTACCCTTAGAGCTGCCCTTAGGGCTACCCTTAGAGCTACCCTTAGAATTCTGAGTCAGCTGAATGCTTGGGAATCTGGCCAATACTAGGGAGAGTTGATGTATTAGCTCTCAAGGGGTCTCTACCTGTATATATTTATTTATGTACACATTGTTTCTGCCAATGAATTGTAAGCTCCTTGAGGCAGGGGCATTTTCATTTTTGTCTTTGTATACCTAGTACCTAGCACAGTGTTTGACACGCAATTGGTGTTTAGTAAATGGGACCCTGAGCAAGTCACTTAATCTCTCAATGACTCTGGCAACCCCTTTACCCACAAATTGTAGAATATTTGTTATTTTGCATTAGTAGAATAGTTTCCACACCAGAAATCCCCTGAATCAATCAATCAATCAACCAATCATCATATTGAAATGAAAAGGGGTGGGGTATTGGGGAACCAGACCTGTGATTTCATAGAATCCCATCTACACGACCCCACTGAGTTTGCTTCCAGTTCTTAAATTTTGTAGTCCAATGAAATCACAAGTGAAGACCCCCCCCAACTCCCTCCTTCTACCCCCTCCCCTAATTCACCTTCAGCAAGTATCAATCTATCATTACAGTCAGCAAGCATTTATCTATCATATGCTCTAGCAACTATAGTGCTCTAAACTCAGTGGGGGCTTAGGAAAGTTGAATGAATGAATGCCCTAACATGTTGTATGGCATAGTGAGGAAAATATTAATTTGGAAATGACATTTGGGTTTGAATTTAAGTTTTACAACTCATTACCTCTGTGTCCTTGGATAAGTTACTGAAATTCTACAGGCCTTGATTTCCTCATCTGTAAAATTAGAATTTTAAAGAGAATGATCTCTAGCTCTGAATATTATGATGCTAGAAAAAAAAGGCAGGGAAGAGGAGGGGGCAGGCAGGCAAAGAGGCATAGGGGAAGCAGGAAAGACTCCTGGTAAGAAGAAAGGAAGGGGATAAAGGGAGAGGGAGAGGAGAAAGGGAGGAGAAGGTAGAGATACAGATGAGAAGAGGGACAGAAAAGGACAAGGAAAAGGAGAGAAAGACAAAGGAAAAAAGGGAGAAGGTACGAATGAAGAGGGAAATGAACCCCCTCCCCCAAACATAAAGGTGGATCAGCTGTCAATGCCACAGCTAGATGTCTACAAGAGGAGGTGGGAAAAGTCAATCTAGGGCAGCGAGAGGTTCATTGTCTTCAGTGATCTCACTGCACCCCTAGCATCACATCCTGCTGCATCATGGGGGCCTCTGATATGCTCAGATGTCTATCCATAAAAATATGTGCCTGGCTGGGTGCCAGAAACACTGAACCGATTTGGCCTAATTAGACTGTGAGGCCAGCTGAGCATGCAACATATTGGATGTGCTGTCAAATTCACCAGCAGAGCGAACTCCTTTAGCGTCTCAGCATGACCCTTTTACATTGCCAAAGTGATTTCGCATTCATTATTTCATTTGATCCCTGGTCCTAGAGGTCAGGAAGTCGGGTCAGCACTGAGATTATTAGCCCTATTTGACAGATGAGAAAAGAAGTATGGAAAGAAGCTGTGATTGACCCAAGGTCATGCACCTCGTCCATTCTACTGTCCTTTCCTCAGGCCAAGCCTGCGGTTCCGTCACAAATGTCACATTCTTTGCTCTCCATTTGCTTCTTCTCCCCTCTGTGTTGAGAATGGGGCTTTGCCCGAAATAAATTCTGATATATTTGTTTAAAAAATAAATAAGCAAAACAAGTGTCCTAACTTTGGGTCTTGTCTCCAACAGAGTTCAAGTCCAGAAGAGGTTCTTTATAGATGCTGAGGTCCCTCCAGGTGCTCTTGTTTGCAAATGACATCATTCTGATTGCACCAAGATCAAGGAGGGGGGTGAGAAAGGAGGAAGCATTTATTAAGCACCTACTATATACCAAGCCCTGTGCTAAGTGTTTTACAACTATTACCTCATATTATCTTCACAACAATCCTGGGAAGTAGGTGCTATCATTATCCCCATTTTACAGCGAAACTGAGACAGATAAGGTTAAAAAACTTTCCAGCATTGCACAGCTAGCGAGTGTCTGAGGTTAAATTTGAACTTGGGTCTTCCTGATGAGGTCCAGTACTTTTATCCACTCTTCCAGGTACCTAGCTGCCTCAAGATCGAGAACATTGCAGAGTCTTTTAAATGAGATTCATAGTCACATGAAAGAATGTGTTCTAATTATTTATACAGGGAACACTGAGTGGATGATGAATGTTTCCTGTCAAGATTTTGACATGGACATCCTGTAAACCTTGTACCTGGCTCTGGGATGGACATTGCAAATGGAAAATGAGCTGGGCCCACAGCTGAACAGCAAGTGGTGAGCATAGTAGGTGGTCTTTGGGAAGCTGGGCAGAGCTTTTAGTGGTTCTAAGCTTCTTCCTGAAATAAAGATCTGTATTTTGAACACCATCATTCTTCCAAAAATGTTGGATGACTGTGAATTGCTTATCTTTTCCTGTTCTGCAATAGACTCAGATCATATTCCTTACTGTGGGAAGCTCCATGATGAAAGTAGTGTTTTAGGAAAATTACTCCGGGATGCAGATTAGATGAGGAAGAGAGTGGAGACTTGCATGACAGCTAGTTCATTCATGTATTTGTTTGATAAACATTCATTAATTACTTTATGCAAAGCACTATTGGGACTAGCTAGAAGGTTACTGCAATAGTTTAGGTTAATTAGAATAGCAATAAAGCTAGATTTGGAACACAAATTGGAATATGAATTCAATAATAGAAAGTCCAATAGCTTCATCAATTAATCCATAAGCATTTATTAAGTAACTATTATATGTACAGAGTCCTGTTCGTGGTGCTGAATGAGAGAGGGAGTGACATTAGAGAATGACAAATGATCTAAAAAAAAAGACCACCAGTAAAATATTTAAAAATAATATACAAAGTAAGGATCTGAAAAACTCATTGTCCCTAAGTTATATATGATGGATAACAATTTAAAGTATGTCTTCATGCTCACCCACTAGCTTCCAGGGAGATTCACATTATAAAAGGAATTAACACTTTATGATAAAGAGATCACAGGAATTTAGGATTTAGACTTGGGAGGGATCTTAGAGATCATAAATGAATGAATATATTTGCTTACATGTTTCAGGCACTGTACTAATAAGTGAGAATACAAATACAAACGTTAGACAGTATCCGCCCTCAAGGAGATTATTGGTTGGTTGGTTGTCCTGTGTTCTGTAAGAGGGTCAAAAATGACTTCACTGTGCTAGAGTCAAGTTTCAGTGTGTCCAACTATGGCTGATCAGACCAATACAAGCCCAGAATACTCTACCACAGTTCAGGCGTAAATAGTCCAGGTGAACATTTGGGGTGGATCCTTTAAATTTGTGTATCCTGCACTTCCTTTGAACTGTTTCAATTCTGTTTTGCTCATAGAGCACAGCACCTTCTCTGGTGTGGGAGCACCATGCTGAGCGGTCCTGTACTAGTGTCTCCCATGTCACACAATCAATCCCAGAGTTCTTAGGAGAGACCTGGCTCTGGGATGGACATTTCTGGGATGGTATCATTTCTTCTGACCACCAAGTGAATGCTTACCTTATATGAGTTCTCCATAAAACAGTCTTGTTGGCAAGTGTACGTTTTGCATTTGAACAACATGGCCAGCCCAAAGGAGTTGCAATCTCCAAAGTAGAGTTTGAACACTTGGCAGTTTAGTTTGGTTTGGGTAAGGACCTCAGTGTCTGGTACCTTATCCTGCCAGGTGATCCTCAGAATCTTCCTAAGACAGTTCAAATGGAATCAACATATGGGAGATGAGTAGCAAGGAAAGGGACTTCTGATGTGGGGAGTCAGAGTGCTGGTGAATTGTTCCATGGGGCAATTGGCTGACTTGCCCTTTCCAGAAGCAATAGCTGTCTTCATTTGATTGCTGTACTCAGGGCAAGAGGGGGCAAAGTAGGGGTGGGGATGTGGAAGGTGCACAGCAGGAAGGCTCGTAGCATGATGACTCCTGTGGATGGCAGGATGGGTTATAAAGCATGGTCCAGTCTGGGACTGGCTAGATATAGCAGGCTGGGCAAGTTTGTACTCACTCACTCTCTCACCAGTCAAGACAGTTCAGACCCAGGGCAGGAGTTCCAAGGAGGAATGAAGTAATTCCTCCAGGCACTGAGGTCCAATTTCTTAAGCTGGGCCTAGTTCATAGAACACTGTGCCAATGAGAAGTACATACCCCTCATTTTGTAGACAAGGATGCCCTGCCATCAATCACAGAATAATAGCTCACACTGACACAGCACTTTAAAGTTAGCAAAGAGATTTACACACATTATCTCATTTGACAATATAATCGTGTGACATAGAAGCTATTATTAACTCCATTTTACAGATGAGGAAACTGAGGCTGTCAAGACCCTGTACTAAGTACTAGGAATACAGAGAAAGCATGCTCTCAAAGAGCTCACAATTTAATGGGGGAGATAGCATGTAAATAATTATATACAAACAAGCTATAAACAGAATAAACTGGAAATAATCAACAGAGGGAAGGCACTAGTATAAAGAGGGAATGAGAAAGACTTCTTGGAGAAGATGGGATTTTAGTTGGGACTTGAAGGAGGACAGGAAAGCCAGGAGGCTAGGATGAGGAGGGGATTCTCCACACATGAGGGACAGCCAAGGAAAATATTTTGAGTGCAGAAGTGAATTGTCTTTTGTCAAGAGCAGCAAGGAGATCAATGTTCCTGGATGGAAAGGGAGGGGACAGATTATGAAAGACTTTGAATGCCAACTGAACAGTGGGTTTTATGCAAGTAATAGGGAGCCATTAGAGTTTACTGAGCAAGGGAGTGATAATGGTCAGATCTGTGCTTTAGAAAGATCACTTAGATAGTAGAATGGTGAAGTTAAGTGACTTGCCTCTGTCACACAGCTACTAATGGATGTGAACTCAGATCCATCCGGATTTCAGTGCCCGAGCTCTATCCAATGCACCGCCTGGGAGTGAACATAATCTCCTTCTTTTTCCCTTTCAGGATTACTAGCTCAAGGCTAACAGTTAAGGAATGTGGTCTGGGGGGAAAGAAAAGAAAAGGTTAGAACTAGACCCAGGGAGTTTCTGGAATTTGAGAGAGAAGGCACTACAGACACACCCTGAATAGGCTTCAGAACTTGGAAAGAATATTTTGTTTTAAATTAGCTACTATAATTGTAATCGTTTTCGTTCTGAAGGCTGTGGGTACAGGAAAATACAAAGATTACCATCTTCCTCCAGCACTTTTCCTCTGAGACCCTCCAAGAAGCTTCCAGATGTTAGCTCCTTCCACCCTCAGCTCCGGTGAGATTAGAGGTTATAGATCATGGAAAGAGAACTGAACTGAGACCGGAAGCCTGGGCTTTAGGCCCAGTTCTGACACTAAGTCCTTCTGTGACTGACTAATCCTCTGTAGGTCTCAGTTTCCTCATTATAAAATGAGGGGTTCCTTACGGCTCTGACAGAGTCTAATTCTATCCCGCTTGTCTCCATAGAAAAAGTGGGTGCCTCAAACATTCAGGTATGTTTCTCTTGTAGAGGCTCAAATGAAGACTAGAGTCTGGCGATAGCCAGAAAGCAGATCCAGACCTGGTTTAGGATGGGGACTGTAGTCTGCTCTTTGACATAGTAAACAAATATTTGGACTTTCTGGGGTCATTCCCTAAGGGGCTTCAGTTCTTAAGGTCTTGGGAATTTTTGCTCACAACTTTGACTCAGACTCACCCTTGAGAAATCTGGAGTTGAGTGAAATTTGACTTGAGTCTACCTCTCACCTCTCCTGGCCCTTGGGTCTTACCTGCCCCTGCCAGGCTTTGAAATACTCTAAAGTCTAGATCAAGGGTGGGGAGCCTATAGCCTTAAGGCCTCATGTGACCTTCTAGGTCCTTAAGTGTGGCCTTCTGACTAAAATCCTAAAGGATTTGTTCTGTAAAATTTGGTTTCAGTCAAAAGGCAGCACTTAAGGACCTGGAAGACCACATGTGCCCTAAAGGCTGCAGGTTCCTCATCCCTGGACTAGATTGTAAAGGCCTTATATTGGGACTAGTGCCTTACGCTTCTTTATAATCCTTACAGTTTAGCAAAATGCCTTGCACAGAATTATTTTTTAGTAAATGGTTGTTGATGTTGAACTTGCCCATGCCCCAGGATGGTCCTTTTTCTTTCCTTTGCCAACCAAAATACTTATTCCCTCGGGAAGTCAGCAGAAAAGAATGAGGCTAATGATAGCTAGCATTTCTGTAGCACTTCAAAGGTTATTTACACAGAGCTTTACATATCTTATCTCATCTCACAACAACCCTATAAGGTAGGTGTGTTATATTGTTCCTACTTTGTGACTGAGGAAACTGAGACTTGAACGGGTTAAATGCCTTGACCAAGGTCACAGAGCTAGAAAGAGAATGAAATGGGATTTGAACTTGGATCTTACTGACTCAAAGTCCAGCATTCCATCCACTGACTTATCTTATGGACAATTTCACTAACATGCCTAGAACATACATAACTAGAATGTACAGTTGTGCATAATTTCACTAACATGCCCATGACTAGAATGTACAATTATGTGCAACTTCTCTGACATGCAAATAACTAGAACTAAGTTAATGCATTAGTCTTCTCAGGATTTTTCTAATACATATACAGGACTTCTTAAACTTTTTCCACTCATGACCCATTTTCTTGGTTGGGCAGCATTTTTTGATGTGTGTCCTGAGGACACACACAGTACAGAGTACACATGCTTTATGTGTAGAACCAAGGCTGCAGTAAAGTAGCATGATGCAACGCGGGCATCTGGTGCTCTTAGAAACACCTCGGATTTATTATGCATTTGATTTTTAATTAATTTTTGGTTGCTTCAGGTATAGAAACCTTTTCCTGTTGCCAAATTTGAGGGGGTCGTGACCCATAATTTAAGAAGCACTGAATTACGATATATGACGATAGAAAACATAACATTGTTAAATCATATAAATCCATTAGATTGGGAGCGCCACACCTGCAGAGACAGTCTTTTACCTTTTCCTTGGTAGCCGCAATGCTTAGCATAGTGCCTGACACATAGTAGGTGCTTAAAAATGTTTTTATTAACATCAGTTTAAAATATGTGCACATATACATATAAATAGTATCTATATTGTTTTTTAAAATGAGCAAAATAAAATCATTTATGGAGCAGTTCTCTACATAGTAAAACTAGCAATTGCTAGTTTTATCCCTTCTTCCCAGAGATATTTGCATTTTAAAAGAGAACTCATTCAGAATGAATATCCAGTGATGATATTTCAGGCAATGCAATAGGCAAGTAGGGGGAGGTTTGGGGAGGCAAGCAGTCTTCCCTAGCATCCTTCTACTTAAACCATGTGGCTACTTCCTATTCATAAATCTGGCTCTGACTGTAATACCCACTCACTGCTCTGTGATTTTATTTGTTTTAAAACCCCATATACTGACTTACAGAGGTGGTCAACTCCATAGAAAATCAAAATAATATCTCATTAAAATGAGCCTGAAACTAGGGACTGAGAAACCAGAAAACATATTCCCCCTTCCACTGTGTCATCTGGATCCCCCATTCTATAGCTAACAAGCTCGTCTTTGTCCTAACTTTCTACCTCTCACATTTCTTTCATCTTTTCATACTCATAGACAATGAGGTAGCATAGCAGATAGAGTGCCAGGCTTGGAGTTGGGAAGACTCATTTTCATGACTTCAGATTCATCCTCAGACACTTACTAGCTGGGTGACCTTAATCCTGTCTGCCTCAGTTTCCTCATCTGTAAAATAATCTGGAAAAGGAATTAGCAAACCATTCCAAGAAAACTCCAAATGAGTTCATGAAGAGTCTAAAATGACTGAATAATGACCCTTTTTTTCCTTCCCAGTTCTTTACTTCTGCTCTGGCTTTCTCCTTTTCACAGTCTTGACTCAAAGTTAGCCACTTCAACTATATACTATCTCCCCCCTTGAATCCATTTCTTCCTCGACCTATCACCTTCCAAGCTCTGTCTTTTCCCTTATTCCACAAAATTCTCTACTTCATTACCCACTTTCTCCTCCTGCAGGTTCTGAAGAAGAAACTTTACTTTATCAAAACCGACTCCTCTATTTGTGCTTTTGATTAAAAAAAAATCTCTTTCTAGCGCTTCTGGGAGTCTGCTTTTGCTGTCTTTCTCTCTCTCTCATCTTTAATCTTTCCTTACCTACTAGTGTAATTCCTGCTGCCAACAAATAGATGTAGTTCTCCTTCATCCTAAAAAATAAATAAAAATTTGAAAAAGCTTTTACTTTACTTAATCATCTTCTCGAATTAACATCCTATATTTTCCCCCTTTCACAGTAAAATCTTAGAAAAAAATGTCTACACTCATTCCCAGCTCCTCCCTTCTCCAGCCCATGCATATTGCTTCTGAGTCTACCACTTGACTGAAACATCTCTCCAATGATAGCCATGATCTCTTAACAGCTAAAGAGGACTGCCTTTTCTCAGACTTTATTCCACTTGACTTTTCTGAAGTCTTTTGCACCAATGTCCCCTCACCCCCACTTCCTAAATACTTTTGTCTCCATTGAATTCCATATGACAATGTTGATTCTTCTCTCTGTCTGAACACTCCTCCTCACTTCCCCTTGCTGGGTCATAGACATTGCTCACTCCCTAGTTATAAATTCTATCCCTTCTCATCAAAGCTCTGTCCTGAGCCCTCTTCTGTCTATACTCTCTCCTTTAATGATCTCATTCATTCCTGAGAATTCACTTTCAATCTCCATGCAGATGACCCTCAAATCTCCACAGCCACCAAGTCTCTCTCCTGAACTTCAGTTCACCATCACCAACTGCATGCTGGACATTTCCACTGGAATCTCAAATTCAGTGTGTTCAGATGGAACTCATCTTCCCTCCTGCTACCTACCCCTCCTGCCATATGGAGCTAGCCTGGCATCTCCCATCTGCCAAAACTTTGACCCAAGCAGTTGCTTATCCTTGTTTACATACAAAAGCTCTTCACTTATTTTCTTCTCTCCTTCCACACAGGAAAGTAGCCCACTAGCCTAGTTCATTCTCTTGTTAGCTCTTGCCCAGATTTTCACAACATTTTGTTAATTTACCTCCTGGTCTCCAGACTCTCCAATTCATCCTCCACACATATGCTAAAATAGTCTAAGATATGCCACTTTTCTGTCCAACAATCTTCTAGGCTCCCTACTGCCTCTAGGATGAATCTTAGCTCACCATTTAAGGACCTCCATAATCAGTTTCCAGCTTGACTTTCCCGACTTATTTCATGTTTTCCCTTCACTCATTTTACTTTTCTGTCAAATCGACCTATTTTCTCTAAACTTGGTAGTCTGTCTCCCTTTTCTGTGCCATCACACTGTTATTGTTGAAGTGTTCCAGTCACTTGTGACCCCATTTGGGGTTATCTTGGCAGAGATCTTGGAGAAGTTTGCTATTTCCTTCTCCAGCTCATTTTACAGATGAGGAAACTGAAGCAAACAGGGTTAAGTGACTTGCCCAGGGTCACACAGCTAGTAATTTAAATTGGAACTTGATTGGAACTCAGGAAGATGAGGCACTCTATCCACTTTATCACCTCGATACCCCAGTACCTTCACATGAGCCATCCTGAATGCTTGGGCTGAGTTTTCACCTCACCTCTTTGTTTTGGAATCCTTACCCCCCCTTCAAGGTTTAGTTCTCATACCACCTCCCATATGAAACCTTCCCCGGGCCTTCCCCCCTGTTATTAGTGGTCTCTCCTTCCTTCTTTTATCTTACATGTATTTACTCATATATATATTTTGTCTCCTCAGAAAAATGTATATATAAATGAAAAAATGTTTATTAAACACTGTGTCCAATTCTGGAGATACAAAGACAGTTTCTGCTCTCAAGGAGCTCATAACTTTAATTGAGGGAGACACAGCACATTAAAGGGTTTAACTGCAGGGAGGAGAGAAAGGCCCCGAAGTCCTCAGGATGCATTGTCAAATGGGACTGTGTAAAGGCCTGCAGGGAATAGGAAGCAAGGCAGGAAATACATCTCAGAAGACTTGAGAATATAATGGCTGCACAAATGGTAAGATCTGGGAGTCCTCCATGTCACTGGAAGTACTTCCATCCTACCCAAATACATTGAGAAATCATATCATTCCAGACTGACAGCCCTGAAGGGGCCTGAGCGTTGGGAAGGAGAGGAAGGAAAGGAAGAGAGAAGGTCACTTCCAGTCATTGCGCTTTGTATTGCCCTGCTATCTCCATGTAGTCTGAACACTAAGGTTTGGGTAAAGGAAGGAAATGTGGGGAGATTTTTTTTTAAATTTTGTCTTTATATCAAAGTACAGTGACTTGTTTGTAGCAGGCACTTTAAAAATGTTCAATTCAATACATGGAGTCACAGAGTTTGAACTGAGTGTTTTAAAATAGTGTACCCTTTAAGAAGGATACAAAATGTTTATTTAAGGGAAAAGATGATTTCATGTGGTAATGCCATCTGATAAAACAAAACCAAACTCATGTTGGAATGAAATCTGCAATTAAAAAATAGAAATGTGTACATGTGCAAATCTATTTATGTCCCACTGCTTCGCTAAACTCATCCATTCCCCCATCCTGTCCCATCCCATCCACCCCCTCAATCCACAGTAGTCAGTGTTCTGGGGCTCCAGGCAGTGAGATGAATAAGCCAAATTCAATTTACTGCCATGGCAGGAGACAGGGATAGAAAGGAGAATAATGGGAGAGAGGAAGATGAAATTAAATACAGTAACATTCCAATTATTTAGAGGTCAGACTTGCACCAACCTCAACTGTCAGGAAGCCATGCCCTCAAGTATAGGCAGCTTACTCACTGGAGAAGTCCTTGAGCAATCATGAGTCCTTAATAACTCATACTTGAGACATCATTCTCATCAGCTTGGTTATCTACTTTCCCAGTACACAGCAGATGAGAAAAAGCAAATTGGAAAGATAGCTAGGAAGGAATGCTAGTCAGTCACACTGACAGCAGAAGGAAATAGTAACTGACAAGAAGATTGAAGGGATTGTCAATCCTCACACTTTTCCCAGGATGCATTCCTGGAAAGGACACCATTAAGCAAATAGTTGAAATGCAAATCATTAGTCTACCTTAGAGGCCCCCTGGGCCATCATCTCCCTGAGTTCAGCTCAGCTAGTTCTTGGACAACCCATACTCAGTCCTTTGCTGGGCCTAGATGCAATTTTTTAACATTTTGATAAGAGTCTCCCACAGCGTTTGCTCTTACATCATTGCTTTAAAAATTAAGAATTTAAACTCCATATCATGAAGAGGCACTGGAGGAAGATGTTAATGGAGGAACTTCCTTTTACCCAGCAGTCCAAGCTCTGGCATTTCCTGGCCTGGGTTTAGTCTTTATATTCTCTTGTTTGTTGATCTCACTGGCAGCTGTAGGCTCAATGATATGCCTTGGGCATAGTTGCCCAAGTTTGGAACTTCAGTTTTACTCTTGACCTAACTTTTTAACTCACATATGTTCAATCAGTTGCCAAAGCTTATAATTTTTGCCTCTGCCACATTTCTCATATATATCCCCTTCTACCCACTTACTCAGATACCATCCAAATACAGCCCCTAATCATCTCTTGCCCTTACTATTTCAATACCCTTCTCCTATTCCTTCCTCCACATGAAATGCATAGAAGGAGCCCAGATGTCCCTCCCTGTAGGTGATTAACCAATTAGACCCAAATCAGCTCTACTAGGCATCCTACACAAGTTTCCAGTATCAAACTTGAAAGAGATGATCTCACCAGTGTCCAAATAAAGCAGAATGGTTCACTCTAATGAGAGAATCTGGGTATTGGATGGTGCAGGCATCATGCTCACCAGATGGGAGATGCCTCTCCATCCCACAAAGATATTTCTTGTTGTGTGCAATTCTTTCTTTGCCTCCTCAGCTGCAAGGCAACAAACAGCAGACCTGGGTGTCATACACCAGATGAAAATGTTCACCTGTTTCCTATTGCCGATGACATCCATAATGGCTGCAGGGGAGGCCATGTCCATGTAGACCTTGCCTTCAATTTATGCTGATCACAATTAACCTCACTTCCTCTCAGGGAATATTTGAATCCGTTTTGGAGGAAGATGATGAGTCAGGAGCACTTTCTCAGTTTATTGAGGTTGGGGGGGGTGTCTGTTGATAGTCTAGGAGCAAGTATCCCAGTTGATTTGTCCAGAGCACAGTGCTTGGAGGTGACCAAAGTGCTTCATGGGACCATGAGCTGCACCATGCTGGGGAAAAGACAGAACAGTCTAATTGGATTCTCTGCTCCAAGTCTCTGCCAGTTGCCAAAATAACTTTTTTTAAGCTCAGATCTGATCATCTCACTCCCTATACAATAAACTACAGTGTTAGATTTGATCTCTATTAACTTTAGGATCAAATTGAAATGCCCGTGTTTGGCATTTAAAAGTCTTACAACTTGGCCACTTCCTACCTTTCCAGTTTTTATCACATCTTATAAATATATAATTATATATAAACATAAACAATAAAATGTGATAAAAGTCTTTATCTTATCGCACCTCCCCACATACACCACATTCCAAGATGATTTCTTGTCTTTCAAACTAGACACTCTTGTTCCCATCTCCATTATTTGCATCTCCATTCTGGGAGTGCTTTCTTTCTTCACCTCCTATCAGTTTCCTCCTACACTCAGGGGGAGAATGAGCGGTTCCTGGGGGCTTTTCTTCTTTCCCCACCCCTACTTGTAAGGGCCTTCTCTTCTGAAGCTATCTTTCCTTCCAATTTGTATTTATCTTGTATGTATTGCTGTATGTATAAATGATCTCCTCCCATTAGAATGTAAGCTCCTTGAGGGCAGGGATTTTTTCCTTTTTTATCTTTTATCTCTTTTATCTATTTATAGTGTATAGCATTTAGCACAGTGCTTACGTAGTAAAAACATAATAAATAAATGCTTATCATTGACTAATTGGGGCAGCCCTTTGCCTGATAAAATCTTATTTTGTTTTAACTTGTTTTGTATCCACCAACAATTGCCTCTGGGGATTTTCAAAATGTGATTGGAATATAGTTCATGCCTAAATCTCCACAGATTTAAGTCAAGGCAAGCTTTCAAGGTCAGTCCACAGAAGTTAGGAAAAAAATGTATAAAGGACTCAGTTGCCCATAAACTATTGATCTACTCCTTCTCCCCATACATTGAGTCCCACAATGACATCATGCCATATATAATCCCCCAGACTCATAACATTACTGTTGAAGAGAGAGATGGGATAGCTGGTTCAAAATGTGAATGAATTCACTTAGACCTTCTCCGTAGTCTTTGGGAGCTTATTGAAGCAAAAGTAATGGGCCAGAGATTAAGCTAGGAGTTAAACAAAGGCAGGGATACAGGAAAAGGATCAAGTTTATATAGGATGATTTTAGGGTTTCCATATGGGGGTTGGAGATCTAGGGTAAATCTTGCAAGATAAAGGCACAAGGAAAGGACTATGAATGGCACAAGATAAGGAAATCCCGTTCCCTGGGATGAGGGGTGGGGACGGAGTTTTATGGTCCAGGATAAGGGGAAATTTTGTGGTAAGGGGAGACCTTAGGGCACCAAGGACTTCCCAGAGTCAATTCAAGATTATTTTAACTCTTAGGGCACTATTTCCATCCACATCACTACAGTGTGGCTTGGACTCTCCCTACAAGGGAAATTAATTTGGAGATACTAGATGAGCTAGCAAGGTGGCACAGTGAGTGTGAGGCCTAGAGTCAGGAAGACTCATTTCCCTGGGTTCAAATCTGGTCTCAGATTCTTACTAGCTGTGTGTCCCTGGGCAAGTCACTGAGACCTGTTTGCCTCAGTTTCCTCCTCTGTAAAATGGCAAACCACTCCAGCATCTTTGCCAAGAAAGCTACAAACAGGGTCGTGAACAGTCAAACACAATTGAAACAACTGAACAACAAAGAAAAGATGAGCAACTCCTTGACATTTGTGATAAAACCAACATCTCTCTACCAGGTTCTTCCTTCACTAGCAAGGGCTAGACTGGATTGTCCTGAGTGACAAAGGTCAGGTTTATTTTGCCTAGGAATGAAATGTAAGACTTGTCTCTCTTGATACAGTTTTCTGGTAGCCTCTAGATGTGTTACCTTGACTTCTTAATCACCTATGGGCAATGAAAGATCCTAACCATGGAAATCACATGGAAATCAATGCACCTCTGGCTTGGTGAATATCTGAAAACCGAGATCTAACTGAACCATGAAATTTTCAGTGTGACCATGTACAGTTTGGAAATCAGCAATCCTCCAAATCAGGGTTTCATTTAGTGTTTTATTGATGGTCTAGATTTAAGAAAGTATTGATAATACAGAGGAAACTTAAAACAGTAATAACCCCCAATGGGTTATTAAACATTTCCCAGCACACCCAGATTACCCTGCTTGAACTCATTAGGTGTACAGTAAAAGGTTCAGAGAATGAAGTCATCACCAAAGTGGAGGCAGATTGTAAACGAGTAATAATGTTAAAAATGATCATTTATGGAACACTTTAAGGTTTGCAAAGTCCTTTAATCCATTATCTCATTTGAGCCTGATGACACCCCATGAGTCACCATACCCTATGCTGCTAAATGGATATGTTTCCCTATATAGACAAGAAACTAATGCCATTGTATCTTTGTTGTTTATTTTTACTCTGTTAGGAGTAAGTAAACCTCCTTTTGTTAACTGTTCAATGACACAGGAGTACTTCCTTCCATCTAATAGCACACCTGAAGTCACAGGGTGAATGCATCAGATCCACTCCTACCAACCTTTCAGTGAGTTTCCACTCCCCTCCTCCCTCAGTCCCACTGTCCTAGGAACCCACGTCTTAAGGGCTGGGAACTCCCTGGCAGGAAAATAAGCTTAAGAACGCAGACTGCTATAAACCCAGCTTTCTTTTCACTGGAACTGCATGATCTAAAGAACTCACATTAATAGGGGAAGACAAAATCCAAGTCTTTTGCTCCCCCACATTTTGACTTAGTCCCATGACCACAATCTTTTCCCTAAGAGGTTACCATTGACCAGAACACTAGTGTGGACTTGGGCAAGTTACTTAGCCTCAGTAAAATGAGGTTTGGAACAGATAGGCCCCTTTCAATCTACAACTATCCCCTCATGAATGCCCCTTTTTCTCCCAAGTAGGCTGGATTCCAGGATCTTTTCTCCAAGTCTGGCAATAGCCAAAAATTTTACCTTTTGTGTCTTGAAGGCTGTATTACAGAACTCTCCAGGGATTCAACATTTCCAGGAAATCCTCAATCTTCCATTGGGAAGGAAACAAACATTTATTAAGCACCTACTGTGTGCCAAGAACTGTGCTAAGGACTTCACAAATATCTCATTTTATCTTCACGATAACCCTGGAAGGTGCCATTATTCTATCCATTTTATGGCTGATAGGCAGACTTCTCATCCTCAGCAGGAACAGAGGCAATGAATTCCTCATCTCTCAGATGATAAGCGTTTCCGATGGTTATCTCTTAGATATCCATATGTTTCAGAGATGACTAATATAGAAAGACCTCTGATATTGTTATACGTTCTGGTAACCCAGGTGTGAGGATGTATGTTCCTATGGTGAAGGACCAAGGTATTATTTCAATGTTTGTGAATTCCCCTAGGTTGGCCTGGGGACTAGGTCTAAGCACTGAGTTGGGCCTGAGTAGCACTTACAAACTTCTGTCCTTGGGGTGTTTGAAGGAATTAAAGTCATTTGTGCAAAGTCTGGGGAGTGTTTGTTGAGTCACAGTGCTTGCATTTCAAGTAAATTGTTCTATTTTTAAAAATCATAATGAGATGTAAGTGACTCTTCATGGGCTAGACTTAAGTACAAGCTATTTCCAGTGGGTGGGGCAGAGCTACGAGGATGAACCCAATTCCCAACTAGACTCTTGGGGAATAATAGGAAAAGAATCCTAAAGAGATTTTCCATCAACACCACACTTGTTACATAAGCACCAAACAATTCTTACAGTACTTGACTCTGGTTGTCATTCTCTCATACGTGAATACCCTAATGAGCTCTGCACAGTGCTGGGCACAGAACAAGTATTTAAACTCTTTTTATTCACTTGTTCTACTCCCCCTCTTCCCATTCTGCTGAAGAAGCTTGAGGCAGACTGCCATATTAATCACTCAATAAGTATTTATTGAGCACCTACTATGTGTCAGGCACTATAGTAGGCTACAGAAATACAAATGCAAAGAATGAAATAATTCCCACTAGGAGTGGTTTAAAATCTAATGAGGGTGGTGGTGATGGTAGTGGAGAATAAGAACATATGTAAGAATAAATACAAAGTAGTTGAATATAAGGTAGTTCGAAAGGGAGGGCACTGGAAGATGAGGGAATCATCGCAGGCTTCACATATTTGAACTGTCTTGAAGGAAAAGAGGGATTTTTTGAAGCACAGGTGAGGAGAGAGCACTTGAGGCATGGGGAACGTTCAGTAGAGGATAGCCATGGAGATAAGAGATGGAATGTTGGGCATGAAGATGAGATGTTGGATTGGCTGAATGGAAGGAGGAAGAGTAACGTAAAGGAGGCTGGGAAGATAGGTTGAGGCCAGATTACACATGGCTTTAGAAGCTGAACAGAAGAGCTTCTATTTGACTCAAATCAGAATCCAATAAGATAATATTGCAAAGTGCTCAGCATAGTGTCTGGCACATAATAGGTCTTTAAAATAAATGCTTTTTCCCTTTCCTTCCCCTAGATTCTAGAGATCATAGGAAGCCATATACATCTCTACAGAATGTCCTATGACTATGACTACTACTGCTTCCCATAACGTGAAATTAATTAGAGGATATTTGTTGTTTTCGAATTGTTTCAATTGTGTCTAACTCTTAGTGAGCCCATCTGAGATTTTCTTGGTAAATATACCGGAGTGGTTTGCCATTTCCTTCTCCAGTTCATTTCACAGATGAGGAAACTAAGGCAAACAGGGTCAAATGACTTACTCAGGTCAAATGACACACAGCTAATAAGTATCTGAGATCAAATTTGAACTCAGGTTCTCCTGACTCCAGGGTTGGCTCTCTATCCACTGAGTGACCTAGCTGCCCCAACATCAGTCATAAATCTTGATTAAGTATCTTTTCTTCAGCCCACCCCCATGCAGCTCATAGCAGAAAGATGCAAATAGCATTATACTAACAGTGTTGAATACACTATAGAGAGCTTCATTTGGAAATCCTTGGAAAAAATTAGCTGATCTTTAGTTTGGATTTTTTAAAAAACGACCTTCAAAAAAAAAAATCTCTCCCTTACAATTGCTAGGACAGTTGTAAATCTGATGGCTATGGAAGTGAGGGAGATATGACTCTTCATTATGCATGTGGCAGGAGTGGAGAGGTGAAATGCTGAAATGTGAAAGGGGGACAAGTGGGATTACATGTATTGACTGAACAACTACTTTATGTCTAGTCTTGTACTAACTGATATAGAGGATAGATACAAGAGAAGAAAGAGTCCCTGGCCTCAGGGAGGTTATAGTTGGCTTGGAGGATACAAGATTAACACACTATGCAATTAGTGAATAGCCACATATTATGATGTCATATTATGTATAACATCTAACATTGTATACTTATGTATTATATACTATATTACATATATAATAATATATAATAGATGCTAAGTTGTGTAGTATAGACAAATAGAAATTAAGACAGGATAAAATAAGGCACTCACCAAATGGTATAGAAAATCAAAGCTGAAAAGATTGGAGAAAAGAAAGGACAGGGGTAGAAGCAGTCAAAGAGAGAGTTGGTCTGGTGTTGTGAATTCAAATATCATTTATTGTCTTGTCTTTTCATGTGGGATCTGGTCTCCTTGTATTTAACCAGGTTTACAAGATTTAAAATTTTTAATCTTGCTTCATTATCTTTAGTGAGGCCCAAGGACTCCATGGCCACAGGTAAGACAAAGCAGAAACCACTCTCTCCTTTTAATAGTTGCTGCATTTTGTGTCCAAGGCTAGATTTAGAATCTTCCCAGAGAAATCCAATTTTAGCACTTCAGAGTCTGTGGGGATAAGCATGGCAGTAGGAAGAAAACCTTCAATGATGCGTTCATTTGCATGATTTTAATTCAACCTGTCAAAGGAAAGAGACGTTTCCATCTGCTAACATTTTTTTTCACAGTTTTCTTTACTTGTTTAAATCTTTTATTTCAAGAGACCCATGTAGAGCTAAATAAGAATACTCTAAGCTTAGCCAATTTTTACTTCTTCACTGTTATTAATCATGATCACACTCTATAGTTAAACTTTAAGAAGGAGGGACCATTTATCTGAAAATCTATTCTACGGCTGTTTTTAAACCTAAATAATTTAATTATTAGCTTGTTTGGATGTAGGAGCATGTCTACTCTGGCATTATTTGGGAATCTGTAGTGGAAAGAGGTTGGGAAACAGGAGACTTCTTTCTAGTCTTGTATTTATAGATGATTCTCTTTGCCATTTTGCTTTTTAATATTATTGGACAGAATAATTTGGTCTCAGTTTCTTTACCTATAAGGTAGATATGTCTGGTGTGGTACTACTCCCTAACTTTCTCTGAGGTCTCACTTTTCTTAGCCTGGGGCTGGCTCATTCATTTATCCCAACAGCATCTATGGCTATCAGGTCATGGTTCCCCAGAAGTGCTACCATGTAACTACAACTCATTTTCAGCATCCTAGTGGTAACTCTGGTTGGGGGAACATGCACGTCTATACTCATGATTGTAGCTTCTGAGCCCCTACCAGGGTATTTACCTTTTGCATAAATCACATCAGTTTACCCATTCTAGAAAGCTGTTTGGAACTTTACACACAAAAGTTCCTAAATTGTGCATGCTCTTTGAGTTAACTACTGCTGAGTCTATACCTCAGACAGCAAAGAAAAAAGGAAAAGGACCCATACGTACAAAAATAGTTATAGTAAATTTTTTATAGCAGCCAAAAACTAGAGGGTAATCTATTTGGAAATGGCTAAACAAATTATGGTATGTGAATGTAAAGAAATAGAATTACACCATAAGAAATGATGAAATGGACAATTTCCAGCAACTGGAAAGATCTCTATGAACTGATAGAGAGTGAAGTAAGCAGAACTAGGGGAACAATTTATAGAATTTTCATTATGAAGAAAAACATTATAAACATTATAAAAACATTATAAAGAAAAATAACTTTGAAAGACTTTAGAATGCTTATCAGTGAAATGATAAACTATGAATCCAGAAGAATGAATATGAAACATACCACATGCCTCCTGCCAGAGAAGTGGTGCACTAAAAATGCATAATAATACATATATTTTTGGACATGGACAGTGTGGGAATTGTTTATCTGGACTATGTGTACTTGTTATGAGGAATTTTCTTTTTTTTTCTTTATAACTCAATTGCAGGGCATTAGGAGAAAGACATAATAAATGCTTTTAAAATAAATAAAAATTTAAAAAGTCAAATCAGTGTTAGTGACATTCACTTAACATGAAGCATTTACTAAACAGAAGGCAACAGCAAAAATAATAAAATATTAAAAGTTCACCCCCAAACCTGAGCCCCATTCCCATCTAAATACACAGTATCTGAAGGAAGGGGAGAGTTGGCGCAAACCTTCAGAAACTTAGTAGTGAGATACACAAAGAAACCTTTGTACCTGGGGCAATTCACAACTCAAGACTGCTGGCCTGGATGTGTTCTGGTCTTTTTAGAGAATGATGTCAACTATGCATTACCTCCTGGGAAGGACCACTCCTCTTCTGGGTTTTTTGTTCTTTTTCAGGATGATCATGCTTCTCTGCTACTCCTGCTGGATGAAGGCAGTGTTAAAGCTCTTTTAGCTAATAGTAATATTAAATCTAAGGTGTGCAGATCTTCTCCATTAGCTATATGCCAAAGTAGCTTTTCAGTAAAAAATCAGTTCCCTTTCATTCTGGGATCTACAAAGTTATTGAATTCTGTTCTCTGTGAATTTTGATTAATTTTTCCTGGCTACAGAGCACACTAAAAGGCAACATAGACAAGTCTCTGAGAAGTTTCCTCTCTCTAGAGGTGAAAATCATGCTATAGAGTAAGGCAACCTTGTTCCAGTCAGTTCTTCAAATAGGATGCTGCTTTCTCCAATCAGCTCTCAGCATGAAGAATTCCCTCTTACTAGATCAGCTCCCTACCTCATCCACAGAGTCTATCACTAATCATCTGATTATCTGAGCAATGCTCACTTTCTGCCAGTTGGCTTCTGTCTCCTCTCAGCTTCTTTTCTTCTGGTTTCTTGGCTCCATCAGTCCCTGTGTTCTGTCTTCTTTATGTAACTTCCCAAGTCTCCTCAGCTGGCTTCAAGCCTCAAATCAGGGTCCCTTCATATAATCATCCACATGTACCTTAGGCTGAGAAACCCCAAATCCACATTTCTATATTTAATAATCGCTCCAAAACAATTCTCTGATTCAATTTTTCACAAAACACCTCTCAAGTTCTAAAAACAGGCACATCTAAATTAGACATGGGAAAGCAGTGTACTACAAGTCATCTTTAATCAATCAGGATATTTTCCTCTGAGCAAGTTTTCACTCTGGTCCTCTTAGGATTTTATGCATCTTTCCTCTATTGCTTTTATTGGTGAGGCTGTTTTTTTCCAGGGTCTCTCACAACTTTTTGTGTTTATCCTTAAGATTCATTTCTCTGTGTTTCACAAAAAAAAAATGTCCTTTTCAGTCCATTTTAATAAAATGTTCAGTACCTTATTTGTAAAATGAAAAAGATAATCTGTACTTTACACTGCATGGATATTTTGTATCTAAATAAGGTTCAGTTTATAAAATGCTGCAAAAGGCAAGAAAACCAGGGAGGATAAATCTTAAATACTAAGTCTAGCTATAGAGTCTGCCTTTATCTATAAGAAGAAAGGCATTCATGTATGGGCAAGAAATAGTGAAAATATATGAAAACATATGTGACAGTTCTGTGGGGCAGTGGATAGAGTGCCAAGCCTGGAGTCAGGAAGACCTAAGTTCAAATTTAGCCTCAGACATTTACTAGCTGTGTGATACCCCCCCCCCCCAAGTCACTTAACCCTTTTTTGCCACAGTTTCCTCAACTGTAAATTGAGCTAAAAAAAGGAGGTGGTAAACTACTCCAGTATCTCTGCCAAGAAAACCCTATGAGGGGTCCCAAAGAGTCAGACACAACTGAACAACAACAAACATCTGATTTTTATTGTACATTGTACGTTGTATATTTCTACACTTTCTGCTCCAACCTTTACTTTAGGAGACCTTTCACATTTTCTAAACCTAAGCTTTAAGAAATTTTCTCTGGGATGGAATGGGAACTAATCAAAGAATGTGAGAAAGGGAATTTAACCCCTCTCATTAGATGTCAAGTTCCCCCAGGACTGAACCCAGTTCTATACACATGGGTCCAAGGCAGAAGAGTCCCCTTGGAAGAAAGGGAAAAGGGACAAGTGCTGTTCTCAAGACTTTAGGTCCTAATAGTAACTCCACTATTCATCCCCCAAAAATGTAATTTGAAGGGGCAGATATTGGTAGCAGCTGAAGAGATTAATAAAGACCTCACATAGAAGTGCTGTTTGAACTGACCTTTGAAAAAAGCAGGAATCCTAAGACGTGAAAGTTAAACAGGAACATATTCCAGGTGTGAAGGATAGAAATGAGAGATGTAATGGGTCAGAGGGAATGTAACCAAGAGCGCAGATAAATCAAGAAATTTGCATCAGTGAGGAATTGGGTTACTTAGACACAAAGGACTGAGAAGTGCCCAACAACTGTGACAAGCACCTGGGGTTATTACAACCCTAGTATAAGTTCAAAACAGGACCAACTGCAAAGGTGACTTGATAATACCCCCCTCAAGGGTCTTTATATTTCTTTTTAAGGAGTTGTATCCATCCTAGAACTCTGAGCCCATTAAACCTGTGGGTAGGGGATAATGTGGCACTAGTTACTGGTAGTGCAAGGCTTTGGACACAGAATCACGGTAGACTTTGCAATGGGCTTCCCTGTTGAAAGCAGCTGTAAACAAGTATTAGTTGGCTCTTCCTTTTGACATCTCTGACTGGGGGATGAAACAGGAATTCTTACAGCGACTGGTGAATCAACTAAAGCTGCGTGGCAAGAGAGGAGAAATGTAGGGACAGAACCATCTTCTGCTGCCTTTCTTTCCCTATCCTGGTTATAAGTCAGCCCCATCCTCCAGTGACCACCTAAAGGAAAAGCAAGATCCTTTCTCCGAAGCAAAGGATATATATAAATCAGGTGGGAGTTTACCCTTTGGCCACATATGCTCAGTTTCAGACCACTCTCCCCAGGGATCTTAAATGTCCAGGGGGAGAATGAGCCTCCAGTCTGGTGAGAGTTGGGGAATTAGTCCCTATGGGGCTGTTACATACAGACAAAAAACCTCAGGGCCAAGGAGGGTAAACTATTTGCCTAAGATCACAGAGGCAGTAAGTATTCAAAGATGCATTTGAACCTAGGTCCTCTATCAAGAAGGGGAGACTAGGTAGAGCAGTGAACAGAGAACATGGAGTCAGGAAGACCTGAATTCAAATATGGCCCCAGACACTTACTAGCTGTGTGACCTTGGACAAGTCACCTGACCCTGTTTGCTTCATTTCCTCATCTATAAAATAAGTTGGAGAAGGAAATGGCAAGCCACTGCTGTAACTTTGCCAAGAAAACCCCACTGGCGTCCCAAAGATTTGACCATGACTGAAATAACTCAATAACTTCTATCAGGAATCACTAGAACATCAGCGGAAAGTAAGTGTCATTTGGGTCTTTATTTTAGGACATCAAGAAATCAAGAGCCAGATAAATCTGCTCCAGTACTGTTTGTCAGCAGGACTGATTCCAGAGCCATGGTGGGTCTGGTTTCTTCCTACTCAGTGTTGCTTCTGGAAACACTCATGTATTTCAGCAGCTCAAGCATCATTGAGACATTTACATTTTCCTTTAACTGTCAATCTTCCATTTCTATATGGAGGGAGACAGAAGCAAAATATTCTCCACCAAAGACATCAGAAGAGGCTTCTGCCTAATCATGGTCTTCTTAAATTGGAAATGACCTCCAAATCCAGGACTGAATTCATTCTCTTTTTGCTTAAGCCCTCCCCTCTTCCTAATTTAGTATTAATGTTCAGGACACCATATCCTGCTATTTACCTAGGCTCAACAACATATGTGTCCTCCTCTGCCCCTCACTCTCACCCCCCACCTTCCATCTCCAAATCTGTTACCAACTACTTTCAATTCTGTCTTCCTCATATCTTTTATATCTGCCTCCTTCTCTCCTCTCACACTGCTGTCATGCTGGTGCAGGCCCTCATAACTTCATACAAACTCTACTGGTTGGTTTCCCTTCCTCAAGTCTCTCCCCATGCTCTACTGTTGTCAAATTAATCTTCCTAAGGTGAAGATATGACCATGTTTCCCCTTTTCCCCCCTTTCCCCATTTGATAAACTCTAGTGACTCCCTATTGACTCCAGAATTAAATGCAAAATCCTCTGCCATTCAAAGTCCATCATAATTTGTCCTCTTCCTACCTCCCCAGTCTTCTTACACTTTATTCTCCACCAAGCACCCTTTGATGCAAAGACCTGGACCTTCTTGCTGTTCCTCACTTAAGATAGCCCAACTCCTGACTTTAGGCATTTTCAGTGACTGTCCCCAGTGCCTGGAAAGTTCTCCCTTCTCATCTCTGTCTCCTGGCCTACTTCACTTCCTTCAAATTCAATCTCACCTTTTACAAGAAACTTTTCCTAATATCCCTATTCTATTCTCTCTCTCTCTTTCTGTCTTTTCATTATGCATGCCTCAAAGCAACTTCACCCAGTATCAATGTACAAACATATTCAATGGATGGCACTTCCGTTGGCCATTTCCCCCACTGTAGTCCATTGGCAAAGATACTAGAGTGATTTGCCATTTCCTTCTCTAGTTCATTTTACAGACAAGGAAACTGAGGCAATGTACACACATGCTCAATGGATGGTACTTCCATCAGCCATTCACCCCATTGTAACCCATTGCCTCACTTCCCTTTGCAATAATTTAACTCTCCCTTCTATCAAAGGTATTTTCTCCTTCTCCCTCTTGCCCCATCAGATTGTCAGCTCTTCAAGAGCTGACACATGACACATATGTCATATGTATCTTCGTATCCCCAGGTCCTTGTGCTATATATGTGGCTGTGGGTAGACCACAACCTCTCTGGGCTTTGGCTTGCTCATCCTTGAAATGAAGGTATTGGATTAGATGATCTCAGAGGTTTCTTCTAGCTGTAAATCTATGATCCTATGACTTTAGTAGTGAGCCCTTAATTAATATTTGTTGACTGGAACTGAGCTGAGATAGTTGAAATAGTATTGGATTAAGATTCCAACAATCTGGATTTGTAGACCAAGTCTTCTTACTGTATGACTTTGGAGAAGTTCCTCCAACCTCTCTGCACCTCAGTTCTTTCATCTACAAAGTGAGGAGATAGGATGAGATGATTTCTAGTCTCTTGCAGCTCTAAGTTGATCATCCTATGAATTGGAAAGGGTCATTACTTAGAAGTCATTTACTCTCTCATCCCTTCATTAGACAGAGAAGGAAACTGAATCTCCAGAGTGGTGACATGATTTAATCAAAGTCTAATTGGATTCAAATCCGGATCTTCTCACTCTGAACCCAATGTTCTTTCCCCTCTATCACATTGCCTTCTAACATAGGATATTTTCAGTCACATCCATTCAAAAGACATGAGGATCGACCAAATGTTTCAATGAGCACAGTCAGCATTAATTTACCTTTGCAATATTCACTTTTATTTAAAAGCTTGACAAAAGTCTCTTGGTATTTGCTAATGGGATCAATGGTGAGTGTGTAGATTTACAGCATTTAGCAGTCATTCAGAGCTCCCATTTTCTCCCATTTATTCCTACCCCCATCCTCCATGATTTGACTGAGATCCTTTCTTCTGATACATTTTTCCCTCACTTCTACTTATCTAAATTCACAGTCCATTGTCATTGATTCATTACAAGAGAAGAAGGTCAAGCAAAATATATCAACGCACAGATCTATGTAAAAACGCATACCTTTTTCTGTACCTCAGTCTACCGTCTCTCTACCAAAGGACTAAAGAATGCTTCATTAGTACTTTTCTGACATCGTCATTGGTTACCACATTAATCAGAGTTCTGAAGTCTTTCTATATTCTTTTACATTACATTTCTGTGGTCTTTTGTGTAAATTGCTCTCCTGGCTCTACTTAATTCACTATGCCTGAGTTCATTCAAGTCTTCCAAAGTTTTCCTGAAATATTCAGAATCATCATTTCTTAAAACACAGTAATATTTCTCTATATCCACATATGACAACACTTTTGGCCAAAAGAATCCTAATTCCTTTCCCAAACTCTTCTTTTCACTGTGCCCTGAAAGCCATCATGACTTAAATCCATCATAGGAAGGTTGGTATGTTTTACTGTCTCCTTATTTTTCTTGAGAATCAACTCTGTAAGTCATTTCCATAAAAAAGGTAATTTAGACCTTTACCTAGAAATGTAACTTTCCTTTGCAGAAAAACACAAAAAGTAAGAGCCAAGGTATCCTTTTCTCCGTTTTCAGTTGTCATCATCCCACATGCCCTAATCAAAGATACTCATCTTTCTTTTCTCCCAAAAGAGGTAAAACAAAACAAAGTACAAAAACAAAATCCAGCTCTTTTTGTTGTCCTTGTCATTCTCAATTCTTTCTGAACTTTAGCATTCCTGAATATTTATATCAGAGCACTCCATACTTGTATTTACCTTCTTTTGTTTTGCTTCCATTTTCTGAAGATTTCTCTTTAAAAGCAAAGTTGATTGGCAAAGTTCCCTGTGCATCCACATCTGACTGTTCAAAATAATCTAATTTTTCCTCCTCAATAGTAATATTTCTCTATTTGTCTTCAGAATTTGATTCTTGAGCATCTTCTATCCTTCCTGTGCTGATTTCCCCTGAAGAATTTTACATTTTTCCCTCTAAACCCTTTGAAATCTGCTTTTCCTAAATCTCGGGTATATGTCAGGCAATGCCTCAATTTCCTCTCCTTCTTTGTCATAGATTCAATGGTGGATTAATCCATGCCCTCCCTTTTATAGGATTCCTATAATTTCCAGGACAGCAACCAGTTCCTCCCTATTAATAAGAATCAAATATAGACTAAATGGAAGAATGGAAAGGAAGGACAAAGAAATGGGAAAAAAGATGAGAAAAATTATCCTACATAAATAGATAGAAATTTATAAAAAACAAGGAGAAAGAGGGAAAGGGAACAGGTGACATGAACCTCATTTTCATTTGAATTAGCCAAAGGAAGGGGAAAACCACATAGAGGTGGGTACAAAAATACATTCCACCCAATAGGAAACCAGGAGAGGAATCAGAGAAAGGAACAGGGGAGAAGAAGGAGGTTAGATCATAGGAGAGATTACTCTGAAGGAAAACAAATCCTAACCAAGAATGTACAAAAATATTTATAGCAGCTCTTTTTGTGATGGAAAAGAATGGGAAACTGAAGTGGTACCCATCAGTTGGGAAATGGATGAACAAATTCTAGTATATATGTATAATGGATACCACTATGCTATAAGAAATGCAAAAGGGAATAGTTTCAGAAAAAGCTCGGAAGACTTGTATGAACTGATGCAAAGTGAGGTGAGCAGAACCAAGGGAACAATATATATCATAACAATGATATTGCAAAGACAAACAACTTTTAAAGACAGGGAATGTTGAAAACTGAAAAGAAATAAGTGAATAAATTTGGAAAAAATACAAATGAAAGTTAAAAAGCCATTGGACCACTCAATAAAAGTAGTATCTGGTTTTATGGAAAAAATTTTTTAAAAAGACTTAGGAACTCTGATCAATGCAATAACCAACCATGTGGTAATCTTCTACAAGAAATCTTTCCCCATCCCTCCTAAGTCTAATGCCTTCCTTTTCTTCCTTCTTTCCTAGTTATCTTGTATATAGCTTATTTGTTTGCTTGTTGTTTCTCTCATTAGACTGTGAGTAACTCAAGGGTAGAGAGTGTCTTTTAACTCTTTTAGAATTCCTACTACAGTGCCTGGTACATGGTAGACACTTAATAAAATCTTTACTTTCTAACTGACTAATCCCAGAGAATGAATAACAAAACACACTATCCACCTCCTCAAAGAGAGGTGACAAAGTTAGATTGAGTGCAAAGTGCAGATAGAGACATTTTTTTGATATGACCCATCCAGGGCCATTATTTTGCTTGACTATACATGGTTGTAAAGGGAGTTTTCTTTTTCTAATTTTTTTCTCATTTGAAAGTGGTGAGAGGTGGGAGGGAGAGAATGCAGACTGTTGTTTGAAAAATGTTTAATTAAAAATTTTATAATTTCTAAGTTCCAAAATACTCATCATGGAAAATGCTATCCACATCCAGAGAAAAGAACTGTGGAATCTGAACACAGATCAAAGCATGCTACTTTCTCTTTTTTGTTTGTTTTTCCTTTCTCGTGGTTTTTTCCTTTTGTTCTGATTCTTCTTTCACAACATGACTAATGTGGAAATGTGTTTAATATGATTGTACATGTGTAGCCTATATCAGATTGCATGCCATTTTGGGGAGACGAGGAGAGGGAGGGAGAAAAACAACTGGAACTCAAAATCTTATAAAAGTGAACGTTGAAAACTATCTTTACATGTAAATGGAAAAAAGTAAACTATTTTTAAGTAAAAAAATAAAGATTTTATAATTGAAGAAAACGCTATATGTTACTTAGAGATGTGTGAAAATAAAGATGTAACTTTTTCCTATCAAAGCTCATAGATCCCTGAAACCTATCCATAGACTCCAGGTTAAGAATTCTTTCTCTATAGTATTTCTCTTAAGGGATATACATAAGTAGTCTTTCCTCCCTTTTGATCAAATTTTCAAGACACCTGGCAAATACATTCCTATCAGCCTTTGCCATGTTTACTACCTCTCTGGTCAAGAATCTGTCAATCCTCTATTGTAAACTATGATCCAGAAATACAAATTCCATTCTCAAATGGCAGCTTCTTAGCCAGCTGTCCACTTGCCAAATTAACTTTTCTTTTATGCATCTCTTGCCTTTGGCGGTCAACAGTGAGGAAAACACAACCCATCTCCCTCTGGTCTTCAGTTTCTTGACCAAGATTTCAAAATCATTGACAACACTTTTAAAATTGTTCCTGGAAATGTCATTTCTGCCCACATACCTCAGCAGAAGTGGATAGCTGTCATCCATGTGGAGAAGTTTGCTGATACGTCTTACATATATGCAGGAAGACAATAGCTTTCTCTGTTGTTATCAGATCAATAGCTGCAGGGAATCAACAACTAGTACTCCTCCTATTAGATAATAAAATGCTGCTTATTAGATAACCTTTCACCTAACACATGTCTGTTTCTTCTCATGATACCGCTCCAGGATGCTCCATCATTCTGACAAGGCTCAAATCTCTGTCCTTCAGCCTCACATCCCTTTCTTTGGCACTGAAGTCTCACTTCTGTTTCCTTTAACAATTCTTCATTTTCCCTAAAAATCCAGAGTGCAGAAAGACATTCTTTGAATGCTTTCACTTTTTCATCCAGAAGGGAGAGCAGCCTACCCTTGGAACACAGATAATGGTCACTTGACTGAGGCAGAAATACAAATCTCTCACACAATGAAAGCTATTGCATGATTTTTACCCACTCTCCATAATAGATAAAATTTTCAACTTTGTGGGTGCTTACACCTCAACTCTAAGCACTTGGTTAATACTTTTTTGCAGACAACTCCACTCGGATTCCTTTCCTTTTTCTCAAAGATTCCAAAGCCACATAGCAAGACACCCATGTGTGTCAACAATATATTCTATCCCTGTGAATTTGTTTAACCCTCTAATTATTAGGGGGCAGCTAGATAGTACAATGGATAGATGCTATAGTCAGAGAAGATTCATTTCCCTGAGTTCAAATTCAGCTTGAGACACTTACTAGCTGTGTGACCCTGGACAATTCACTTAACCCCATTTGCCTCAGTTTCCACATCTGTAAAATGTGAAGAAATGGCAAACCATTCCAGTATCTTTGCAAAGAAAACCCTAATGGGGTCAGGAAGAGTCAGATATGATTGAAACAACTGAACAACAACTATTATTCCACTTACTTTTTCTTACTTACTTTGCCTTGTCTTGATTCTTTCTCCTTATCATTCTGATGTGTGTCTCTTCAGGTTCTATTCCTCAAAAAGCAGAGGCAGTGTGAAGAGATGAAAGCTTTCTGCATTGGGCTAGAATTAGTTCCTTCTGCTCTGGATCATCTATCACCTGAATCCACATCTCCCCATGGTCTTGCTTGACTCAATTCACAATACCCTCATAAACTTCTGCTTCTCCTCCTCCATTGGAAGATGATTCACTCTCTATTCCTCCACTGTTGTTATCTGGAATCTCTGTGGCCACTGTCTTGCTGTTGCCCCTCTTTTAGGTGCTGATGCACTCAGAGTCAAGCTTTTACTTTCCCTTAGTGGTGGTGGTGGTAGTGGGAAACACAGTTCCATCATCTTTTTCAAAAAACCGCTCCAAGTCAGAAGTGGTTGCAGAGGAAAAGTGCCTGTGTCTTGACCCCTGTGTATTAGAGCCCTTGCCAGGCTCTGAAAAGGTTGATACATACATCAGTTTCTTCCAAGAGTTCTTTTCTCTCTTCAAATTGAAGGACAGTTGGAGTCCTGTGTCTTCTCCTTCCAATCTGGAAACCAGAAGGCTTAGATTGCTCTCCTCTCTAATTCTCACCAACTCTACATCTTCCATAGCCTCAGAGCATTAAGTAATTAATTAATCTCTATCAATGAAGAGAGTCTTATGCAAGTTATTTTTGAGGCTTTGGTTACACATATAATATGAGATACTAAGGGAGGAAAGATATACTTCTGATCTCCATTGGAAAAAACAGCCTTTAGTTTCTTCTGGACACAACTGATTAGCTGCTCAAAAAGTTGTATCTGCGTTCTTTAGGGGCTTGTTCATAATAATAGCCCCTGGCTCCCAGGATTGATGGGAAGATCAAATGAAATAGAATCTGTAAAGTACTTGGCACCACATATGGCACACAGTAGGTACTTAATAAATGCTGATTTTAAAAAATCAGAGGAAAATAGTATGGCAGAAACTAGGGATAGATCAACATATACTATATACCATATACCATATACCAAGATCAGGTCAAAATTGGGTATACAATTTAGACATAAAGGGTGATACCATAAGAAAATCAGGAGACCACAGAATAGTTTACCTGTAAGATCTATGAAGAAGGAAAGAATTTACCAAACAAGAGATAGAGAACATTATAAAACACAAAATGAATAATTTTGATTATATTAAATTAAAAGGTTTTTGCACAAAGTCAATACAACTAAGATTAGAGGGGAAACAGAAATCTGGGGGAAGAGTTTTTACAACCAGTATCTCTGATAAAGGCTTCCTTTCTAAAATATATAGAGAACCAAGGAAAATTTATTAGAATACAAGTCATTCCCCAACTGATAACTGGTTAAAAGATATGAACAAGCAGTTTTTAGGTGAAGAAATTAAAGCTATCTATAGTCATATAAAAAAATACTCTAAATCACTCTTGATTAGAGAAAAGCAAATTAAAACAACTCTGAGACACTACATGATACCTATCAGATTAGCTAACATGACAAAACAGGAAAATGATAAATGTTGGAAAAGATGTGGTAAAATTGGAACACTAATGTGTTGGTGGAGTTGTGAACTGATCCAGCCATTCTGTATAGCAATTTGGAACTATGCCCAAAGGGCTATAAACCTGTGCAAACTCTTTGATCCGGCAATACCACTACTAGGTCTGTACCCAAAAGAGATTATGAAAAAGGAGAAAGGACCCACATGTACAAAAAAGTTTATAGCAGCTCTTTATGTGGTGGCCAAGAATTGGAAATTGTGGGGATGCCCATTAATTGGGGAATGGCTGAACAAGTTGTGGTATATGAATGTGATGGAATACTATTATTCCATATGAAATTATGAGTAGGAGGATTTCAGAGAAAAAGCCTGGAAAGACTTACATGAACTAATGCTAAGTGAGCAGAACCAGAACATTGTACACAGTAACAGCAACACTGTGTGATGACCAACTTTAATAGAACTAACTCTCTTAGCAATGCAATGATGTAAGACAGTTCTGAAAGACTAATGATAGAAAATGCTATCCACGTCCAGAGAATAATGGAATCTGGATACAGATTGAAGAATCTTATTTTCTCTCTTTCTTTTTTTGCTTTTTCTTTCTCATGGTATTTCCTTTTTGTTCTGATTCTTCTTTCACAACATGACTAATGGGGAAATTTGTCTAATATAATTGCACATATATAGCCTATCTCAGATTGCATGCCATCTTGAGGAGGGAAGGAAACAATTAGAATTCAAAATCTTACAAAAGTGAATATTGAAAACTAAAAATAAATAAATAAAATTTCAAAAAAAAGAATCAGAGAAGATAAATGTGGTTTTTATCTAACTACCCTCCTGGTTTTTGAAGGAGTCAAAGGCTGGTACCACCTTTCTTAGCAAGACAGAAGTACAAGTCAACATAGGGCACCTGGTATTTTTCTATTATTGGTTAAGACAGGTCTTCCTTATCCATCTTGGAAATGAAAACGTAAGGGGAACCTTTTTAGATTATGAGCCATACTTGTTTAATGGAAGAAAGGCAGGCAACTCAGTGGGTGAACTTACTTGTTCTGAGGGACGAGTATCATAGGAAAGAAAAGAGAGCCACACATTATTAATAGAAGGCTTCAGTCCTGGGCCTTGAGCTATAAGCAATAACAAGGCATCCTCACCCCATCCCCCTCCAAATCTTCCCATCTACTCACAGATGACTGAAATTCTACCTTGAGAGTTTCATTTAAGACACTGATTCTTGTTGAAATGAACACCCTCTACCCCTGACAGTTTAAATTAGTATCAGACATTGAAACATTAGTATGAACTAGATCCTTTTATGAGAGTAGTTTTTGAGAAATAAGGGCATCAGGTACTTGAAGGAGAGAAAAGGAAAAGGAAGAGAAAGTGATGGAGGAAGGATTGCAGGTGGAAGAGAACAGGATAGATTTTCCTAGTTTGGTGTTGGCACCAAATGTGAGGAGCTCCATGAGGGAAAGGGCAACATAGTAAGTCTTGTTCATTTTTCCTTTTTGGATAAAAATCTTAATTCCTTAGGCAGGCACCAAAGTCAGAGAGGAAAGACCCATTATTTGAATATCCTAACTGAAGAGTGTGGGGGCTCTGAGTATTGGACTGAAATTATAGTCAGGAAGTTACTGTTCAGTTGTTTCAGACTCTTCCTGACCCCATTTGGGGATTTCTTGGCAAAGATACTGGAGTGATTTTCCATTTCCTTCTCCAGCTCATTTTACAGATGAGGAAACTGAGGCAAACAAACAAACACAGCTAGGAAGTATCTGAGGTTAGATTCAAACTCATGAACATGAGTCTTCTTGATTCCAAGTCCATCTAGCTGCCCCCAGTCCTTAATTGTGTACCAATAGGCAGGTCACTGAATTTCTCTGGGCCTGGTCAATTTTCTAAGACCTTATTATTGATCTGTTGCTATTTGTATTTGCTTATGGAATGAGCTGTCTCCAAGCCCATGGATTAGGGAAGTAAATTCAATTCAAGGAACATTTATTAATTCAAGAAAAACATTCCTGCTCTCTAGAACTTGTGTTTTCCTGAAGAACTCTCCTTGGGGAGAAGGAATACAAATTTGCTAAGTATTTGGTATGATTTTCTAATTTATTATAAATATAAATTTATAAATAAGTACATATTTATAAGTTTATAATTAGGTATTTTAGTTTTTGGAGGCTCTCCCTACTCCGAAAACATTTCATGGCAG
This sequence comes from Potorous gilbertii, assembly GCA_028658325.1. NCBI lineage: Eukaryota > Metazoa > Chordata > Mammalia > Diprotodontia > Potoroidae > Potorous > Potorous gilbertii. The sequence goes on along the minus strand of CM053769.1, from coordinate 162,826,996 downwards.
GACATGGTACTATGATAATTTAATTAATCCAATCCAATAAATTTTCATTGAATGCTTACTGTGTGCCTAGGAGACAATAGAAGTATAAGATGTGGTCCTTCTGCTCAAGAAGTTTCCAATCTGGCTGGGAAAGACTAATCCCTAGATTTAAAGCTAGAATGGACCTCAGAAGTCATCTTGTCCAACCACCTCATTTTCCTATAAGGATACTAAGTGTTAGAAAGAAGAAATTCCTCCAAGGTAAAAGGGATCTGAAAAAAATTAAGAGAACAATACAAGGCAGCCAATGACTAAGTGTCAGTATGGGTGGTAGGGACACAAAGTGCTCCAGGAAACCAGAGGAGGGACACACACACATGCACACCCATGCACAAGAATTGGACTGCAGCATGCAATCTTAGCAAGATGTTTTTAGTAATAGGCTCATGTGGTATGGATTTAACAATTTTATTGTTTGGCAGAGGGTGTGTTTGTACTGGATAGATTTCCCAGATACATTTTCACATCATCTATTCCCTGCCCTGTTCTTAATGAAATCTTGCTTCCTTCCGTCTCCTGCTCCCTTCTCCTAAGCACCTCCAAACAGTCTTTTGGCTATTTAGACCTTTGCCTGTGGACACACAGCTAATACCTGTCAAAGCTGCGGTTTGAGGCCACGTCCCTTGATTCTTGGGCCTCTGTTCTTTTCTGCTACAACAAATATTTATTCACCCGACTGCTTTTCTTAAGCCATGTCAGCTCCATTTTCTCATTTATAAAATGTCAAACGATAGTTTTCCATTTCACATGGTTTTTGTAAAAATGTTTTGTAACCATCAGAAAAAAAGTGAGCCACATGATTAGAAATAGAACAGTTGGAGGTGCTTTGCTGAGGCAGGGGAGAGGGGGAAGGTTATGGGAATGTACCACAGCAAAAATCAGGTTCCCGTGAATAACAGATTCTATTGATATGTATGTGGCCCAGGAGCGGTCCTTTATTTAAGACTTCTCTCAGTGATAAATTAATCAATTAAGCGACAAACAGAGAATATACTCAGTGCTGAGGAAATAAAAAAAGAGCAAAAACAGTGAATGGGAAAGATAACATGTAAATAAATATCTAATGATAGCTAGCATTTATATAGTGCCTTTTAAAGTTTGCAAAGTTCTTTCAAAATTTCTCACCTTATCCTCATAACGACTCTAAGAAATAGATTCTAGAACATTTTACAGATACAATAGATTGTTTTATGATGGAAACTAAAGGAGACAGAGGCTAAATGACCTGCCCAGGGTCACCCATCTTGTAAGGGTTTAAGGAGGCTGGATTTGAAGGGATTTAGTACTTCATTCACAAGGTAACCTCAGCAGGAGACACCAGAACCTGGGGGGATGGGAAAAGATGTGCTACAAAAAGTGGTGCTTGACACCGGAATCCTGAAGGTAGCTAAGGCTTCTAAGGTACAGAAGTGAAAAGGGAATCTCCTGTATGAAGGCCAGCCATTGAAATGCACAGGACATGGATTGTTACATGTGAGGAAGGCTGGATTGGCAAGTGTGCTGATGTGAGTAACATGGAGGAAGACTGGAAAAAGAGAGAGGGAGGGAGGGACCAGGCTGAGTTTCCTGGGAACATCCAGAACAAAATACAGCGAATCCAGTTGCAGTCACTCGGCCAACGTGGATAAATTCCCAGGAGCCTCACTCAAGTTCGATGCATACAATCAAAACCAAAAATCTCGACAAAATTCGAGTTCCTATTGAGATGTCAACACCAAGACATTTTCCCTTTTCCTCACATGGTTTTCTTTCTCAGTCGCCAGTCTTCCTGACCTTGATTCCTCCTCTGTTACTGTCGATTTTTCTCTTCTCCTGGATATTCTTTCCTCTTTATGTTTTCATGACATGTTTTCTCCTGGATCCCCTCATACCTTTCTCATTGCTCCTTTTTAGTCTCCTTTACTGAAACTTCATCTAGGTCATTCCCATCACCCATGTGTATCCCCCAAGGTTTTGCCCTGAGTCCTCTTCCTTTTCTCCCTCTATATATTTCACTTAGTGATCTCATCATCTCCCATGGTTTCAATGGTGATTTCTTTCTATCCAGATGACTGCAAGATCAATTTATCCATTCCTAACCACCAGTTTTTATTTTATTTTATTTTTTTTGGCCCCTCTGACATCCATAGCTCTCACCTGAGTCAGGTTGCTTCTGTTCTCATTCCCCTCTTTTGTGGAAACTTCTATTTTCTATCAGAATCTCTGAGGCTAGACAGTAGTTTCTCCTTGATGCAAAATCTTAGAACAAACTAGAGTGGTTTCAGTGACTCAAGAATTTCTGGTGTTGTTCAGTGGTGTGTGTGTGTGTGTGTGTGTGTGTGTGTGTGTAAAGATTAAGGCATCCTACACATTGAGTAGAAGTAGAGATGAGGTCCAAGTGGAACCTAGTTGTAACAAACCAAAAACTAATGCCCCCATACCCACACAATGCCACCACCCCCATCCTATTTTGGCTTGAGGATCACCATGTCAGAATTTCTAGTAACCTTTCAGGTTGTATCTTCCTCTTGATTTCCCCTACTACAATCCTGTTCCTCCCACCAAGTATCTCACTTTATGTCTTGGATCTAAAGGTAAAGAAAAAGAAATACATTTTTATAAGAATTCTATAATACTTGCCAGTTCCTTCTATTCATAATTAAAATAACTAACATGTATAAATCTTTAAGGTTCGTAAAGCACTTTGCAAATCTTTACGTAACATTACTTTATTTGTTTGAGTTTTGCAACAATATTGTGAGGGACTTCAGGTATGATTCTCATTTTGTAGATAAGGAAACTGAGGTTCAGAGGAATCCATCAAATGAACATTGTTCAAGGTGCTGGAGTTACAAGTACAAAAAAATGAAACAATTCCTACTCTTCAGAAGCTGACATTCAATCAGGGAAAATAGCATGCATATAATCATAGAAGACCTAGACACCTCAATTGAATCAATCAATATATTGATGGAGTTTTGAACCAGTAAACAAGATGATTTGACCTCTTTATGAAATTTGAGCTCTTTGGGTCAACAACAAAACAGCTCTTGAACCTAACAAGCTAGCTTTGCATCTTGGGCTCTAAACATCTAGAGAAAATGTAATTGTTGTTCAGTCTATCAGTGGAGGGGTCCAAGGTAATATTATACCATTTTGGAAACTAGTTTTTTCTAAAAACTAGTTAAGTAATAAAAATATAACATATATGTAACTATATACACACATATAATAATAAAAAAGCCACTAGTGGCGGTTTGTGAGTAATAATCCTAGAAAGTCAACTTCTCAGGGTTACTCCTAAACTCCTTAGAGTAGCCACTGCTCCTCTCAGGACCTCAAACCATCACTTCAGGTACTGGGAACTGCTTAGAAGAGGTGCTGCATAGATTTACAGAATAAATACAAGGTAGTTAGAAAGAAGTATACCTGCTGCAGTTGGGGGAATGTTAGGAAATGCTCCAGGTAGAAGGTGTTGCTCTGTGCTACACCTTAAAGGAAACAAGAGATTCTATGAGGTAGAAATAAGAACTAGGGCAGGCCAATGTGAAGGCACATAGATAGGTGATAGAGTACCTCTTGTCAGTAGATGAGAGATCAGAAGACTGGAGCATTGAGTGCTTGAAAGGGATATAATGAGGCTGGGATGAAGGGGATATAATGAGGTTTTAAAGGACTTTAAAAGACAAACAGGAGTATATATCTTATCTTAGAGGCAATAGGAAGCCACTGGAGCTACTGAGTAGGGGAATGAGATGATCAGATCTGCATGTAAGGAACAACACTTGAATAGCTATGTGGAAGATGAATCAGTGTGGGGAGAGATGAGAGGCAGGAACAAACTAGGAGACTATTATGGTAATCCAGTTGAGAAATAGTGGGGGACTAACCTAAGGTAGTGGCTTATGAGTAGAGAGATGGAGTCAAATCCAAGACATGATGTGGAACTAGAAATGCCAAGACTGGAGATATAAGGTGAATGAAAATGAGGAGTCAAGGATAAGACTGAGATTAGGAACTTGGAGACTGAGAGAATGGTGGTATCTTTGGCAGAAAGAGAAGTTTAGAAGGAAGAGAGCTTTGGGAGGGATAGGAGGGGATAATGAGCTCTATTTTAGACCTGTTTAGTTTGAGGTGTTTCCAGGACAGTCAATTTGAAATATCCAACAGGAGGCTGCTGATGCGGGACTGATGCTCAGGGGTGAATGGGGTTGGATCTACAGCTTTGTGAGTCATCTGCTGAGAGATCATTAAGCCATTGGGAACTGATGAGGTCACCAAAAGAGTGGAGAGAGATTACATGATTAGCTCATGACCACAGTTAGTATCAAGGGAGGGGGAAAAAGTCTTGGTCCCCCTTACTATTAATGCCTTCATTCATTTCAGTTCAGTTATGTTGTTCAGTTATGTCTGACTCCCTGTGACCCCAAAAATACTGGAGTGGTTTGCCATTTCCTTCTCCAACTCATTTTATAGATGAGGAAACTGAGGCAAACAGGGCTAAGTGACTTTCCTAGGGTCACAGCTAGTAAGTATCTGAGCTCATATTTGAATTCAGGATGATAAATCTTCCCGACTCCAGGTCTGACACTCTATCCACTGCCACCTAGCTGCAGCTATCCTATATATATCTTTATTGTATGTAGTCTTTCCCATTAGTCTATGAACTCCTTTAGAGTATGAACTCTCTATTGCCTTTTTATGTCCAACACTTAGCTGAGTGTCCTGCACATAGCAGGTATTTAATAAATGCCAACTGACTGATGGACTATAATTCGAACCCTGGTTTCCCTAGATTCTAAGGCAACAACTCTCCACCATATCATTACATGTCAAATACATTTTTTGTGTGTTTTCCACATGCCAAAAGTTTGCATTGAAATCTCACAAATTCTGCAAATATTAGCAATTTTCTTTCAACAAGGCATAGGGCATTTTTAGATTAGATTATATTGCATGATTGCTTTTATTGGCTAGATAAAAGCTAGTTAGTTTCACAAACTCCAATTCATTTCTAACCGCATTGGGTACTTGCCTAGTGGGGCTTTTCCATCTTCTTTTTTTTTTCTTTAACACTATTTCTTCTTGGTTAGGTGCCATTTAAAGGTTATCCTAAATTCATTATGGCAAAGCTATAGAAGTGGCAAAGTTATAGAATTTGTGTCCTTTCCTCCTTCATAAAACTGCCTAGATGAAATTATCATCAGATTTCATTTAGACCATCCTTTGTAAGAGACCTTACTCCTGCATCATATCCAGTTTTATTTGCAGAGATTTCAAAAGTCCCCTTAAATCTCTCCATATTTTAAAAGAGGAGTGTGTATTAGGATCAAAACCACACATCCATTAGAAATTAGACATGCTCTTGCATTTTAGAATTTGATGGAAATGCAGATGCAAAAGTTTGCCATCTTGGTGGTAGGGAGCCTATAACTATTTCCCAAAAGCACCCCAACAGTGATGGCAGAATTTTCTTTCTAGCTTTGAAAGAAATTAATTATAGGAGTTTTGTACTTTTAAAAAATTAAATGCAATGAAAACATTTATTAAAGGCTTCCTAGATGCCAGGCACTATGCTGGGTGAGGGGTATGAAAAGTGAAAAATTACTAAAGGGAATGTAGATTCATAAATAAAAATAAATTATCTACAAAGGAATATATAACTTCAAGAGGGAGTTAAGGCTAATAGTTGGAGGATTGCCAAGTGCAGGAAAGGCCTTATATATGACGTGGTATCGAAGCTATACTTTGAAGCAGAGGTTCCCCATACTTATTTGGCCTACCACCCTCTTTTTAAAAAATTAATTGGTACCCACCGGAAATATTTAACCCTTGGATTTTTTTTTAATTGTACCATTTCAAAATATATAAAATATATTTTTTAAAAATGATGCATCTTAAATTTAATAATTCATTGTAAATTTGTAGGTTCTTTTTCCTGAGCTGAAATTTTGATGATACAGTATTGCATCATGTAACTATATAGTACTGTATTGTCAACAAGTCATTACACACACATATTCCTGCTGATGCCTGCTAGACTTCCCAACAGTGTGCAACATGGGCCTGCCAACACTTGCTTGTTAAGACCTGTTGGCGAACTTCATCACTAGTCACTTATAACTTGCATTTTGGGTGCTTATTTGGAAAATAATGTAATCATTACAACTTTAACTCTTTTACACAACAGGTGAAACATGTATGAACATTTTTTCAAAATTTTCTCATCTCCTATGTTTCCACGCCCTTATTTTTATTCAACTCCCACCAATTGCACCTGAGGCTAATACCAACTCCCTGGGTCTTTTTCAGTGCCCCACAGAGGGTAGTATCAACCACTTTGGGAACCTCTGATTTGAAGGAAGCTACAGATTCTGTTAAAGGTGAAAATGTGCCAAACTACTGGGGGGAGTGGGATAAAATGGCATTGTCAATTTGGGGAGTAATCTTGCTGATAACTGTTTGGCCTTGCTTTCCTAGTTTTTATTTTTATAATCCTAAGTTTATAAAGACCAAAACTTTGGTCAATGTGTTAGTATTGCCTATTTCTGAAAACTAATATGGACTTCAAGAAAAACAAGGCAATATTTTGATATTGCCAGGTGATACATAAACCAAGTGAGAAAAATGATCTTTCGGGGACACAAGAGTTTCTTAGTAGAATAGTGTTCTAAACTTTTCTTAAAAAAAGGGAAAAAAAGTGTTAAGAAAAAATGAAAACGTAATGCATCCCTATAACAAGTTAAATAAGCTCACAGCTCATCATTTACTTTCATTTAGAGCATCTACCTCAATTGTTCAAGAAACTCTCACACTGAACTTTTGGGAGTTGATCCTTAAGCCCTACATCTTGTCATCAATAAGGACTTCTTTTATAGTATCTGTTGGATTCTTTCCTATCTCAAACTATTTTCTTATCCATTGATTTCTCCCTGATCTTTTGTTTTCTCCATTCCACTTTTGCTGACCTTAATCTATCTGACATATCTGCAAGAACACTACTTTTCCTCAAACATTATACTCATAATTGACTCCTGTTTTAGAACTTCTACTTAAAAGAAGTCTAATAGTGAAGTATATCAACTAGACCCTTTCATTTCTCCAGTTCCACTTCCCATTATCTCCTAATTTATCCTCTCCAATAATAGCTACATTAATAACAATACTTTTGTAGTGTACAAATCACTTTACATACGCATCAGTTGACTTCATCTTGAAGAAGGCAATTAAAATATTAGCTTCATTTCACAGTTGAAAATTGGTCTCAAATGACTTGCCCCAAGGTCATGCAGGAAACAGCAGAGCCAGGACTAGAACTCAAAGTCTCCTGATTCCATATCCATTGCTTTCACCACCCTGATCAATTCAAGTCATTCCTATGTCATGAAAGAACTTATTTCTCACCCTCTACTCTTTTGTGTATGCCCTTCTACCAATGCATAACCATTACCTCCTTTGACTTTTTTGCACTGGCTTAACTCTTCCTGCATCTACTAAGTACTTGTGTAATCCCTTTGTAATTTATTATTTTGCATGTATTTTCTCCAATCTTAAATCATTAAAAACACATTTTGTTTTCCTTCTAATTAGTTCATAGCTCCATAAGGGTAGTCTTTATTTTCTATCTTAATGTCATTTTCCCATACCACCGACAAGCTGCATGTATAGTACCAGCCCTGTGGATCTAATCCGTTACAATTTTAGTAATTGCCCATTGTGTAAAGATTTGCCTCAACACAATAATGTGGCCTAAATTAGCTTAGCTAAAAATCAACCAGTACAACTAGTTACTGTATTTTAAAGCTTAATCTTAAATATACAAAGTCTTGGACAAAAAAAACCCAAAACACCTCATGATCCCAGTAAACCTAGTCTAATGCCATTTTAGGAGTCTCTGTTGGATAGTTAGGAAATGGGGGAAAACTAAAAGGTAAGGGAATTGGATGGAGGGTTGCAGCTGTGAAGCATTCTAACAGTTCCAGTAAACTATGCTTATTTAATATAGTGGAAGAGCTGTCATGAAGTATTCGTACATTCTGTGCAAAAGTTGGAAATTTTCCTTTAGCATGATCAGAGGTTTTGAGCATTCACTGTCACAAATATAACTTGATTTACCATATTTACATGTCATGGAATAGATTTTCTAGCTTTTTCAATAAGAATGTATTATTTTAAAATATTAAAATTTGGAAGAAATTGACTACAGCTAATGTCTTATAAATTTAATATTACCATTAAAATTATATTTAAGTAATTTGTTTGGAAAGTCATCAGTGGTTTCTATGTGAATGTTAATTCAAATCCTTCACTTTCAAAAGGCAATGTGAACACTGTTGTCAAGAATACTTGTAGTTAAATGATTGTTTTTTATGTAGTAAATTAAATTTTCTAAAACTTTAAATGCTATTTGATGGGAGAATTATTAGGGATATAGACTAGACCTGTGGTTTCAATACTGTCAAGTTCTCCAACTGATGAGAAAACTGCTCTACCAACATCCCTTCTTTGTAACATTGTGCTTGAGCTGATTAGAATATTGAGAAGTGAAGTGACTGCCAAGGCTCATATAGCCAGTATGGGTCAGGTTTTTCCTGGCTCCCTGACCAGTGGATAACCATACCACCACACCACCAAACCAAATGTTTTCAACTCAACTATAAGGTCCTTGAGGGCAGGCATTATTTTATTTTTCATCTTTGTAACCTCCAAAGTTCCAATGCACTCAAAAGTCACATCACTTAACAATCACAGATGTCATCTGCATATTACAGAGAAAATTTCTCTACAACTATAATAGCCCTTCTCTCTATTCTATAAAATGTAAGAAACATCATAGGAGACTTCATTATCTAGTTTGCTGGTAGGGCAGTGGATAGAGCTCCAGACCTGTAATCAGAAGACTCATCTTCCCTACTTCAAATCTAGCCTCAGATACTTACTAGCTGTGAGACTCTGGAAAAGTCACATAATTCTATTAGCCTCAGTTTCCTCATTTGTAAAATAAGCCAGAAGGAAAAGGCCAATTTCTTTGCCAAGAAAACCCTAAATAGGGCCATGAAGAGTCAGAAATGACTATAAACAAAATCGCTTTTATAACCTGAAACTCATCATTATATATATATATATATATACACACACACATACCCTCATTTAACTCTTTTCTTTTCAAGATTACTCTTGCTTTTCATGTATCTGATTTTAATATACGGGAAAGAATACAACACTTGCCTGACAGCCCTCAAAAAATGGACCTAAATTTATCAGTAATAGCCCTCACCACAAATAACCTTTGTTTCCCTCTTTATTGGCATATTGGGAATGGGTGGTGAAGAAGTAAGTTCTAGACTTGTGATTTCAGGGGTGTATGGAGCTCCGAATCAAGGGGCAGAGTGGCAACTAACCCACAAGTTACAGTTGTCTAGGGGGACTGAAAAGTTGTTTCCAGGTCAGTCAAGTTCCTATGAACTTTACAGAAATGATGTATTCCCGAGTCTTTACTACGAGGTGTGAGTTGAATCCTTGAAGGAAATGCAGTCAATGACATCATAGATTCATTTGCGTATTTATTTAAACTCTCATTGGGAGCTCCATCCAAATCATTCCTAGGGAAAAGTTGGTGCTCCATGCCAACGGGCTCTACTTTAGTTTAAACTGCAATGATTATATAGATATGGAAGTAAAAATGAGTAGCAAAAGGAATGTTAGGTATGTTGGAAGGGAACATCACATTTTTCGTAGGCATTCACAAGAAGTTCCAACCATTACATGCTTTTTTTGAGTTAGCCTCATCTGTGTCAGCTGTCTCATAAGAGCTTATAGAAGAACATGTATTAGTTTTCAACTTACTTATAGCTGACAAATTTTAGTCATGATTTTTAATGTTTACTGTATCTAAATAAGCAACCCCATTCTAAAAGAAAGCTTGATCATGTTGGGCTAGAAAGATATTAATGCTTTATCTCTCTGCACTTTATTGCAAATGTAAACCAGAATTCAGATGAGGGCATTATGCAATCCCTGAATGTTTAACTGAAAATTCTTAAGAATATTTATGTTAAGGCCTCAGACGATTTTTATGAGATTTGAAAATCTCTTACTTAAGGAAATATTAATTTGCATCCATAAAGCATTTTCACAAATATAATTTCAAGATTCACAATTTGTCTCAGATGTGATATTCCTTATTTTATTATGAAATGCTGACCTTTTTTTTGGACTCTGGGAGGCTAGTTTTTGCCTGATCTTGCCCTAAACCAGGATGCCATGTTACTTTCAGGGCATTTCCAAACTATGTTATTCACTCCTTCCCTGGTCCCTTCCCCATTTCCTTCCCTATATGTGCTATCTTGCCCCACTGGAATGTAAGCTGATTGAGTGGGGGGAAAGGATGGGGGTGGAACAGACCTGCAGTCTTGCTTGCATGTATATCCTCAGTAATTAGCACCGTGACTGGCACATAGTGAGTGCATAAAGAATGTTTTATCCTTCCTTTCTTCATTCATAAATAAAAACACATGCCTAAACTCTAGTAGTTATATTTTCAAAATGAAAGTCATTTTAAAAAGATCACAAAACCCCAAATCTGACTGAGAAACATCAATAGATTCAGAGAAAAGACACAGTGAATATAAACATAGGTGCAACTTCATGCTGGTGATGCCTTTTTCTTTCTTTCTTTTCTTTAATGTAATGTAAGCAGCTAATATTTAGGAGATTTTTTTAAACAAAAAGTTGCATATTAATATTTATACACAAAAACTTAAAACATAGGTGACATTAGCACACATACATGCTTACATAAACTCAAATATTTACATTTTAAAAAACAATTTCCATTTAACATATGAAATTCTTTAACACATAAAACCATTGAGAGCTACTACAAAACAACATAACTAGAACATCAGTTTGCTACAAGCATATAAAAACATACATTAAGTGATTTCTTGGAGTTTCAAGTTACCCCTTCATGATACGATCTTACCTGCATATAGTCCTTTCAATCACTACTATGGACTTACAAAGAGGTGTCATTTGTTTTCCAGGTACATCACAAGCTCAAGAAAACGGACCCGACAGTTAGGCAATAGAATTATGCTGTAACAACTTAATTGCACATAATGCTTTAAAGTAGGTTTGGATGAAGTTCTCAAATACTTTGGTATATATCACTTAGGGACCACGATTAGATGCAGTAGGTATTACAAAAGTCCCTTCATTCCCCATTTTGCTTTAAAATGGACAAGTCTTTGGTAAAAGTTCTACGTTTTGGGCATTTAGTATCAATTAAAATGGTCCCCAAACCAATAAACGATGCTGCTTTATTATTATTAGTTCATAACAAAACTTCATTTTACCATCGCTTTTGAAGCAATGTGGAAATATTGATATTCATTTTCCAAAAAAAGAACATGAATAATTTCAGCCTTTTACCTGTAATCAGTAGAGGAATTAATGATAGGTTTAGCCAAAATTTTCTGTTAATCCTTTATCTTGTAAAAACTCAACTGCATAGTCCATAATTTGCAGTAACTATAGACATCATTCAACATCATATGTGATCATGGTTGGTTGAAAAAGATGTGTGACATTAAAGTCAGAGTTACTTTCCTCTGACAAGCCAATATTAACTGCACAGTATTTCTGTATTAGCGATACCAGTTACCAGGTAAATCTCATTAAAAACCCCAAACAATTCAATTTGCTACAAGATAAACTTCTGCAAATGTATAAAACAGCAGATATACAAGGAGAACACCAAACATACTTTATTAGCACAGAGAAGCAGCCATAACAAGGCACAGCAAGCAGAAACATACATCCACAATAAAAGGGTTAGTGTTGCATACAAATATAACTTTTCTTGTATTTGTAGCCTTGGCAGTTGCCAAAAGGGTGTAAAATAACATTTTGTAGCAGCAGGCAAAGAAACTAAGGAGCACTCACCATTGGTACAGAGCACATTGACAAAAGACACAAGTGTGGAGAGTCAACTATCTTAGTGCAAAATGTCTAGGACAGAACTGTTCATTCAGTCCAATGCTAAGAAACAAACACTAGAACTCGATATTACTTCCAAAATAGCTCACTCAAGTAGTATCGCATACTATTCTAAGTGACAAAAAGGTGCTAATGTAGTTATTTACAGATATGATGGTTGTACAGTACCTTTTACACCTGTAATTTAGCTTTCAGATTTTCCATTAAAAATTAACTCTATTGGAACGCTATAAATTATAATCAGTGACTCATATTTTACACCAAAAGAGATAAATACTGCCATTCCAAACCATTAAATGCAGCTCACCTTCAGTAACCACTCTGGTTATTAACTAACTAGAGTCTGGGCTGCTTCTATACACTTTGCTTCTCATTTTGCCATGGTTCAAAAGCTGATTATGGGCATGAGAAATGATCCAGTTTCCATGAATCAAAGTTTAGATTGCACATCAGCATTTAAAAATTCACATGCAGCACTAAGTGATCAGCAGCTCTTCCAAATGCCTGTTCAAGTTAAAGCACTAATCAAAAATGTTCTCTCTCCTACTTATGGTCTTCAAATAAAATTCTACTATTGATTACACATGAATCTAAAGTTTTAAGAACTATTCTTTAGAAAAACTGGGACTGGGATTCTTTGTAAAGGAGAAAGGGAGATTACAAACAATACCGACATTGAAAAGTGGACTGCACAGTGCCCTTGTGGCCAGAGCTTTTCATTTTCTAAAAGGCAGCGGGCAAGGAGAGCCATCTGACTTCTTGGACTTTTGAACCTTGGTTCAGAGGAACTACAAACGTTACAACTTTTGTAAGATTATAGAAAAAATTCTTAGAAAAAATACTCATTTCAAAGATTAGTCACACTGTTGAAATGCTCACCCAATATTAATCATTTGTTCTTCAGTAGGAAATAGAATATCATAGCAAATGCCCCAAAATTGCTTCATCCTATTACTACAACTATTAAAAACCAAACATTTAGAAAAATCAGCAAATGTGTGTTTGTGTTTGGGTAGGCCTTATTGAACAATGTGCAGCTTTGTCCTCTACGAATAACTTCAATAGGCACCACAAGTTATTTGTATAAGTAACAGCAGATAGCGTCTGACAGAGACTAAAACTAAGATTAAGTACAATATTGCAAACTAACACTGGTACATGTGCTTGCTATTGGTGTACTGTCTGATGCACATAAAAGCAAATCTAAGAAAGCCTACGCGGGGCACTGAATGGAGTTTACTTCGCCTTTATTGGTTCTCGCTCTAACCAGCGCACCCTAACTTTTTGTTTATAATGATACTCCTTTAAAAAGTCTTGTAACATCGATGGCAAAGGGAGACCATCGATCCCATCATATGTAGTGCACCTACAGATTACTGCACGGCAGATATACTGTAGGCTGAAAGGAAAAGTCCTATTTAATGATACAGTAAGCAATGGTTCAAAAAACATGCAAGAACTCGGATCTTTATAATGTTCTAGAAGCCCTGTTACAGTGGAAGAGTGAAACACACAGGGATCATGGGCATCGAAGCTAAAATTGTGGTTCCACTGCTCGATGCGCGCATGCAGGGATCGGTTATAACGACGGAAGCTCACAGAGAAGAGGTAGTCCTCTTGCGCAGAGTCCCTGAGCAAGAAAGTGCCTTCGGGTTTCCCTTCGAGGAGGGCCTCTGCTTCGTAACGGTCCATCACACCCCAGTAGCAGGGGTTCCCCGTGATCTGAAGCAGATCAGGCACGAGGCAGTGAATGTAGTCGATCTGCGTGTGAACCTTCCATGCTCCCTGGCGACCCACATGGGTGTGGGTGTGGCTGTCTCCAGAGCCCTGGCGCTGCTTCTGCCGCCGGGCCTGTAGGCAGAGGGTGGTGGCATCCTCTTCTGAGTCACAGCTCCCCTGAGGGGTGGCAGCATTTTCTCCAGTCATCTCAGTCATTCCCGGGGCTAACTTTGGTCCCAGCTTATATAAAGGATTAACCTGTGCAGTGGCCTCAAATGTGTGTATTTGTGCATTGGGGGGAGGATCCACACCTTCTTCAATACTGAGCCGCCTTCTCTCCCGAAGTCGATCCTCTTCATCTTCAGTAGAAACCAAAGAGGGATCAAAGGTATCAAACAAGGTTGAATGTGGGCTCACAGGAGCCGTGTGCTGCTTAATCAAATGCCACTTCTGGGCCAGATCTGATCCAGCAGGAAAAGGACATTTTTCAAGCATTAATTCAGAAAGGTGTATTTTTCTTTTATTAGAAAAGAGGGGTTTCGCTTGTTTATTATAAGTTCTCATGGGAAAGCACAACCCAACAGTGTCCTGCAGCCTCTGCCTCAGAGATCGACTCCCCACCGTCCTGCTAGAGACACTCTCCATATCATGGACAGAACTCACTCCGTATCGTCTCTCTCGTCTCTGCAGACCGCTTCGGGTCCTACCAAACCTTTTCTCAGTATCTAACGAACTTTGTGTCTTTGTAGAACAGGAATGTTTCTTCTTCCCACCCCATGGAGCATGTCGCGAATAGGAGTCTCTCCGTGCAAGTCTCATTCCCGTGGTGGGGATGCATGAGTCATTTTCCTTCTCAATGCTTATTTCTACTATCTGAGGGATTTCTGTGGCACAATTTTGGTTTCTTCTTGAAGAATTCTTTGAAGGGCTTAATTCAAGTTGTAAGGCAACATTCTCTCTTAAGGGACTGCTTTGTTGCTGAGGAGCCAAATCCCCTATGCTCATGTTCCTTTCTTTGACAGATAAACATCTATTGGAGTTCACATCTACATTTTCATTGTTGTTTCCTCCTTCATGGTTAAAAAGACTCTGACACCTGTATTTGAAGTTGTTCCACATCTTCCCCACTTTATCCATGGATTATGATATCTAAATTCAAATGAGGAAAAAGACAAAATGAGTTAGTTAGGGTGCTTTATGAAAATCAGACAATTCCTCTCCCCTCCTCCTTCAAATGAAATGCCTGAGCAGTAGGATGTTAACATTTTTTTTTTAAAGAAAAGTTCAAACTAGCCTTTCCCCTTGGGTAATAAGGGAAAAAATTTCGTTTGAGAATGTATAGCCATTAGATAAGTTTCACATTATCACATTTACAATCAAACCAATTCCTTTCCCCTTATTTTCAGAATGAATATTCAAAATTCTGTTCAAAGGATATCTTTTCACCTCATCACTAGCCACATTATATCTTCTTTCTTTTGTAGAGAATACTTAGATTTGTAGGCTTATGGGCTCATAGATGTAGAGCTATAAGGGATCTCAGAGATTTCATCTCAGAGATGAGAAAACCAAAGCCTAAGGGCCTTATGACTTGCTTAAGGTCACAAGGATAGTAAATATCCAAGGCAAAATACGAACCCAGGTCCCTTAACTCTAGAGTTTATGGTCTTTCCGATGTATCTCCCTGAAGAGAGCAATAAGAGGAGAGCCTTGTCATTTGGATATATCTGGTTCATGTAAGAAAGGAGTTCAAGGATTTTGGCTACGTAACTAGAAACACCTTCAAATATAGTCAAGATAAAGAAAACAACCAATTTATGATAGGCATCAAAATCTGTTTTGGGGGCCTGAGATCCCTAAGGCTCACTTCTGTTACGATACCCCACAACCCTTCATTCCTTTTCTGGAAATGTCCATGTCCCATGCTTTTCCTATTTGATTAACCAGCTCCCTCCCTGTGACATGAATAGGAAATCAACTAGATAATTCTGAGAGAAAAAAAGTCCCTCCCCTTTCCTATGAAACATATTACCTTCAGGGCCTTATTGATATACCCTACTAGGAAGGTGACGGGAACCCAGAAATGCCATGTCCAACAGGAGAAAGGCATGGACTTGGTGAAACTTAGGGAGCTTGGTCCACAGGTAGCTTCTCCAAAGTCTTTTTCTACTACTGTGGTTAAGACTTGGTTGCATCCACCCCTTCTAATGACTTTTATTGGGTTGTATTTGCCCCCTCCAGCTGCTAAGATAATGTGGTACCCTTTGCCCCACATCTCTCTTCTCTGTCTGTTCATGTCTGAGATCTTGTGTTTCAGATCCTATACCTTTCCCTTGTGTGAACTCCACAAAATGGCTCAATGTACACTACATCTTTTTTTTAAACATTATTTCATTTTTATAAGTGGAGTGATAGTAAGTTTCCTCTGTGTGGCAGCTTCTACACTTGCTGGCAATTTAGATGAAAAGACCAAGTAGAAACTGTACCTATATAAGGCAAAGAACTATACCATGCAGGACATCCCAAATGTGAACCATGAGAATGATGTGGAGATTATGGTGAAGCTTTGCTGGGAATGTCTGTAAGTTCAATGGGTTTGTTATTTTCTCCCTATTCCCAGTGCCTAGGATAGTGTCTGCTACACTGAAGGCATTTTGAAGTGTGGCTTGGTTGACTGATCCATGACCTCATTCCTATAGGTTCTCCATCAAATGGTATAGATTGAAACCCATCCACAATTTCTCATCTGTGAGACTCCTGACCATGTCTTCTGATAAATCCTCCAGAATGGGGCCATCAGTGTCCTGAGATCTCCTTTGAGGTGTCTTGATGTTACATGCATACCAAGAGGATATGGGCCTATACATATGGTATTCTCTTACAGACTAGTGGCCTCCATTTCTATCTGAGTTTAGAATACTCTTCTAGAGCACTGGACCTGGAGTCAGGAATTTGTTGTTCAGTTGTTTCAATCTTGTCTGACACTGACTCCATTTAAGGTTATTTTGGCATTTCCTTCTCCAGTTCATTTTACAGATGAAGAAACTGAGGCAAAAAGGCCAGTTTTATCCACTGAGCCTTCTAGCTGCCCCCTGAGTCAGGAAGACTGAGTTCAAATCCAACCTCAGACATTTTCTAGCTCTGTGACCCTGAGTAAGTCACTTAACCTCTGTTTCCCTCAGTTTCCTCAACCATAGATTGGGTATAACAATAACATTTACCTTGCAAGGTTGTGAGGATGAAATGAGATAACATTTATAAAAAGCACTTACTACAGCATCTAGTAGATAGTAGGTGCCATGTAAATGCTTATTCCCTTTCTTCTTCCCTTCCTCCCCTTCTCACTGCACACACAACTACAACCTTGCTTCAGGCCCTCACTTTCTCCCATCTGGACTACTGCAATGACCTAACGGATTCCCTGCCTCAAGTCTTTCCTTTCTTCAATCTGTCCTCTCTGAAGCTGCCAGCTACATTTACCACTCTCTTACTCACAGGCTCCCAGTGCTTCTCTATTGATATTATCACATAAACTTCTCCATTCAGAAATTCAATGCCTCCCCACCAACTAGGCCCCTGAGCTCTCCCCGCCCCCCTGGCCCAGCCTTCTTGCTCTCTCTGGGTCCCACCTGGAATATACTTCACAGACCCTCCACTTGACATAATCTTCCTTCAACGTGCACCTTTCTGAATGATCCCAAATTGTAAGACTCCCTTTAAAAAAATAAGTTTGTATATACTGATAGATGTACACACTATCTTTCCCAATAGAATGTAACCTTGAGAGTAGGGGCTGTTTAATTTTTGTCTTCTTACCTCTAGCATCTACCACACATTAAACAGTTAATAAATGCTTACTGATTGAATTGACAGAACTGTATAAAGGAAGATGGAAAAATTGTTCAAAGTGCAAAAACAGAAAATTTCATCTGAAAGACAAAGGCTTGTGGGCCTTGAAGTTAATTTATATATCAATCACTATGTTTCTTTGTACTCCTCTCCCCCACTGTCATGGAGAGCAATAGCTACTGTTACAGGTGAGACTACTTCTTGGCCTTGATTTCAAGTGAAATTCCAGTACACTTTTGTATTCTGCTGTATTTTACCTGCACAACGTCCTAGATGAAAGTTTCCAGTAACACTGCTGAGATAACAAGCTCTAGAACATAGTTTTGATAGGTTTTAAGCTCTAATTTGGTCTCAAAGGTTATTAAAATGTTAGTCTACTAATACTACTGTGAGTGTACTGGTATAGTTCATTTGGAGAAGTGAGATACTCTATTTTCTCTCCTCCTTTTTCTGTGGAAAGGATTTGCCATCCTCTATCTTTCCTCCCTTTCTCAGTCAAGCTCTTGTATATCAAGTAGATACACCTGATGCCTCACTTCCTCTCCTCTCCCTCACTCCTCAGCCCTTTTCGAATTTGAAACTGTTCTCTCCAAAGTTAACAATGTCATCTAGTGACTGACTCTCAGCCCTCATCCTTCTTGACCTCTTCTGCAGCATTTGACTCTGATGAACCCACAGCCTTCCTGGACGCTCTCTCACCCTAGGTTTTTATGACACTGCCATCTCTCATTCTCCGAAGTGTCTGACCACTCCTTTTCAGAGTCTCCTGTGCTTTGTGTTTAACTGTTAAACTTAAAGTCCAGAAGATACGACTCTGAATACAGCCCTTAGACATTTACTAGCTCTGTAATTCTGGTAAGTAACATCTGCTTCACGCCTGTTTTCTTACTTGAAAAATGAGAAAATTAGACTCAGTGATGACTAAGGTCACTTCCAGCTCTAAATCTATGATCCATATTATGCTCTCCATTTGGCAGTTGGTGGCAATAGCTGACAAAAAACCAAGTATCATATCTCTTAATAAATACTTGATTAACTGAACATGATTCATACGGTAATATTTATTAAGAAAAGAGGCTTGTAATTTGGAAGCTTTGTCCTGGGCTGCCCTCTTTCATTTCGTCTTATCAGTTCTCATGGGTTCAATTATCGTCTCAAACCAGATGATTCTCAGATCTACAGAACCAGTTTTTATGTCTCTTTCTGGATATCCAGGTTCACTCACCAAATACCTACTGGACAAAATATAAACATTTTTCATTGGATATCCAGTAGCTATTTTAAACTCAACAGGTTGTAATCAAAATCATAGTCCTTATCACTACTCTCAAGGCTCACTTCCAAACTTTTGTCTTTTCTGTCAATGGCACCATTTTTATTCTATTCACTCAAGTTCAGCACCCTTGGGGTCATTCTCTTCATTGTCACCTACCTCACAGATCACTGGTTACCAAATCTTTTCATCTTGATCTCTATAAGATCTCCAAATGTCTCCTTCTATCCAGTCCCAGAGCCACTACCTCATGTCAACTCTTCATCAACTTCTACAAAACCACCTCGTTCGTTTTCCTATATCTAGCCTCCCTGACAATCCAAATTCAACTCTACAAAGACACCAAAATGATTTTTCTAAAGTGTAGGTCAGATTACTCAAAAAACTACAATGACTTGCTATTAATATACTCAGCCATTTAAAGCTTTTCATAATCTGGCTCCACCTTAGCTTTGCAGTCTTATTATACATTATTTACCCGCATTCTTGCACCTCACAAATGTCACTTATCTATCATTTCCATGTCTTTGCTCTCCCTCCTTACTTTTGCTTTTTGAAATCCCTAGTACCCTTTTAGACTCATTTTGAGTACCACTTCCCCTCTCTCTCACCAATTAACCTTACAGCTGCTTTTCATAGGGTTCTAGAGACTTGTATTTGTGCACACAAGTCAGTAAAAAGAAGTGAAGTAGAAAAAGTACTGGGTCTGGTGTCAGGAAGACTTGACTTCAAATCTGGCCTCATACTTATAGCTGTGTGACCCTGGCCAAGTCACTTAACCTCTATTTGTCTCAGTTTCCTCAGCTGTAAAATGGAGGTAACAATAGCACCTGTCCTCACAAGGCTGTTGGGAGGCTCACATGAGACAGTACAGGACAATGCCTGCACACAGAAGGTACTACAGAAAAGCTTACTCCTTTCTCTAAATGCAGTCTTATGGAGTCTCCCCTGAGGAGAAGGACCGCTTGTCTCTGTGTCTCTACTGCCTGGTACAAATTGGATGCTTGTTGTTGTTCAATTGTTTTCAGAGGTGTAGGACTCTTCATGGTCCCACTTGGGGTTTTCTTGGAGGTTTGCTATTTCCTTCTCCAGATCATTTTACAGATGAAGAAATGGAGGCAAATAGGGTTAAGTGACTTGTCCAGGGTCACACAGTTAGTGTGCCTGAGTGCAAGAGTCTGAGGCAAGATTTAAACTCTGGAGGATGAGTCTTCTTGACTACTGTCCTGGCACTCTATCGATGGTGTCACTCAACTGCCCAAGCAGATTGATTAACAAGTGCTTACTGACCGATTCTCCTACATAGCTGTCTGTTAGAAAACATAAATTTTTATAGAAACTAAAGCTATCTGGAGGAACTTGGGCAAGTTACTCAACTTGCCTCCATCTCAGTTTCCTCCTCCATAAAATGAAACGGGTGGACAGGCTGGCCTTGGGGATACCTTTCAACTTCAGATCTTACAGTATTTTGCAACAAACTTCATAATACAGATAATTCTCAACAACACATAGCCATAAGGAATACAGACAGGAAAGATGACATGAAACTCAAAGATAATCTCCCAAAGTATTGTACTACTTTTATAGTATCGCTCTAAAATATTTCATAGAGTTGTTAGAAACAAATTTAGTATTTATGTTTTCTTCTTGACGCTTGACAGGTTACATTGGGTGTTTCCTTTCTTGGAGAAGACAGGCAGACAGAAAAGGATAGAACTTGCATGAGAGCTCCAGATATCAAAGGAATTCTACCAATCTTTGTGTTTAATTCTGATCTGACCGATTTATGACTGGCATATTCAAAAGTATCTAAGGTCTGCTTACATGAACCCTAGAATAATGGATTTATAAAAGACTCCAGTTCCTTTTATCTACATCAATGTAAGGTCTCACAGTCTTCAACTACCTTAGGCCATTCATCATCATTCTAGAGGTTTGGATAGTTCTGGGTTACACTGATGTGTGTGGTTTCATTTATAAAAATAAACCAAGTGAGAAAGAAACACATTATCTTTGTATCCTTTTTTGATGAAAAATCATTCACTGATGTTTTGTATGCTACTAACAAAATCTGTTAACTATTCATAAGGTGAAAACTATGTAGAAAGTGAAAATATGAACTCTCTTATTTGGTTTTTAAAGTCCTTCAGAAACAGTCCCATCTTTCCAGTTTTCCTTTCCTCATGGCAACCATCTTGGCCAAACTGTCCCTTTCTTTATTCCTCACATCTTACACCACTATACCCATAAGCGAAATAACCTCGTTCCTCACCTCTGCCCATGAGAACACTTAATTTCTTTCAAGACTTAGCTTAAGCACAACTTTCTCCATGACGCTTTTCCTAATTCCCTTGGCCAAAAAGCTAATGTGATCTTAGGGCATAATGAGGGGGAGCATCCAAGGCTAGTGAGATGTTCTAGGCACCAAATAGGAAGGGCAATGACAAGCTGAAGAGATTGAAGGGGCTGGACAAGATCAGTCCATACAGCCAATGCTAGATGAGGATGGATTTAGTCTGAAAAAAAAAAAACAAACCCAAAAAACTCAGGGGAAATCCTCAAGCATGTAAAGGGCTGCCCTGTCCTGTCCTGTGGCAGAAAGTCTAGACTTATTTTGCTTGATTCCAGTCTGTAGGAGCAACAGATAGAAATTACAAAGTAGCAACCTTAGGTTAGGCATAAGAAAAAACTTCCTATCAATTAGAGTTATCCAAAAACAGACTGGGCCTCTTCAAGACCTACTAGATGGCCCCACTGGAGAGCTGACCATTTGTGAGGTATGTATGTTGTAGTGAGGAGTTTTCAGGTATGGATTGGATGCAGCCCCAACTATGATGTTTTATGATTATACGGTAAATCTGCTTTCTGTTAAACGTTACTAGAAAAATGCTTACTATTACTATACAGTTTTAAAGGTAAGTACCACAGAAATATGTTTGCACAAGAATTTGTTTTTGTTAATTTAGCATAATGTACAAATATCTAATTAGTACAATTTGGGTTTTTTTACCCTTATTCCCTTTTTTCAACTATTTCCAAAACGTATTATAACCTTCTATTCATAGAACTATTATATCTTGAAAAAATCTCCATCATCTTTATTTTTCTGTCTTGAATAAATATGAAAAAGTAGCACTCACTCCTTTCTATATTTTATTTTCAATCCTAAATTCAAAGGTTCTAATCAAAGACTGGGAGGGAAATTTCCAATACTCATCACTAAATCAGCATTTTTAAAGTACAGAAATAATTAGTATTTACAACTTGCATGTAACATTTCTACAAGTAAATGAGCCTTATTTGTTCTTCATTTTCATTATCACTACAGCTTTCCCTGGCCCATATCATTCCATACATGCAGAATGTTTTTTAAAAAAGTTCTCTCACATAACACTCCCATAATTTCTTTGCCCGTGCTCCCCCCAATCCCTTTATTTCTGTTTTGAAACACTAAGCATAGCTGCCAGATGCTGCACTTCCATGTCTGCCTATCTGCTCTTCCTCTACTTCCTTCCACTTCTTTGATGGAGGGCTGCAGGTGCCTGACTTGGCTAACAGTGAATTATGGCATATGCCAGGCAGTAAAGAGATTTGTTTAGGTTTCAATGACTTTCAATCTTGGGATGAAGGCACTTACAGCAGCTGCCCAGGCCTCCTCTTCCACCAAAGGTTCATGAGACTCTCGTGTGAATATTGAAAAAAAGAAACTCTAAAACATAAATGTTTTCAATGACTATGCAAACAACGTTCGTACGTCTGTCATTCACTCACCTAAAATCACTGGCATCTACACACATCTCCCATCAAACAGGCTTCATTATGGGAATGTAACTACAATAAAGGAAAGAAATACTAGTTAGTTTCCAATTTACTCAATCACTGATTACCATGCAGATCTTAGTGTACACGATTTTCATCAAAAATAAGAATTTCTAGGATGAACAAAAACTGTTACCTCATATACAAATAATTCTCTTCCTTTTTTTCCCCCAAGGAAAATATTGGGCTTGAGGAAGGATTAGATTGAATTAACCAGGTAGGAATAGAAAGCAAATGCTAATGCTCTTCCTCCTACCACCCCAGTGACCAGTAGCTCAGAGCATCTTTACTGTATCTGCTTTGGTGAAAGGCCAAAACATTTCTGCAATTCAGAGATGACTGCTCTAGCATTAAAGCTGCTTTTTTAAAGTAAAGGGAGAAGGAGCAAGAGGTAGGATCATTCACAGAAAATATCTTTTTCCAAGATATTTTCTTCCTTGCATGTCCTGTTCTCTATCATCCTGTTCCACAACATGAGAAAATACATCTAATAATTCAGTTGTACAATGAAAACTGATAATGGCGACTGTGGCACAGTACACACAGTGAATTTGGAGTCAGGAAGCTGACTCTGACCGTGAATAGGTAATTCAACATAACTTATATGAAACTCAGTTTTCTCATCTGTAAAATGGAGAGAATATGGCTTCTACTACCCCCAACTTGACAGGTTATTGGGAGGAAAGTGCTCTATGTCCTTACTTCTCAAGAACACCTGACTTCAATTAGGCATTTAATGTTTGTTTACTCTGTGCAAGTGACTGTGCCAGGCACTGGGTATACAAAACAAAAACAGAACTGTATCCGAGACTGTATCCATTTCCAGCAGCTTACATTCTAAAGGGGGAGGAAGGGAAGCCAGGAAGAGATTAACACAACATCAGAGGGGAATAAGTAAAAACAAAATACAAGACAATTTAAGATAAAAGAAAGCATGAACAGCTGGGAGATAAGGAAAAGCAACACCTGAGAAAGATTCCTAAAGAGATGGGAGGGAGGAGATCAGAAGGTGGGGATCAGATATGAAGGGTCGCCTCTGTGAATGCATAAAGTTAGGAAAGAATGTGTGGGGTTTGGTAAATAGTTACAGCAATTTCATTGGGATACAGTGGGTAAAAAAGATGAGGAATATAAAGTAAGTTTAGAAAGGTAGACTGGAGTCAGATTGTGAAGGGCCTTCATCTGCATCATCATCACCACCACCACCACCACCACCACCCCAACAACAACAACAGCAAACACTTACAAAGTGTTTACTATGGAACAAGTAATAAAACTCAAGTGCTTTACAATTATTTTTTCATTTGATATTCACAAGAACCCAGGTGGTAGGTGCTATTATTTATGCCCATTTCACAGATGAGGAAACTAAGAAAAACAAAGGTTATGTGACTTGCCCAGGAAATCACAGCTAGTGTTTGAGGCAACATTTGAAGTCTTCCAGACTTCAGGCCCAAGGCTCAATCCATAGTGACACCTAGCTGCTATCAGCAGTCTAAAGGCAAAAGGAAGTCACTAAAGATCTTCGAGAAGGAGACTCATGATCAGATTGTGCTTTAGGAAGATAATTTTGGCAGGTACACATTGTTCATCCTTTGTTTTGAAGAAGACCAATGACATCAAGAGGTAGCGTCTTCACTTATACATAAACTGGATGTAAGTGAGGCAGAGTTGCACAAAGTCATCAGTCAGCTTCCCTCTCTTTTCCAGAGTGGCAAGACAAGAGTAAAGAGGACTGGTGATGGCCCAGGATGCAGTGGATCACATTGATGTCTTCAATGTTTGACCAAGTTCTAAGTGTTCTACAGCACCTACTTCGGCTGCCTTTGTGGATGTTGGCACAAACTGTTCTCATCTGCCCATTCCACCAGGTGAAGTCTTCACATGCTTGCGATAGATATTGCCCTAATTTAAAAATAGGTTTGAGAATATTTATAGCAGTGCTTTTCTGCTGTGGCAAAGGACAGAAAATAAGATACTTGCCCTTTAATTTGGGAATGGCTGAAAATGGCATACGAATGTAAATTTTGTACCAAAATAAACGAGCAATTATTCAGAGAAATATGAAAGTCTTACATGCATAGTGAAGCAAGAAGAACCAGAATATAGGCACTACTCAGAAAAATGTGAGTAGCAAGATTGAAATGAAAGATTCCAGAACTATAAAAGATTCCAGAAGTTTGATTTAAACAGTAATTAATCATAGGATGACAGGTTTATAGTTGGCAAGGAAGAACCTTAGAAGCCATCAAGTACAATTACTTCATTTTACAAGTAAGGAAACTGAGGCAGAAGTTAGCTTCAAAAATAGCAATTAAGTATAGCTTCTATTTCATGGTAGAAAGGTGGACTGGATAGAGATACAGCATCAGAAATGCATTCCCAAATATGGCCAATACCTTGATTTGTTTCGACTATGTATTTGTTATAAGAAATAGTTCCTTCTTGAGGGAGAAGAGGGTGATGGTCAGTGATGGATATGGGAAAAATATCAATAAAATATCTTAAAAACTGCACAGAGCAGAGATCTGGGAGGTGTAGGAGGGGGTAAAAAAAGAGCATTTTGTTACCACTTGGTTGAGTTTACATACACACACAAATACACATTTTTAAAAAACCAAAACATTGTATATAGTAGAAGTTCATAGTTTCTTTATATAGATCTCTTTCTTGTTTCTTATGTCATGAGATTTTTGATTTGTTATATTCACAATTTAAAAAAAGCCGATCAAACCTAAAGCAAACAAAACACACAAATCAAAGTATGAAGGTAGAGACTGAGATATAGAAGTATACAGTGAACCAGTCACTGAACTCTTAAGAAGATTCTATAGGAAGACATGAATTAGGAGATAACAGATGGAAAAGAAAGAAACAAGGCTTCCAAGAGGCAAAGGGACTGTCTGGAAGTGGCACTAAGGCACAAGGAACAGTAACTTCCCTCTATGGTCACTGTATTGGAGCAGTGTGGATGGCAAAGCAGACAGGGTCTTCTAGGAGGTCTTAGGTGTATTCCATCTGTGTCAAATAAGCCATGTACATGGACAGTTATCAAAACAATTCATCTTAAGCTCCTCCTTTTACTCCTTGCCAGTCCAGGTAACAACTACTACTACAACAAGGATTTTGCATGTACTATCTCATCTGAGCTTCACAACAACCTTTTCAGTTAACTACAGCTATCATTATCTCCATTCAAAGACTAGGCTTTGCAAGGTTAAGTGATTGCCTAGAGTTACACACAGCTACCAAGTTTCTGAGGTGGGATCTTTCCATGTCCAGAGATGTCACCTCTATGCCTTAATAAATGACAGTATCTCCCTGTTCCCCTAATTCAAAAGTTCAGATAGGGAAGAGTGTTATCCCCGTTGCCAAGGGAGCAAGAGATGCCCCTTCAGATGCAGGACTCATGGTGGTAGGGTGAGCAAGACTGAACTCAAGGACAGAGGAAGCTCCTGCTGTCCCTATATTCTGCACAGTTAAAATTACAGATTGTGGGAAGTGAACACTGAAAAGTGGAAAGAGGACACCAGTCTGGCCAAACAAATTTACTTTAGTGAGCTAAGACTGAGCAAATATATGGAGCAAAACCTGACAGCAGACCAGGTGGTAGGAAAGAAAGACAAGAAAAAACGAAGACCAGTTCTCTGGTGAGCACACAGGGCCAGAGTTGGTCCACAAACACATTATCAGCTACTTACTATCTGTGTGACCTTGGCCAGTCAGAGTCCCTAGGTTTCTCTATTAGGAAATACTCTTTGGGCCTCAGGTTAGTCATCTGTAAAAAGAGAGTCTAACTAGAAGAACTCTACAGTCCTTTAATGCTCTAAATCCAAAAGTCCTCCAAGTTGATCAGGTAAAAAATAAACTTCCACCTGATAGCTAACCTTTAGATGTTGAACCTCATTGTACAGAACTAGATATGCCATTGAAGTACAGAAAATTCACTGTGAGTACCAGCCAGAAACACAAAATTTGTAACAAATAAGTATAGTCAAACAAAACAAATATATACATTTTTCATGAGCAAAAATGTCTCTTTTCACGCTTCGGAGGTAGGTAGCAATTGTGTCCTCCGCAGCTGTGGTTAACTGTGGAAATTATCAGAGTTCTTAAATATTTTAAAGCTATTTTTCTCTACAATGCTTTTACCATATAAATTGTTCACACAGCTCTGCATCAGTTCATAAAAATTTTCCCAGGTTTCTCTATGGATTTTCTCTTGAGTTTTAATACTATTCCATCATATTCATATGCCATAATTTGTTTAGCCATTTTCTAATTCATAGGTACCCTCTTATTTTCCAGTTCTTTGTTGCTTTGTTTTTGTACATATGGGTCATTTCTTTTTATCCAGTCTCTTTAAGTATTAGACACAGCAGTGATATTACTGGGTCAAAAAGCGTGAATAATTGAGTACTTTCTGGGGTATGGTTCTAAATTGCTTTCTAGAATGGTAAGGCTAATGCACAATGGTGCATTCGTATGCCAATCTTCTGACAATCACTCTAAAAACCTTACCCTTTTTTTCTTTCCATCTCTGCCAATTTGATAAGCATAAGGTGAAAAAGTCAGATGTTTTAGTATGTACTTCTTTATTAATGATGTAGAGTTATTTTTGCATGGGTGTTGATATCTTGGATCTCTTCATTTGAGAACTCTTTTTATATGCTTTGACTATCAATTAAGGAATAGCTCTTGTTCTTATATATTTGAATCAGTTCCTTATACACCTTAGTTATCAGACTTCTACAGAGAAACCTGCTACAAAGATTTTTCTCAGTTAATGGCTTCTTTTCTAATTTCAACTGGACTGATTTTGTATGTTCAAAATGTTTTCAACTTCATGTAATCAAAGTTGTCTGACTTATCTTCTGTTATCCTTTTCATCCCATGTCTAGTCACAAACTCTTTACCTACCCAAAATTTCAAAAGATACTTTCTTCCTTGCTCCAGTAATTAAAAAAAAAAACAAACACCTGTTTTATCTACATCATGTATCAATTTGAAACTTATCTTGTCTATAAGGAATGAGAATTTGGTCTAAACCTAGTATCTGAAAATGCTTTCTAGTTTTCCCAACAGTTTTTGTTGGGAAAAACAGTTTTGTCCAGTAATCTATCCTTATCATATTACTTGGAGGCTTTGGATCTATGTTCATTTGTTTATGTAGTTTGCACATCTAATCTTTCACACTGATTGAAATTTGTATTTTTTAACTAGTCCCAAATAGTTTTGATGATTACTGCCTTGTACAATTTGAGAACTAGATCTGCTAGGTTTACTTCTTTCCCACTTTTCCACATTATTTCCCTTGAGAATCCCAACCTTTAATTCCTTCAGATGAATTCTACTATTATTTTCTAGTTCTCTCAAGTAATTCTCTGGTCATTTGATAGGTATGGAAAATGAATAAATAAATTAAGTTGTATCATCACTTTTACTATATCAACTTGTCTTACAACTATGATGAATTAATATTATAATAATATTGATATAACATTTAGATATTTAATTAATGTGTTATTAATTACATATTAGTATAACAGTATACTTACTGTAAGATAGGAAAATATCCAAATGACAGTAACATTAAATGATGATCAACCATGAAATAATTGGCTACTCTAATCAATACAAAATTGGAAAACTGTGGCAGAAACTAGGAACACACCAACATCTTACATCATATACCAAGATAAAGTCAAAATAGGTACAAGATTTGGACATAAAAGGTGATACTACAAACAAATTAGGAGAGCAAGGAATAGTTTACCTGTCAGATATATGGAGAATGGAAGAATTTATGAACAAATAAGAGATAGAGAATATTATGAAATGCAAAATGGGTAATTTTGATTACATTAAATTTAAAAGTTTTTGCATTAAAGCCAATGCAACCAAGATTAGAAGGGAAACAGAAAACTAGGAAACAATTTTTCCAGTCAGCATCTCTGATAGAGGCCTCATTTCCAAAATATATAGAGAACTGAGTCAAATTTACAAGAATTTAAGTCATTCTCCAATTGATAAACGGTCAAACGATATGAACAGGCAGTTTTCAGAGGAAGAAGTTAAAGTCATCTAGTCATAAGAAAAAATGTTCTAAATCACTATTGATTAGAAAAATGCAAATTAAAACTGAGGTACCACATGACACCTATCAGCTTGGCCAACATGACAAAACAGGAAAATGATAAATGTTGAAGATGTGGAAAAATTGGAACACTAATGCATTGTTGGTGGAATTGTGAATTGATCCAACCATTCTGGAGAGCAATTTGGAATTATGTTCAAAGTACTGTGCATACCCTTTGTTTGACCCAGCAATACCACTTCTAGGTCTGTATTTCAAAGAGATCGTAAAAAATGGGAAAAGGACCCACATGTACAAAATATTTATAGCAGCTTTTTTGTGGTAGCCAAGAATTAGAGATTTGAGCCTTTCAATTGTGGTATATGAATGTGATGTAATACTGTTCCATAAGAAATGATGAGTGGGTGGATTTCAGAAAAACCTGGAAAGACTTGCATGAACTGAAGCTGAGTGATCAGAAGCAGGAAAACACTGTACACAGTAACAAGCAACATTGTGAGATGACCAATGTTGATAGACTTAGCTCTATTGAGCAATGCAATGATCTAAGACAATTCCAAAAGACTCATGATGGAAAATGTTATCCACATAACTATGTGAGAAAAAACTATGGAGTCTAAATGAAGATTGAAGTATACTATTTTCACTCTTTTTTTGGGAGAAGGGGGAAAAAGGGTTTCCTTTGTTGCAGTTTTTCTCTTTGGTTCTAATTCTTCTTCATAACATGACTAATGTGGAAATATGGTTAATATAACTGTGTATGTATAGCCTATACCAGATTGCATACTGTGTTGGGGAGTGGGAGAAGAAGAAAATTTAAAACTCAAAATCTTATAAAAGTGAATGTTGAAGACTAAAAATAATTTTAAATATTTAATTTTAATTTTATTTTATAACAAATAATTTTAAAATATTTTTAATAATTTAATTTTAAATTAATAATTTTAACAAATAATTTTAAAAAGATCATTTCATTTGCAAAAAGCAATAAATTTGTTTCCTCTTTGCCTATACTTATTTTTCAATCTTTTGCTTGTCTGTTGCTATAGCTAGCAGTTGTTGAGATGTCAAAATTTCTGGCAATAGTGAACAACCTTGCTTTATTTCTGATCTTACTGGGCAGGGCCCTGGTATACTTCTATTACATATAATGTTGATATTTTGGTTTTACCTAGATAATACGTTGAAATTAAGAAGCACTTTATTTATTCCTATATTTTTAATGGAAATGGGTATTTTATTTTGCCAAGTTTTTTTTTCAGCATCTATTAAGATCATCTTGCTATTTTAATGGTTTTTAAAGTAATTATGGTTTGTTATATGATATTTTCCTAATGTTGAACCAACTCTTGGTTTAAGTCCTACCTGGTCATAATATACAATATTTTTTGATACTGTGCTGTAGTTTCTTTTCTAATATTTTACTTAATTTTTTTACATCAATATGCATCAGCAAATCTTTGCCTACAGTTTTCTTTTTCCTCTTTGTTTTTCCCTGGCTTAAGTATTAAGCTTATATTTATATCATAGAAGGAATTTCCAAGGATCCCTTCTTTTATTATTTCTTCAAAGTTTACATAATATTGGGATTATCATTTGAATATCTGATAGAATTAATTTGTAAACCCATCTGATTCTAGTTCCCCCTACCTTCCCCTTTTGGGAACTCACTTATAGAAGTTCAATTATTTCCATTTAAGAATTCAATTTCTTTGATATTGGCTTATCTAAATCCTCTATTTCTTGTTCTATTAATAAGAATATCTTATATTTTTGTAAAATATTCACCCACTTAATTTAAATTTAGCAGTTTTCCTGACATATAATTAGAAAAAACTGTTTAATATCCTTTATTTCTTCACTTGTTCTTTTTCATTTTTGATACTGTCGATTTCTTTTACTTTACTTTTACAAAATCAAATGAGCAGATGGTTTATCTGCTATCTTGAGTTTTTTTAAAAGTAGCATTTAATTTTATTTATCAATTGAATTCTTTGTTTTCAATTTTGTCAATCTATGCTTTGACTTTAGGAATTTCTATTTTAGTGATTAGTTGAGATAATTGTATTTGTTGAATGCCTAGTTTTCTTTTGTTTTTTAGTTGCATGCCTGTAATGTTAATGTAAGGTTAACGGTGGGTGGGGGGAAGAGTTAAAGATCTTCCCCAGCCATTAATGGGTCTCAGGTAAAGTAGGGAAGTTTGATTAGGGGAGATCTGTTTTGTAGGGAGGTCCACACCTTTTGTTTCTAATGAGGCACTGGGTCACCAGGATCAGATTATCTGAAAAATGTATATATACTCTGAGGTGAGGTTTTACTTTGGGGCTTTTTGGAAGAAGGTTCATGTGCCAGATGAGACTCTGGGTAGCTGTTAAGAAGCTGGATCTGTCTATTGATCTGTGATGTATGTATTGCTTATGGTCAGACAGTTGGGTGCCCTGTCTGTTGGTCTTTATTTCCTCTCCTTGTATTTTCTCTGTTGGTGAATGTAATTAAAGAAGATTGTTGACCCCTCAAAAGTTACTTTCCTTTTAGAAAAACAGATCTAAGAACTTGTGCAGCCGGCCCTCCTGTGTATGCCAAATGCTTACTGATACAATGCCCAATTCATTAATCTGTTTTTTTCTCCCTCTTTCTTGCTGATGAAAACATTTTAAGATATATTTTCAAGAAAATCACTTTGGCAACAGCATCACTGACAAGTGATCACTACAATATTTCTGGAAAAGCAGTCACACAGTCTCTACTTGGAACACTTCTGACAGGGAAGTCCCTACCTAAACAAGATAGCTTATTAAGAGCTGTTACTTTTAGAAAGGTCCTCCCTATATTGAACAGAAACTTTCCCTTCTATAAACTTCCACACAAATTCTCCCCTATGAACAAGTCTGTTTAAAAAAAGTTCTTCACATATCTAAAGGCAGAATACCTCCTTTACCACTCCATACGATGTCTCCTGAAAATGGCAATGTCCTTCACAAAATGTGATGACAAGTGTGACATAGAGGGAAATTAAGCATTCCTATGATTCTGGTCATTATGCTTTTGTCAAAGGCAGCATGGCATGGTAGCTATAACACTGAATTTGGAGTCAGTAAGACTTGGGTTTGAATCCTGCATCATACTCTTCCTAGGTATGTCATCCTTGGCAATTCACCTAGCCTCCCTAAGCTTCAGCCTCCTCATTTGTAAATGAGGACAACACCTGCCTCACATGGTTGTGAGGATCCAATCAGATAACAGTTTGCTTTGTAAAACTTAGAGTGCCAGGGCAGTGACCTATTAATGCAAGCTATTATTACGGTCATAACTCTGGTTTTTGGCTATTACACTTCCTGAGTACAAGACACATCTTCACATGAACTGTTCTTTCATCCAGCCCCCTCCTATAACTGCACATTTGATCTTTTTTCTCAACTGAAGTGTAGGCCTTCATTTATTCCTGTTCACTTTAATCTTGTTAAACTGTGTCCTGTTACAGTACATCAAGATTGTTTGCATCCTGATCCTGATAGTGAGCTACCCTAAGCTTCCTGTCAGCCAGAAATTTTATAAGCAGAACTAGCTTTCATCCAAGTTATTGATAAAAATGTTTAACAGAACAAAGCCAAAGTCTCAGTTTTGCCACTAAGCCAGCACTTCTTAAATTGTGGGTTGCTGAAGGGGTCAGGAGTGGAAAAGTTTAAGAAGTCCTGTTGTCTAGGCTTGGCACTGGTTAATTAAGAATATTCAATGGTATTATCAAGATGTTTAAACAGTCAAATTAAACTAAGTGCACCATCCTCCTACTTTTTAAAAACTCTGTAACTCATTCATAACTTTAAGAAACTTAATTACTACTTTCATCTACTTTGTGTGGAACACCATGCAAGATATAAAATTTAGATAAGACATCACTGACCTCACATTCTAGTAGAGAGCAAAGACAAAAATAGTTAAGACTAGATATTCCATGAAACATATATTGGGCTGTTATCCAAGTGGGGCCAGTTTGTTATGGGGGTGTGGGGAGGACTTCATGGGGGGAAATGACAATTGAGTTATATTTTAAAAGATGAAGAAGACTCCAAGAGGGCAAGGGAGGGAAAGCATTCTGGGCACAGAAAACAGTATTAGCAAAAACTCTAAGCCAGGAAGGCTCAGGGTCTCTTCCTGGAGGGGAAGGTTCCTGAGAGGGCTACTTTGGGGAAGAGGGGGAAAGGAAACTTTGACCTAGAGTTCCCTCTTCCAACTCTAACTAGGCATTAGGGAATTCAGAGGAAAGAAGTGGCACTGAAAAAAAAAAACAAAACAGAAGGCCCTCTCCTGGGGCTCACTAATAGTGAGTGGCTCTATAAAACAGAGAGGGAGAAGTTTGGAAGGTGGCAAGGACACCCTTCTCCCCCACCAAAAAATCTAGCCCTTTTCTTTCCCCTCCCTTACGTTATAAGGATTTAGTTCAAAGTTTTTGTACTTCCTCAATATTTTAGCACACTGTTCTGGAACGCAATAGGCTTTCTGATTAACTCAATGCTGTGAAGATATTCAAAGACCAAGAGTAAGCTGCTTTTTTGGGGTGGGGTGGGGGGGAAGGCTTTTTAAAGAGGATGAGAAGGCTGGTATGTTTCTGGCTATTTCTTCTTCTAATAGAGAAGTTTCTTACTTTTAAATTTTACCCATTCAACTATGACTTCTAGTCCAATTTAGCATGGGCATTTAGGCCTAGCCAACAGTTCCACCCCTGACACAGCCAATAAAAGCCTTAAGTCTTTGCCTAAATTTAAAAATAACACAAAAGTCTTAAACTGTGGCATAACTTCTGTGCCACAACTGGAAATGTCTTCTCATATGTAACATCTGTCCAAATGAATATTTTATGAATCATTTGAACTCTTGTACTGTTTCCTAGGAAACATTTTGGGAATTTTAGATGTTCAAAACAGTCTGCATTCCTTGGTTCTGGCCAGCACAGTACAGATTAGCCATGCTTAGTTTACGTTGTAGATTAGCTATAATGTCAACTATGTTCATGGGGTTTTTTTGGTTTGTTTTGGCTCCAAATTGTTTCAGACAAATTGATGCCTCAAAATTTCAATTTTCTTCCATATACTATAGACTGCAAATATAAAATGCTAATGTTATATTTTATCCTCTAACTAGCTGATGCTTTTTACAGTACTGATTTGAATGTTTTTATTGAAATTCTTTTGATCTGACCAGCTCCATAAGCGTCTACTTCAGCAATGCCCCATAATACATTATAGAGAAGAAGGAAATTACTGGTGGCTATAAGCAAAAAGTAGGGTCAGGATATTTTACTCTGATGGATTCATGATGTCAATAGTATGGATATGTTTATATCAATTTAAGTTACAATTGCTTCATATCTTAGCCTATATAACTCCTCTTTGTGTCTTTTTATAAATTATTTCAAAGAAGATGAATCTAATATCCCAGAGACACTTATCTTACGTCAATATTCTCAATAAAGGGATGGTGTAACCTTTCTAATCTTACTCACCCCCCATATGATAGATTTTATGCAATCTGTGGTGCTCAAATCATTGTTGGTCATTTTGTATAGCAAGTAGTTTGGGAAACATGGGGCATACTGTATAATTTCACAAATATGATCTAGCTCAATTTCTGCCTTGAATCTGGGCCCAATAACTGTCCTTACCTAGTTGCTGTAACAAGTTTTAGGTAGCTACCATATTCCCAACCCTGTACTATGTGCTGAGGATGAAAGTCCAAAATGTTCATTATGCATACCCATGACCATAATCTCACCCACTTGGATGGCTCTGTGAATGGATGGATTTATTTATTCCTTCCAATGATGCAAATCTCCGCCAGTTCACACCTTCTCATCCTAGGAGCTCTGGGCCACGCTGTCTCCCTAACATACTGGGGTTTTCTTTTAAATCTTCCCTTTGCATAGATACCAATAGAACAAGTGGCTGTTAGGCACCCTCTGATCTTGCTACTGGACAGGTTGACCTTCTTTTTCTACTTCCATTTCTTTTTGACAGGTAAAGACTTTAATTTTAATCATCTGCTTTCTATTCAGTCACTACAGAAATGGAATGCAAAAGACTAAAGTCATTTTGTATTTTCCCTTGTGACACTGGGAATGTTACAGCCTCTTTAGGTCTCAGTTTTCTTCTCTGTAAAATGACCAAATGAACCAAATGCTAAAATTCTCTCCAATTCTCTAATTCTAAAATCTCATGAGTTTCATAAATTGCCACGGCCAAAAAATTCATCATCTGGTATTTAGCCTAGTAGTGATGAATCTCTTCTTACTTAACTAGATTGGTCCTCAGAAAGCAGCCTGTTGTTAAAACAACCCACCAAAACCAAACCCCCAAAACTGTTTCCTAAAAAACCCCAACCATATCAAGAATCAAAATGGGAACATATGTTGATTAAAAAAAATGAGTTCCAATAATACTATAAAACAAAGAAAAAATAAAAATTCATAATATTAAAAGATAAGGAAATTACATTATGCTTAAAAGGATTTATAGACAACAAACCTGTATGAACATCACAGAAACTAAGTTCACATAGGAAAAGTTAACTGAATTGCAAAAAGATATGGATAGGTAACACAGTAATAGTAGGAGAATTGAATGTTCCTCTATCAAAGCTTAATTAATCTAGCAAACATAAATAACAAAGAAAATAGAGAACAGAATAAACTGCTGGAAAATACAGAAGCAAAAAGATTTATGAAGTCATCAAAATAGGAACATTAAAGAATATAAATAACTCCTCAGCACTACAGGGGCACAGAGAAATTGTAAATAACTACAGATACATTAAACATATGCTTTACAAAACATAATTAAATAAAAACAATAATAAATATATGGAGCACATGCAAAAGGCAGACCCAAAAGGAAAATTAACGACAAAATCCCTAATAATGAAAGGATCAAAAAACAAATAATAAAAACAATTATGTAAAAGGCAATGTTAATGATGAGACAGCAAAATTTCTGGGATGAAGCTAAAGTCATTCTCATACGAAAAATTTTGTTAAGACAAAGTAACAAAATGGAAAAGATACTTAATGAACTGAATATTCAATTTAAAAATAAGTAACAAATTGAACATCTTTAAAATCAGAGGAAAAATAAATTGAAAACCAGGAGACTATAGAAACATATATTCATATTTACATTCGTAATATATTTGGTGTTTGTGGCCTTCTCAATGGGTAGGAGAAGAAAGAGGGAGAATACATAGAAGTAAAAGCTGGTTCTTTAAAGGACTAACAAAACTGACAGAAATTTGGACCCAAAATCAGCAACTTCAAATAATTACTATAATTAATCTATTGAATTAAAAAATGGACAGTGAACTAGCTGTAAAAGAAGAAAACAATGTCTATTCCGTATGGATTTCCAGAATTTTATCAAACTTTTAAAGAATACTAATATCAATACTATGTAAATTTTCAAATGTCAAGAAGGAAAACAGTCCAAATGCCTCTTATGAGAAACATATAGCCCTAAAATTTAAACTAGAGAAGGAGAAAGCAAAGAGAACATAGACTGATGTCAGTACTGAAAATCAACTAAAAAAACCAGAATAAAACACTGGCAAAAAGCATACAGAGACATTAAAAAAAAATTTACAATGATGAAGCTGAACATATACCAGGGGTGTGAAGATTTAAAACAGGTAACATTAAGAAAACAATTAAATATATTAAAAACAAAAGAATAAGAAATTCCATGCATCACTCTCTCTCCCTCTGTACATATACATACACTATACATATGTGTGTGCATATATTTGTACGTATGTATCTATCTCAGCCGATGAAGAAGCCCCTGACAAAGCACAGCATTTACTTATGCTAAAAGCCATACAAAAGATAGGCAGAGAAGCATGTTTTTAAAATGACAAAAAATATCTAAGAGATAGTAGTGTATGCAATAAATAGAAAATTTCTCAATAAACAGAGAAAACAAGAATACTTATTTTCATCACTGTGATTTGAAATGGTTGTAGAAAAATTAAGCAAGTGCTGTAAAACAAAAAAGTTTCAAGACAAAGATAATATCTAACTAATATGAAGAGATGGAGCTATCCTCATATTTCTTTTCTATTTTTTTAAAACTTGCACACTAAATTTTTATTATGAGTTTAACAAATGTGAACATCTAAATAAGAAAACAAAATTAGGAAATCTCAATAATTTATGAATTTCTATTGTATTATTTTTTAAAGCATATATTAAATTTAAAACATATAGACCAACACTTCCCTGATTATCTAGGCTCCCTTCAGAATGCCTTTCTGCTCTCCCTCTGCATTCTTTAAATTCAATTTTTTAAAAATTTTCTCCCTCTTTCTTCTCTCACTCATTGAGAAGGCAAGAAAAACCAGCTACATTATGAATATAAAGTCATGCAAAACAAATTTCTGCATTAGGGGAGGGGAAGGAAAAAGAAAAAAATAATACTTCAGTTTGCACTCTGGGTCCATCAGTTCTCTATCTGAAGTTGGATAATATTTTTCATCCTGAGTCCTTGCACTGTGGTTGGTCACTGTGTTGATCAGAGTTCCTAAGTCTTTTAAAGTTGATTATCTCTACTAAACTGTGTTACTATATAAACTGATCTCCTCATTCTGATCTCTTCACTCTGCATCAATTCATACAAGTTTTCCTAGGTTTTTCTGACACTATCACTTTCATAATTTCTTTTAGCACAATAATATTCCATCACATTCCTACACCATAATTGTCTAGCTATTTACCAATTGACAGGCATCCCCCCCATAGTTTCCAATTCTTTGCCATAAAAAGAGCTCCTATATTTTTGTACATATGTCCTTTTCAGCTTTCTTTGATCTCTTTGGGGCCCTGCAGTTATCACTAGGTCAAAGGGTATGTACATTTAATAGCTTTTGAGGCCTAATTCTAAATTGCTTTTCAGAATGGTTGGATTAATTCATAACTCCACCAACAGTGAATTAAATAATGTTGTTATTTTTCCTCCAGTATTTGGTATTTTCCATTTTTGGGGGGATCATCTTAGCTAACCTGATGGGTATGAGTGGTTATCACAATGTTTTAATGTACATTTCTCTAACTGCTAGTGGTTTAGAACATTTTTCCATATGGCTATTGACAACTTGGATTTCTTCTTCTGAAAACTGCCTATTCATATATCCTTTGACCACTTAACAACTGGGGAATGTTTCTTCCTCTTGTAAATTTAATTCAGTTCCCTATATATTTTAGAAATGAGACCTTTATCATAAAAACTTCCTGCAAAGATTTTCTTCTAATTTTAGAAGCATTACTTTGTCTATGAAAAACCATTATAATTTTATATAATCAAAATTATCCACTTTAGTGTCTGCTCTATTTCTTGTTTGTTCATGAACATTTACTCTGGCAGGTCATTTCTTCCATGTTCCACCAATTTGCCTCTTTACCATGCTCTCGATATCTAAATAATGTATCCATTTTGAGCTTACCTTGCTTGGTATATGTTATGAGATGCTGGTTTGTGTCTAGTTTCTGCCAAACCACTTCCCAGTCTTTCCAGCACTTTTTGTCTGACAGTGAGTTCTTGCAACAACAGCTGGGAACTTTGGTTTCATCCAACACTATAGCTTATCTAGCTTGTTTTGATATACCTAATCTGTACCTAATCTGTTCCACTAATCAACCTGTTTCTTAAAATTGTTTTGATGATTACAGCCTTGTAGTAAGAGATCTGTACTGCCAGATCCCCTTCCTTCCAATTTTAAAAAATGGATTTTCTTGATATTCTTGACCTTTCATTCCTCCAGATAAATGGTTATTTTTTCAGCTCTATATAATAATTCTTTGATAATCTGATTGCTATGGCACTGAATAAATAAATAAATTTAGGTATTAATGTCAGTTGTTATACTGGCTTGGCTTACTCATAAGCAATTACTGTTTCTTCTATTATTTTTGTCTTTGTGTGGGTAACAGGGGGCACCCATTCTTGCTCCTACGAGTTCGGGTGTTCCCTGGATTCTCTTTGTACCGCAGTAATTCCTGCCTGATGCTCTAACTCAGTCCCCTTGCTAGAATGCTGACAGCACTGTTGCTCCATGTTCCTGGCTAGTCCCTACCCCAGGGTCCACAGATATTTCTGTCTTTCTAAACTACACTAGTTTAGAAAAAGGACTCACTCTGACTTTACCTTCCTCTGCTGAGAACTCAGTCTGGTATGTTTTCTAGGTTGCTGAGTGAGAGGTGTGCTGGGGAAATAAGGTGAAAACGCTTTCTTTCATTCCACCATCTTGGCTCTGCTCCATCCTTATACTTCTGTTTCCTTGGGTGCAGCCTTTTGGCTGAGTTGAAGTTTTACAAGACAAATCCTTTTACTAAGGGGATTTGTTCTGTAAAGTTGGAGTCAGTCAAAAGACTGCACTTGAGGACCTAGAGGGGCCACATATGGCCTCGAGGCTGCAGGTTTCCCACCCTTGTACAATCCCAGATAAGCAGCAAAGAAAATAACCAAGACCATTAATAGCTTCAGTAAAGTAGTGGTTATAAAACAGATCCACAAAAATCAACAGTAGTTCTATACAGGTGTAACAAAATCCAGAAATAAATAATAGGAAGGGAAGTTTCATTCAAAGTAACTACGATATCCTTAAAATAGCTACAACTCAAATCTAGCAAAGTACACTCAAAATCCATAGAGGGAAAATTACCAAATGCTCCATAAAGAATTGGAGTGCAATTTTTAAAAAGATCTAGGAAACCAACAGATGAAAAAAAATTCAATTAACCACAAAAGTAGTTCCAAAACTCAGATTAACAAAACTGAAAGAAAAAAAAGCACTGATTAATGAACAAAACTAGGAGATGCTTTTAAAAATGAAACAAACAAAAATAAGCTCTTAGCTAATTAGATTTTTTTAAGAAAGAGGAAAATCAAATTATTAGTATCACAAATGAAAAAGGAGAATTCACAAGAAAATAAGCAATTAAATTATTAGAAATGCCTCTGCCCAGTTTTCTACTGATTACTGGAATGGATGATAACTGACAAAAATCTAAAGTGCCTGGGTTACCAATATAAGAAATAAATAATTTAAATAATCTAATCTTAGAAAAAGAAACTGAATAAGAGAACTCCCAAGAAAAATAACCCTTGGATCAGACGGGATTACAGGTGAGTTCTATCCAACAGTTAAATCCAGTATAAACAAAATAAAAATATTAGGAAGGAAGGAGATTCTACCAAATTCCATCTATGATACAAATAATGATTTTGATACCTAAAAAAAGAAGACTCAAAACCAGAGGAGGGGAAAAACGACAACAACATCCCTAATTAATACTGATGCAAGAAATTTAAATAGTACCAAAGAGCTACAGCAGCATAACACAAAGATTATATGTTTGGCTAGACCAGCTTTACAGCAGGAATGCAAAGCTGATTCAATTTTAGGAAAACTATTAACATAATAGACTAGATTAATAACAAAAACTACAAATGGCATATTATCATCTCAGTAGGTGCCAAAAAAAAAAAAACCTTTCACAAGACACAACTATTTACGCTACATATTTAAAAAGCAGCACTGGAAAACAGTAATAGGTGGAACTTTCCTTAACCTGTTAAGTAGATTCAACCTAAAATCAAGTCAGTATTACCTATAATGGAGATAAACTAGAGGTCTTCTAATTAAGATTAGGAATAAAAGCAAAGATAACCATTAAAATCACCATTACTATTGGGTTATAGTGTTATAAATACAAGCTATAAGCAATAAGAAAACAAGAAAAAGAACGTGGAGTAAGCACACACAAAGAGGAGGAAGCAAATTTATCATTGTGCAGGTAACACAGAGAGCAATGGAAAATCAACTAAAAAGTAAGTGAAACAATAACTTTAATAAAGTAGCGGGATATAAAATAAAACAGCATTTCTGTATATTGCCAATAAAATTCAGCAGAAAGTGATAGAAATTCCATTTTTAAAACTATTTTTAAAATATTCGGGAACCTACCTAGCAAGTCACACAGAGGAACTATTTGCATAGAACTACATTCTCTACAGAAATAGGCAAGTAACTGGGTAAATATTAATTGCTCATGGGTAGGCCAAGCTAACACAATAAAAGTGAAAATACTACCTACATTAATTTACTTATATCAGTGTCATACCAAACTACTAAAGGATTACATTATAGAGTCAGAAAAAAAAATAGTAACAAAACTCATCTAGAGCAATAAAAGCTTAAGATTATCAAAAGAAATAATTGGTAGGGGGTGGGGAATGGGAAGAGAGCCCACCAATATCAGAAACCAAATTGTACTGCAAAGTAGTAATAATCCAAAACAATTTGGTACTAATTAAGAGAGAGGTTGATCAGAGGGAAAAATTAGGTACACAACATACATAAACAATGGGAAAACTAGATAGTGCTGGGGATAAAACCCTGGACCCAGAAGTCAGGAAGACTTGAGTTCAAATTCAAACTTAGGTACTTCCTACTTTTATGATCCTGAGTAAGACATTAACCTCTGTCTACCTCAGTTTCCTTTTTTATAAAATAGCAATAATAGCACTACCTCTCAAGGTTGTTATGAGGGTCAAATGAGTTAGTTACTAATTGTGAAGCACATTGTGTTAGAAACTTAAAACATTATACAAATGTTAGGTATTATTATTTTAAAGCAAATAAATAGTTGCATAGTGATTGAAAAATCCAAAGATCCCAGTTACCATGATAAGAATTCACTATTACAGTTCTAGGAAAATTGCTAAGTGGTCTTGTAAGAAGCCAGATACAAACCATACAATATGATAATTCCAAATGAATACAAGCCTCAAACATAAAAAGTGGTATCATAAGCAAAATTAGAACAGCAAGGAAGTAATTGCCTTTCAGATCTATATCGACAAAGGAAGATTTCATGACCAAACAAGAAATAAAGAATGCCCAAATTAAAATGGACAATTTTAATTCCATAAAATTAAAATTAGTAGCAAAGCAATTATCAAAATGATAGAATAGTAGCTGAAAGAAGACTACAAGAGGAAGAATCAAGAAAAAAAACCCACTACACAAACAAAACCAATGTAGCTAAAAGAAGTAAAACAGGTAACTCAGAAAAAATATTTGCAGCAAATTTCTGTTAAAAGTGTCATTTCTGAGATATATAAGGAAATGATATAAATTTGTAAAAATAACAAAGTAGGTGCTTACTGATGGTGAAATAGCTGAAAAAGTTGCAGAACATGAATGTAATGGAATATACTGTGCTGTAGAAAACAATGAACATGACACACGGAGAACCATAAAAAGACATGAACTGATGCAAAGTAAGCAGAACAAAGATAGCAATATAAACAAAGAACCCACAGTTGAAAAGGCATGTTCTGAAACTATAATGACCTCATTTGGCCTCAAAGAAGATATACAAAGAGGCATCTACTTTTCTACCCTTCTTTGAAGAAGTGGAAGACTATGGGCATGGAATATTGCATATAATATGTCTTTCGAATATGTTGGTTTGTTTTGCTGAACTTTAGGGGTAGGAGGAGAAGAAAGGAATAAAAACACAGGGAAGATACAAGTGTTGTAAAAGCCTGAGACAGCAATACAAATAGCAATACAAATATATTTTTTAAAATCAAAAAACTCAGTTGAGGATCTTAAGGTGCCTCTTTCAGAATTAGCCAAGACTAACAATAAAGATATAAAAGAAAAATTTAAGGATTTGAATTGAGTGTTAGTAAAGTTAGATATGTCTCTGGTGATTACTAAATGGGAAATCGAAAAGAATATACAGTCAATCCTCAACATTCTCGTTTAACTTCCACAACTTTAAGCATTCACATAATTTTACTAGTAACATCATTTTCACTTTTGCATCGGCAACAGCACACAATTACAGCTATGCATAGGAGGAAAAAGCCAGAGGTGTGATATGTGCAAATTTGTGGTATTTTACTAGGATACATTATTTCAAGTTGGGGCATCCTTCACAATCTCCAATGGCATCCACCAGCCATGACAGGTAGAGGTGCTAGTCTCAGGGTCATCCAATAGCAGTGACTAGAGCGCTGGCAACCTCTCCCATGGTTTTCAGAGGGTGACCAAGGTAGAGAGAGGAAGTCTTTGGCAGTAGAGAATACAGTACAATGCCCTCACGTTGCCATTTAACACAGTGGAAAGTAAGATTCAAGTTCAAAGAAAGTCTCAGTTTTAAGAATTTTATTTGCTGCACAGTATATATAATACTGTAGATTTTAATGTGTTATGAAAGGGGAATATTGTCTGAAATCACTGTTTTTTAACTGTGATATTAGTACAAAAGATCACAGAATTCTAGGGAATTACTAGTGAGAAAAAATGTTTTGCATATTATCTATTTTATTTTGTGTACTACTTTTTATAGGTTATTTGTGATTACCGTGTTAGGAAAAATGCTTATTGTCAGAAATTATGTTTGGTTATAAATAACTGTATGTGAAAAAGTGCATTGTGGGCACCGAAACCCCCCCATATCGACATTTTGAGTTTTTTACTTTTCTTTCTGTTTTCTAGGAACATTATACCTGCAAAAGTTAAGGGTTGGCTGTATGTTTCTCAATTGTGGAAGACACGTTTGCAAAAATTGGTCACGTGTTACAAATACAAACCTCAAACAAATACAGAAATGCAGAATTATTAAACATACCCTTTACTTATCAAAATGCAATAAAAATTATCATCAATAAGGGGGCATTTGAAGAACAGATTCAAAACTTAAATAAGACTCAAAAATAAAATCCGGAAGAATATGTTGGTCAACGAACAAATTATGGAAATAGTAAGCAATTTCATGAAAGTGACAATAAGAGAAAATAAGAAAACTTTTGAATGCAGGATAAGTAGTCCTTAGAGAAAAAAAACCCATCACTTTGAACACTTTCATCATCAAGAGAGAAAGAACAAATTAATGAACTGGGCATGCAACTAAAATAACTAGAAAAGCAATAAACTAAAACACTTCAAGTCTAACTCCCAGCAAATGATATGCTTTCAAATACTTGAAGACCGTTATAACGCTGCCCCGAGGCTTCTCTTATTTCCTTCAGCTGATCCTAACATGGCATTGTCTCCATCCTCTTCACTTTTTAAGGAGGGAAATTAAATAATGGTGATGATAATACTGGTAGCCATGACTTAACACCTTAAACTAAAGGTCTTCCACAGCAAACAGAAGCAGGAGATTTAGAGGTCACCATCATTTAAGGTAGTGGCCAGACTGATCCTAGAGATCAGGTAATCTGAGTTATCATTGTATCCTATACATTAGAACCAATGTTTCTTCTCCCAGTCTCACTAACCCACCAAAGCAGTATTTTTTCATTGATATCATCATTCTCCATCATTGAACCTCGAAATTTGAGTAATTTTTTAAACCTTTTCTTCACTTTCATTTGCCATATAAAATCGTCACTAAAGAACCACGAATTCTTCTTTTGAAACGTCTTTTGCATTTATTCCTTCTGATGTCTGGAGACATTCAAGGGTAAAGACGATGTAATTCACAAATCTGAGACCAATTAACAATAAGATTTCTTAAAGGCAAAACTAACTTCTACAAAATCAAGAATGATTTTTTTTTTAAACAACATTTCAACCTAGAGGCAAAGCGTATACAGTATAGGGGATAGAGTGCTAGATGTGAAGTCAAAGAATGGTAGGTTCAAATCCTGGTTCTGCGACTTAGCACTTTGGTGCAACTTTGGATAGATACCTCTCTCAAAATCAGTATCCTCATACTTAAAATGAGGGCACAGAACCAGGTGACTCTTGAGGGCCCTTCAGGCTAAAATCTATCATCCTATGATGTCAACTACTTTTAAGTTAAAGTCAATTCAGAGTATTTATTAAGATCACAGATCAAATGAGATGATTACAAAGACCATTTTTTCCCCCTCTCGAAATCACACCTATTATAAACTCAAATTTCTGAAGCAGTGTAAGAAAACCAAAGTGTACTCACTGGGGAGAAGTACGTCTTGAAATTTTCATTAATGTTTTCTGAACAGTCATACTAAAATTGTTCAGAACCTGAAAGAAAAGGTATACTAAGAATGGCTATCTTCTTGATAACTCCCACTTTATTATTAAATCCTAACTAT
Source organism: Potorous gilbertii (assembly GCA_028658325.1). Classification (NCBI taxonomy): domain Eukaryota; kingdom Metazoa; phylum Chordata; class Mammalia; order Diprotodontia; family Potoroidae; genus Potorous; species Potorous gilbertii. The sequence continues at coordinate 162,782,085 of CM053769.1, read as the reverse complement.
ATGACAATTTCATAAGTGATTCATATGCTCCTTTATATTTGCTGATTATAGTAAACTCCTATTAGCGCTAAGTTACCAAATCTAAAGTACTAACTTTCTAAGAAAACAAATTTTTCAAAGCCCATGAAGATTACAATGAACATTATTAATCTCTGATGAATCAGAAAGTATTGCTAAATCTTACAGTGTATTAGAGTCACTGAGCATCGTCACTGTATAATATTGTAGATACAGAAAATATATAAAAGGTATAGGGGACTTAATTTCTTTCACTGACTTACCTTAGAGGAGGAATGAAAAAAGAGCAAGGGAAGGGAAATAAAATCAAGGTAATTTGAAACTTATTTTGTATTTTACAAAATACAAAATGTTCTACATTTTTCTTAGAGTAAGAATAAAGAACATAAAGAAAAATGTTAATATGGAAAAAAGTCTTAAGTGCTATGTAATGTCTGCCTTTTTGCTCTCCAGGGAAAGGCAGAGAGGAAGATGAATCTCTACTTCCCAAAGTGCTCAAAAGCAAAAATCTAATTCATTCACCAATTATATGTCTTAGATAAACTGCTATCCTCTCTGATTATCTGGATTAAGTATTGCTAGGATATTTAAAAAATATCATTTCCTACCCTTTAGATAAAAGAGTTTTCTCAGAAGTCTTTTTAAATTCAGAGAAATAACAGTTAGATGGTACAGTAGATAAGTCCTGGGCTTGGGATTCTGGAAATCTTGAGTTCAATTCCATTCTCAACCACTTACTAGCCATGTGACTCTGAGCAACTCCCCTTAAACTCTTTATGCATCAGTTTCTTTCCCTGCATAATGGGGATAATAGCACCTACCTCCCAGGGTTATTGTGAGGATAAATTGCTAATACTTCTTTAGACCTGGTAGGTTCTCAATTCCAAGTAAAATTCAATGCATAAAATTATTTATGTCCTTTGGATACATATTAAGGTCCCTAAGAGGTTCAAAGAGAAATTTCAGGGCATCTGTGAACTGAATGAAAAAAAAATTATGTTCACTAACTTCTAACTGAAATTTAGCATTTCATTCTATTATGAATGTAGATAACCAACCACAGTCATATTACCAGTACCTGCAACTTTTTCACTAATAGAAATCATGGGTATTTTCATGTTGCATTACGGTTGCACATATCTCAAAATAACATTTGTATATATCACTACTTTAGCAGTACTACAGTTAGTAAATCACAAGATCAAAATTTTGTTTTTCAATATAATTGTTTTCCTTTGCCATCCTAGTATTTTATGCATTAAAAAATATTTTGAGAGGTACCAAACTGTCAAAGAGATCCATTTAAAAAAAAAAAAACCTTTTCATAAACAAAGACCATCTTTGGTACTCAAATACTTCATTGTCACTATGAACAATATTCTTACTATTTTAAAAGTTTGTATGTTGTAGAATACCACCATGGACCAATTCCCTCTCTCAACTTTTGAGACATGTTTTCCAAGTTCCTCATTGACATCTATTAAATACCCTGCCTGCTGTCTGCTCAATTCTACTTTGGACATACCAAAACTGAACACATCCTATCCATTTTGATCAATCAAATGTCTCCAAAGTTCCCTAGAATCACAGATGATAGACTTCCTCTTACCCAAACTGCAAACTCTAGAGTCACTTTTAATCCTCTTTACTACCCTCTAAACACAGGGGTAATAACATGTTGATTTTGCTTTCAAATTGTTTCTTATATTCATCCTAATTACTTCAGAATTACTTCCCACAGAACCTACCATAACTTGAAAACTCCTCATTTCACACATGATTTACTAAGCTTCTAAACTAGCCCACCTCCATTCAATTTCTTCCAACCAACATAACTTCCTCTAAAATCCCAATTTCATACCCTTCCCCAGCTCAAAACCTTCTACTAGTTCCCTATTTACAACAGAATTCTCCTTCACCCCATCCCTGCCAATCTCTCCACAACCTGGCCACCATTTCCACTCACCCAGTCTTTTAAAGAGCCAGGAGAGAGGGTTGGAATGCTTCCAGAGACCAACAGATCATGTCTCTTCAAATAGACTTTCCTCCAATGATTAACAATGCTCTGTAAACAGTTGGTGCTTAATGTTTCTGGAACGAAGACATCTTTCTCATCTATTGCTTCTTTTCTGTTTTTACTACCATCAACATAGTATAGGTCCTTATTATCACCTTTCTGAACTAAGGTAAGATCTTCCTAAAAATTGAGGTTCTTAACTTTCAGTTTGTGAACTTTTAAAATATTTTAGTACTTTTATTTAAATATATATCCTTTGTAATTCTATGTATTTTATTTTATATATTTAAAAACATTATTCTGAGGAGTCTAGAGGAGCCACTGCCCAAAAAGTCCATTACACAAATTCAGTTCCTACCTGTTTAGAAATCACAACTCAAATGCTTGTCCTTCCATGGAATTTTCTCTGATCCCCTTTAGTAATGACATCTTCCCATACAGACCTCTCTCTTGTAATGATCTCATAGTACTAAGTGTCACAGGGATTTGTGTATACATTTATTCTCACCTTCTCCTTCACCAGACTTTAAGTTACATTAGTGCAGGGACCTTGGCACCCAGTGCTCTGCACAGTAGGCACTGGACTAATTTCTCTTTTCCTTTAAAGACCCCATATTTCTAAACACTTCATTAGAGCTGCAGATTTCTTCTGTTTAAGTAAGGGGAGGCAGGGATTAGTCTGTAGAGAAAATCATAGAAAATATTTCTACACAAACACATCTGAGATAAGATTAAATTTACCATTTACACTACAAATGGATTCAAGCTACTACTTCTTAAAGGGTAGAAAGATGGTCAGGAACTGCAGTTATAAATCTTATCCTTATGCAGCTATTTTTCAATTCAATGCATTTTTAAAAACCATATCTTAATAATCTTTGATAATCACTTTGCTACACGTGTCAACATAAACTAAGGGGATCCAGACTTCTTGTGCTCGTACAATTATTTCCTAGCAGAAGGCACTCAACATGGGTTTTTTTTCTACAGACCAGCCGCTCACACACCCCAAAACTCAAACATAAAGAGACGCTTAAAACAAAAGGAGTTTAGTTTGGTTTTTAAACTGCAGTGAGCCGTAAGACTATGGATGTAGCTCCAGCCCCAGATGGGCGCTGTCATTTTGAGTTATCCAAGGAGAAAAATAATTTTGGCATGGCCTACATCTGATTGAAATTTCCATAAAAAAGAATGCAACAAATATTCTATTATATTCCACTGGATAATTTCAAATACAGTCAAATTTAAATGCATGTTTCAAAAGTCATCTTTTAATATTGGCATAGAAGTACAAGTTAAGTTATTCTCAATAAAGGGGTATTATTATATTCAGCTCTAACAGTTAATGATTCTAAAACATTCTGCATTAAAAATACTGTTTTTCTTGGTCAGTTCTGGCAATATAATTAGCTAAGTGTCCAGGTAGTCACTATTAACTTACACTGCTAACAGAAATAATGGTTTTATACTTATAAAATTATTTAAACCTCTTTTCACAATAGATAGTAGAATCAAAAATTAAAGTGCCTAATGAGCACTCTACAAACAACCCTCAAATTGAACCAAAGAACACAATTAAAAGTACTTTTTAGTGTTTTTAAGTAACAGTGAACATACAAGTAAGTATTTGGATCTCAACATGAATTAATCCATGTCAGGGAAGGCATATGTAAAAACACATGGCCTGTGATGTCCCCAAAGCTTTACTTCTCATTTTTAAGGCAGCTAAAATTATTTTTAAAGCAAGGCTTTAACTAATCTAGTTGTTTCAAATGAAATTATTTTGCATTTTTTTGCTAGCCTAAAAGTATTAGAACATATCTGTTCTTTTCAGTATTCTGTACATTTAAACAGCATTTTTTCTTGAAAGTGCTATTTTTCTTTTCAAAAATTGGCATAATTTTAAAATAATTTGATTTTAGATTAGCTGAGGCACCAAGAAAGTAAAGGAAAAGGTTTATTTTATATAGCTCACCATGAGAGACCTCCACTAGGGTTCTGCTATACTCCTTCATTAAAAAAAGGCCATGACTTTGGGTTCTAGAATGCAAAAGCTCTAGCTCTGCCAGGTCCCACGGAACAAAAAACATTCAGAACAAAACTGGGTGATGGAATGTGTGTATACGCATGTATGTATGCAGACACGCATACACGTGTCGGTTATGTGGATATAGGCCAAGTTTAAAGTAAGAAAGTTTTTTTATCAGACAGGGTGATACATTTTTTAAGCCCTAGTGATTCTTAAAGGTTTAAATAGATTTACTGCTTAGATTCTCCTACATAACACCCCATTGCCCATTTCCCTCCCTTTACCCAGGCTGTCCCCCCAGTGCCTGCAGTGGATTTTCAGAGAATCCCAAGAGCTCTGTGGTAGAAACACACCTTAGACCACATATCCAGATTCCAGCACAAGCTTCATCAGGGAGGTAATTCTTGTGGAGGTTTCAGTCATCCCCACCAATTCTCCCTCCCCCCCCACCCCTCACCTCCAAAAGGGCAGACTAGGTGGTTCAGCTGAAGCAGCAAGACACTGTAAGGTTGAGACAAAAAGCAGCAGTATATACCAGGCAAGTCAAAACAATGAAATGACCACCATCTTTCCTCAGACTTGGATAGAGGCAGTCCAAGACCCTGAACCCTGCCCTGGCTTGGCAATAGTAATGCTTCCACTGGACATTCCAGGGACTACAAGCATCACCCTGGAAAGAAAATCCTGTGGAGATGCAGCCTAGCAACTGTTCATGTCGGGGCTATAGCCACAGCCACTGTAGACTTGGAACAGAAAGTTCTAGCCACCAAAGTCTATGACACTATTAAATAGTTCAACATCAGAAACTAATTATGTTATCAGTGGAAATGATATGAAAGAAAAGGAACTACCATCTGTTTTGCAGTTGAACCCTAAGAACCAAGGAAGTTTTGCATCTCTCATATATATATATATATATAGCCAAAACATTTCATATGTGCTGTCTACCCCACAAATGGGCAGCTGGGTGACACAGTAGATGGAGCCCTGGCCTGGAGTCAAGAAAACCTGAGCTCAAATCCAACCTTGGACAATGAATAGCTGTGTGATCCTGGGCAAGTCACTTAATCTTGTTTGCTTTATTTTCCTCATCTGTAAAATAAACTGGAGAAGGAAAGGAGAAAACCACTCCAGTATCTTTGCCAAGAAAATCTCACATGAGGTCACAAATAGTTCGACACAACTGAAACAATTAAGCAACAACACTCCACTACAATATGAGCTCCTTGAGAATAGGACCTGTCTTACTCTTCTGTTTACCCAGTGCTTACATGGTGCTTGGTACACTGCAAGTACTTAATAAATGCTTTTTAAAAATTTCATTCCTTCCTTATCTCTTAAATTCCCTAGTTTCCTTCAAAATTCAGCTCATACAGCACCTCCTAGATGAGGACTTATTCTTTCTTATTAGCTCCAAGCTATGAGTCCTCTTGGTCAAAAATTACCTTAGAATTTTTTGTATCTGAATCTCCAACCTCTAGATAACGCCTGGCAATAGCTGGTCTTTAATATACGTCTGTTGAATGACTGACTAAGCCTTGTGGAGAAGATGATGATGAGACATGGCACAGTTAAGACAGGTTAAGAACTAGTTTAATGACTAAACCCAGAGAATTGTCATTAATAGATCAACAGCAATTGAGTGACACACTTTTAGTGAAAAGCCCCCTTAGCTCTTGTATATCTTTGTTGGCTCCATACTGCTGAACAATTTTATCAATGATTTGGACAGTGGCATAAACTAAAGGGATCCGGACTTCCTGTGCTCAGATGAATTATTTCCTAGCAGAAAGCACTCAAGAGAAAATGTTTAAGGGGGCATTTCATTTTACTGAATCAAATGTCATTTTTTTACATGGTTGATAACCACCATGGTATACCATGGTATCTTGCATTTTCTACAGCTTTTGATCAATTATGACAGTGAAAAGAGGAATGTCACTTACAAAAAGCCTGCTCATTTCCTTCGACTACCATTATCTAAGGATATTCTCAAGGATCCTCCCCTTTTTTGGCATTATTGTGGTGACTCTGATTGTTATATTGTTTTATATTATAATTTTGATAGGACTCTAATATGGAATCACTTCTATTAAGTGGTCCTGATGCTCATAAAGCACATATGCAATGACAAACAATTCTGTACCTTTTCCACTGCAGTGCCCTATTTTAACCCTGTGAAGTAGTTAATACTCAAAGATTCTGATTGGATAAAACTCCTGAGCAATTGCAGCAGCCTGTAAACCATTCCTTTTCTGCTATTTCAGACAACTAATTCAAATTCTTACCCAATTTCCGGTTCAATTAAAGAAACTACCCCCCACCCAAGCCTGGTATCAATAAATGACCCCAGGAATTTCTTCACCACATCTGGATCTGATTAAAAATGTCCCCTCCCACATCTGGCATTGATTACTCATTCTCAACCAAGCCTATTTTCAGGGTGTAAAACTTTCCTGCTTGAACCCCAACTTTGAAAACATACTTTCTCCAACATGCCTTCCTCTCCCCTCAAGCTGGGTGAGTTTCTTGCATCCATGGGGACAAAATTATGTGGTCTATATCCCCAAAGAATGTATGTGTATACTTCCATTTTTGCCAGTTTCCTGTCATATAATAATGAAGCTCATGTTTACATTAGCTTGTTGAGTACCAATTTCCTATACATCCCTAATCTAAGTCTTGTCTTTAACCCAAGTGATGAAGCTAAATAAACCAACTATTAAAGTTCAAGATATTTTTTTCCATATCTTTGGTATTTTATCTTCTGATCAGATATCTTGAGAATTTACCCCTCAATTTACCTCCAAAACTGACTTCCTCGGTACAAATCTTTCCTTCCCATCCCCTTCTCCCTTCCCCCCACCCCCAAGATGTTGAGTTTAAAAGTCATGTTCTTGACAGTGAAAATAATTTTGTTTAAAAGAAAATCTGTAAGGATCAGAAATTTCCCATCTTTTGTCTATTTGTTCCCTTCTTTCCAGAGTTATTGTGCTTAAATGCCCTGGGAATGATTTTCTTGGGTCTCACCACAAGCTTTCTTTAATTTTTTCTTCATCTTCTTGCTGTCTTATGACATGATTCTGCCCATAATATTTCTTTGTAAGACTTTATAAATTAGTTTGTATTTCAAAATGACATTGTCCTTGGCTGCCATTTCTCTGTAGCTGGCAAGTCAGTCAAATGGTTTAGTAAAGCATTTTTTGGCTCCTTCTGGTCTTGTTGTAGCAAATTATTTATATTAGTTAAATTTCTATATTAAATCATAATTGTTATTGGTGTTCTTCAGTCATCCATGTCCTATGTTATAGCATAAATAGTCTGTTTAAATCAATCAGACTGGAGTTGTTTTAATGGCATGCAGTATATTCTCCATTATAGCTTTATATTAATTTTGATCTTTCCTCTACCAAGTTTGCTGTCTGACTACAGACAGCTGTTTCAGGAATGGTTTCCCCTACCAAAAACATGTCATTTCCCTAAATTAAAATATAATCTACTAAATTTTTAGTGGTTTGCTACCAATAATGTTCAGTGCCTCTTGAATCTCATTTGGGAATATCCGTGATGCAAAAGTATGAGGCTTTTGTGAAATCTACAACCTAAGATTCCTAGATTTGAAATAGAATTTAATAGGAAAAACACAAAATCATAGACATGGGTTCAAAGTATCAACTTTGCATGTACCAGATGGGGAAGCATGACTAGACACAAGTTCTTATGAAAAAAAGAGTGGAATTTTTGTGGACTGCAAGTTCAATAATGTGATATGGCATGAAAAAAACCTAATGCAATCTTATATAATTTTCAGAAATAAGAATGTAAAAGAAATAAAGGCATATTTAAGTAACTGAAGAAATAGTAATTGTTCATGGTTAGGTTGTACCCATATAAAAACAATGACAATACTACATAAATAAGATTTGGAAAGTTCTACTGTACCATGCTCTGGTCAGACTACATATGGAGTATTGTTTTCAGTGATAAGCTTAAGAACATCTAGAGAAGGGCAATGGGATGGTGAAGGGCCTTGAGTTCATGCCATATGACCAGTTAAAGAAGGAACGGATGATCACCCTGGAAAAGATTCTGGGAGATAGAGATAACTGTCTTTAAGTACTGAAAGACCATAACGCAGAACATAGATTAGACTTGCTTTGCTTGTCCCTACAAGGTAAAACTAGAAGAAAAAGGTAAAAGTCCCAAAGAGACAAATTTATAGTTGAAATCAAGGATTTTATTTTAATCAGAGCTATTTATAAATGGAACAGGCTTTCTCGAGAAGTAGTAGTTTCCCTTCACTAGATGTCTTCAGGCAAAAACTAGATGACCACTTTTACTGAATATATTGTATAAAGGATTCCTATTCAGATATAAGTTGGATTAGATGGCCTTTGAGGTCCCTTCCATTTCTGAAGTTCTGTCCCTGTTGATGGTACTGTTATTCTACCAGTAACTCAGTCTTGTATTATAACTTCAGAGTCATCTTTAAAAGTATTCTTTGAGAGAAAGGAAAGAGTCCATTAGTTATCAACTACTACTTATGCATATCTGTCTCCAAATTTCTACTCCTACTGCAACTATGCTTTAGGCTGTCATGGTCTTGCCTTAGTGTGGTACAATGGAAAAACATGGAATGTGGAATCAGCAGACCTTCAAATCTTACCTCTGCCACTATCTAAGTAACCTTGGCAAATCATTTTAACCTTTTTGGTACTTAGTTATATTATTTGTAAAAGGATAAAGTTGGAAGCCATGACATCTAACATCCTATAATCATATGACAACTTCAAAACATTCTTTCTGTGGCAAAAATTTGGTTTAGATTGATATCTTACAGCATATAACACAAGAAATTTAAAATAGATACATGACCTAAATATTAAAAGATCATACCATAAAAAAATTAGAACAGAACCACAGAAAGTACATTCCTTAGGAATGTTTAGGAGGTGAATTCTTAACTGAATAAAAGAAAGGAGAAAAAAATAAAGATAAAATAGATAACATCAATGACATGAAATTGAAGAGTTCTTGCATAAACAAAATTAATGTAACTGGGATAAATAGGTTAAATGGGTAAAAATACCTTTGTGTCAAGTATCTCTGGATAAGGGTCTGATGTCAAAGATACAAAGAGAATAGAAATATTTAACCAATATATGTTATCAAAGATGATGAACAAATAGTTATAAAAAAAAGAACTGCAAATTATTAACAACTATATGAAAGAATCATCCAAACCACTAATAATAAGAGAAATGCAAATCAAAACAAATCTGAATTTTATCTTACACCCAAGAAATAGGCAAGGTTTTCAAAAGAAGTGAACAGTGAATGCTGGGAGGGGTTGTGAAAAATGGCTCTATTAGTGCATTGTTGGTGGAGTTATGAATTGGTCCAACCATTCCAGAAAGCAATCCTGAATTATGGTAAGAAAGCAATTAAAATGTCCACATCCTCTGACCCAGAGATTACACTGAAGGGCAAAACCTCAGACAAGTCAATGGCAAATAGGAAAGTATCCTTTCCTTATACACCAAATATTTATAGTAGCAATTTTGGTGGTAGGAAAGAACTGGAACTGAAACAGAAGCCCACTGATTGAAGAATGGCAAAGTGGGAAGTTCTTAACCATTTTTGGTGTGGACCCTTTTTAGCAGTCTGGTGAAACCTAAGGACTCCTCAGAATGTTTTTAAATCCATAAAATAAAATAAAATGTGTAGGATTACAAAGAAAATCAATTATCAAAATATTTAAGTAATAACTTTACAGAAGTTAGTTTAAAACCCCCTGGGTAAACAAACTTTGTTAGATGAATATAATGGAATATTAATGTGCTGTAAGAAATTATAAATATGATCAATACAGAGAAGCAGGTAAAGATTTATATGAACTGATACAAAGTAAACAGAACTAGAAAAACAATATATGAAATCACTGCAAGAATATAAAACAAATTACAGGGAGCAAAAGTCAGAAATTTATCAATTCTAATCTATCTATTCTAATCTATCAATTCTAATTCTAAAACTGCTTTTTTTCCCCTTCAGTCAAGCTAAAATCACTCTGATTTTACTAATTAGAATGTTAGGTTTTGTAAGTGATGAGAAATATTGTTCCACCTTTTAAAACTGTGATTCTTGATTCCATGGTAATATAGGTGTATCCCAGGGTCAACATAAATGGTTTAATAGGATGGGACAATTTGAATTTGTCTCTCTTGTTAATACTATCATGCCTTAAGAAGACTGGAGTTTTCTCTCCCTGTTAGGAAATGAATGGCTGACCACAGATCTGCCTCAGGTTTTACTACAGCTTTCCTCTCTTCAGCACATGCTTAGTTCTATAGGATCATATTTGAGTCCTTCTCTTTGGTCTTTCACTACTCACGTTAAAACCTTGTTTTCTTAATTTCTTCACAGATAGTCTTATCATCTTGTTACTCACACTTGAAACCTTAATGTAATCAAATGTAATGTAAACTAAGCATGGCATTTTGTAAACCAAGCATTATATAAAAGTGAGCTATTTTTATCATTGCCAAACAGATCTGTGTTCTAAATGAAGCAAAGATCAATTCTACAGCTACTCTATAACTCTACAGGCCAAAGTACATACATACACATACACATACACACACACACACAGAGCTTATCCTTTCATACCCCTACAGTTTTGTTCTGTAGATCTATAAAGGACATGTAGTTATGCCTAGCACAATGCCTTGCATGTAATAGGTGCTTCATAGTATCCATCAGTTTGGTCTAAAGCAGAATGTAAAATAACAGAACGCAGAGAGGGAAACGTTCTTTAAAGTCTTTGGGTTTTGCCTCTGAGAACTATTTTAAGTGTCTTGCTTTTGCTTTGTGGAGTTATCGTAGACTTTTGAGAAGTCACAATTTCTGCTCACTGTCAAACCCTTCAACACTCAAACTGCGATTCTAGGTACCCTTTCTGTACCTTACCATTGCATTCCTTACTCAATACTTCCTCTATGTATCTCTGAAATTTCATTCACTCAATGAGCCACTAATTATGCAAAATAGAAAACCAACAATTGGGGGAAAGCTAAACAATATGTGGCACATGAATGTAATGGATGTGCAAAGGAATATGAAGAATTTCGAGATACATGGAAATGCTTACACGAACTGATACAAAGTGGTATAAGGGGAGTCTGGAAAACAGAATGAACAATGACAACAATATAAACAGAAGGAACAACAAAAAACTGAAACCTGTGTATAATGAATAAGAAGCCCCTCGTAAAGTCACACAGCTGTAAAGAATGGCTCCATTACCAAGTTATTTCTTCTACACTTAACTGGAGCTTCACTGTTACAAGGCAATTCTTCAATCCTTTTACTCTTCCTAGATTGGCCTGATCACACTTCCCAAAGGCTGATCCAAACACTTTCCTCTTCTTCAAGGCACCCACAATACCATTCTCTCTCATTCCTCTCAGCAAAGGATTCATTTCTTTTTCCTTGAAACTGACCATGAGCACTCACCCTAAGATCTCTCTTCTGCCTTAAAATCTCTCAACATAATTATTCCTCCCACACCTTCTTTTTCTCCAGTGGCTCTAACTTCTACATGTGGTCCTATATCCCCATCCCTTTTCTATTCCCCATAAGAACCTCTGTCATCTTCAATGCCTCCTTGTCAAATACCTTCCCTGCTACCTACAAATGCTCAGGTCCAACCCATCCTCAAAAAACTTTCACTGAACCCAGCTAATTCCACAGGCATTCATCCCACCACTGGTCTGAAATTGCTCTCTCCAAGACTACCGATAGTCTTTTAATTGTTAAGTATGATGACCTTTCCTCAGCCTTTTATTCTTCTTGATGGCCTGACAGTTTTTAACACTAGAAGAGCTAGGTAGCACAATGGATAATGTTAGGCCTGGAGTCAGGAAGATCTAAGTTCAAATCTGATCTCAGACACTTACTAGTTGTATGACACTGGGTAAGTCATGTAACTTCCGCCTTGGTTTCCTCAACTGCAAAATAGGGATAAGCATC